>BTPG01000001.1:48366190-48566698 GCA_036245525.1 Semisulcospira habei
CAAAACAAACACACAGGGCCACTAAACTTAGCCCCCACACAAACAGAGCTCCAACCACAAACACCATGACAGCACAACCTCACGGAGAACGCCTGAATACCAAGCTCATCATGCACTATCCTTAACCCCTTCACTGCCAATGGACGCAGATTGTGTTTTGGAAATCTTTATCAACTCCTTAAGCCTCCGAGGTCTACTGATCTCACAGAACTGGAGACAGATCGACAATGATATTTCAAGGTTAGTGTCAGAATAGCTTGGCGCCTCTAGGCGCCAAGCTATCCTGACGCCAACCTTGAAATATCATGGTCGAGCCACGTCCCGTCGTAGTCGTTCAGGGCCTAATGGGTTAATTCAACGCCAAAGAGCCCCTGACGTCCAAGGAACTTGGACACAAAGTGGTGTCAGCAAGAGGCATAGATCCTCATGAGCCCCCGCAACTGCGGGGGCTGGTAAAGATCTGCGTCTCTTGCAGCTAGATTGTGTTCACGTCAAAGCCCGCCATATACCCTGCAATGTTTTGCCTTTTGCACAGCGTACCGCGGGCTTTATGTCGTCATCACAACAAACTGGACACCACCGGCTACAGACACATACCCCTCTACATACGGATTTCGGCCGCCAGGTCGTATGACCCTCAAGGTTGCGGACGGCCCCGATGGACCTGGCCTTGGATCCGTTGGTGAACCCTGACCTCGCTCACGCCCCCGCCCAGAAAGATCCACTGGGTCCATCTGACCAAATGTAGAACCAAGCAATGCTTGGGTCCATATCTGCAGGGAAACAAGTAAAAACAAACTGGATAAGGAAAACTGATCAGTCATGAATACTGATCCTAAAATATCAATCAATGAATCTTTATTTTACAACGGTGAAGATATTAACACAGTCAGTGACTATGTCATTTTTCGTACCTGCCGTTGCTATAACTACGACTAGCTAAGTACAAGATATACATAAAACAGGGACATCAAAGCACAGTGATACAAAATATACACAATGTAGTCCACTAAACACAAACACACGCACTCGTGTGTCCACACACACGATTGTTAGAATATACACGTACATTCGTGTGTCTACAAATAACTAGATATTATTATTTGAGTGATGTCAGATATCTATAAAGACTTGTCTTGAAACGAGATAATGTCAGAGTGGCTTTAACATAATTTGGGAGTGAGTTCCACAGTGTCCCCCATTTAAGCCCATCTGGCACTAGCCTTGAATTATCATGTCCGACCCATCTCCTGCTGTAGTGTGCCAGGGCTGAATGGGTTAATGTGTACGTCTCAAATATGTGGAAATGTACTTACTGAAATGCAAGGACTCTGTATATTTTATGTGCACATGTAATGGACGCAGACATGGGCAAAGGTGCTTATTTGACAATATACATATACTGACGAGCAAAAGAAATGCGACATTTTGGGAATCATCGGAAACACGAAAGTATTTCCGATGATTCCAAAAATGTCGTATTTCTTTTGCTCGTCAGTATATATATGTATCCAACACCGAAGTGAAAACACAACTGGATTGATCAGTGCTACACTCTGGTTTTGTCATATCAGTGTCTCCCTTGTTGCGCTACAGCGACGCAATGGACGGAAACAGCCTCTAGCCAGTGTGTCGGTGCATGGCACCATATGGGCCTGACGAGTGGTGCTTTGTGTTCTGACTTGAGCTAGTTTACACGGTGGCGTGCACGCGGTGGCGTAGCGGATTTGTATTTAGTCAAAGCACCACTTGTCAGGCCTCTATGTGTGTGTGGTTCAGTGCAGCAGATGGTTATTTACCGACAGTGACTACTCATAATGCTTGATGACCTAGGACTGAGATTAAAATGGAGGTTAATTGAATCACTGAATTCGGCAATGCTTAGCACCCTGTTGAAACAGCGCCATTGTTTCTTCGACGAAAGATTAACCCCTATTTAACCCCTTGATCTTTGCCAGATTGTGTACAGCGGCAGATCAGGTAATAATAATAATAATACATAGTTCTTGTATAGCGCTGTTCTCCAGGAAAACACTGAACTCACTGCGCATGCACCACAGCACACCCTCTCTCTCAGACACACGCACGATTATACACTACTTTAAACCACCCCATCTCTCCCCAACACTATACATTCACTTCCTCAAGGATCAGAATAAAAGGCAGTCAACAGTTAGCTAAAGATGAGCTAAGTGTTAAATGCCCGACAGAAAAGAAAAGTCTATAAATGAGCTTTGAACTGTGACAATGTGGGCAGATTCCCCATTTCAGTTGGCAGGGAGTTCCACACACTTGGGGCTAAAAAGGTGAAAGAATGCTCCCCGACAGTTTTCATGTTAAGTTTTGGGATTTTTAAACGTTTTACACTAGAGGAACGGAGGGTGCGTGATGGCTGATAAACAGACAGCTTGGCAGAAAGGTACGGCGGGAGAGATCCGTCAAAATGCCGATAGGCGAAAATTGCAATTTTGTACTGGCAGCGGAATTTTACGGGCAACCAGTGCAGCTGCTTCAGTAGAGGCGTAACGTGGTCTCTCTTTCGTTTCTTCAAGATGAGACGCGCCGCATTGTTTTGAATCATCTGCAAGCGTGAAATCTGATCTGCCGGTAAACCTGCCAGTACAGAATTGCAATAATCGAGCCTGGACGTAATGAATGCATTTACAAGTCTTGACGCCGCACTTTCTGTGAGATATGGTCTGAGGGAAGAAATTCTGCGCAGCTCAAGGAAACCAGCTCGGCAGACGCTACTGATATGATCATGCATGGAAAGCGTCGAATCAATCTTCACACCCAGATATTTCACACAGTTCTGGAAGGGAACGCTGCAGCCACCAATGTTTGCGAACTCGCTGTTAATCAGACTAAGGCGAGACTGAGAGCCAACAGGCATGACTTCGGTTTTGTCGGTGTTAAGCTTAAGTTTGTTGCTCGTCATCCAGGACAGGACCTCATCTATACAACACTGTACGCTCATCTTAGCAGAGCTGAAATGCCTAGGCGCACTACTTCTTGACAATTCAGTATCGTCAGCATACTTGTGAAAATCACACTCATGGGCGGCAATTACATCAGACAGAGGTTGTGAATATAGAGTGAACAAAACAGGCCCTAATACGGAGCCCTGAGGGACTCCACACAACAAAAGACAAGAAGCAGATAGCTGGCCATTAACAATAACAGCCTGAGAACGATCCTTAACGTATGAAGTGAACCAGGCCAGGGCAGTACCACGGATGCCAAAGGTCACCTCTAACCTCTTCAGCAAAACAGAATGATCGAGCGTGTCGAATGCTGCACTGAGGTCCAGCAGAGCAATGAAAGAGACAAGTCTCTTGTCTGCCTTCACTAGCAGAAAATCCAGGACGCTCAGCACAGCAGTCTCCGTGCTGTGATCCTTTCTGTATGCCGACTGATGCATTTCTAACAGACCGTTACCAGACAAATGGCTTTGTAGCTGTTTCAAAACAACCTTCTCCAAAATCTTTGAAATAAATGGAAGGTTAGAAACAGGTCTAAAATTCTTCAAGTCGTTTGGGTCCAGTCCAGGCTTTTTCAAGAGTGGTGTCACAACAGCATGTTTAAACTGAGTAGGCACAGCACCTGTAGAGAGAGGCATTAACTATGGTGGTAATCAGTGGGAGGAGATCATCGATGCACTGTTTTACGAGGGACGTGGGCAAGGGATCAAGCACACAGCTCTTTGTTGGTGACTTCATAATAAGTTCGTGGATCTCCTGCTCAGTCACTGGCTCAAAACGAGACAGTGAAGGGCCATTATACATACCAAAAGTAGGAGGATCACATGAACACGAGTCTAGTTCAGAGCGGATGTGCTTAATCTTATCTGAGAAAAAGTCACAGAAACGTTGAGGAAGGACAAGGCTTGACACATCCGTCGGAACGGGCGTGGTACGGGGCTTGCCCTGCAGCTCACTGAAGACTGAGAAGAGTTGCTTGGACGACGAGCTGGAGTTGATCCTGCCCTGGTAGAACTGTCTCCTGGCAGATTGTATGACCGCTGTTACTTCGGTCCTCACTTTCACGTAGATCTGTCTGTGGACAGTCAGGCCAGTCCGTCTCCAATGACGTTCCATGCGTCTCCGTCGGCGGCGTGCTTCTCTGACGTCATCGGATAACCAAGGGGCGGATGGTCGGTCCCTCACCAGCCTGGTGACAGAGGGGGCGTGTCGGTCGAGCACCTGTCAAAGCCCGTTGTTGTAGGCGTCCACGAGCTGCTCAGGCTCCAATGTAGGTGACTGACACAAATCTGTAGCTGCTGCCATCTCCTTTACCTGGGCCTGAAACTCAGCCGACGAAATATTGCGAATGTTTCGTGACGTCACGAGCTGTTTACGGGGACGAGGTCTGGTAACTGCAATAGTGCAAGCGATGACACTGTGGTCAGAAAGACCAGGATAGTCCTGCACTGCTTTAAGGGACAACATGCTGCCCTCGCTACGGACCACCGCCCAGTCGAGTGTGTGGCCGCGCTTATGTGTAGGGACACCAATAAGCTGTGCCAAATTGTGATCGCTCAGCATGGTCTTCAGACGGCTCACCTGGCAGTCAGTACTGTCATCAAAAGGGAAGTCGCCTAGAATGGAGAAATCGCAACTCAAGTTCACGTATCGGGACAACAGCTCCGGGAATTCCCGAAGAAAAATGGAATCAGTCAGTCTATTGCGTCTACTCGGCGGCGGCCGGTAGAGACACACAAGGGTGATGGAGGTAAGGCTTACTGAAAGTTTAAGCTCAACAGCCTCCATCGATGTAAATTCAAGTGGTCTTAAAGAAACGTTGCAAGAAAGAGCTGACCTGATGACAAAACCGATGCCACCTCCTCTCGATCCAGTGCGGGGAAACGATCGGAAATCGTATCCCGCCGGGGTTAGAGTAGCGATGCAGGCCTCATCTCCTTGGGGATAAAGCCAGTTACTTCGACAATGGGAGGGGGGAAGGGGGGGAGGGGGGGGCAACTTTTGTTTGGGACCTTCAACCTCATACAAAAGGCCTCCCCGGCGCTAGACCTTCCTTCCAGGAGCCGAAAAATCGAAAAGCGACAGGGGGGTGGGGGTTTTCCATCTTTTGCAACTGGTACGCAGATGGGAAATTCAGCCACAGGGTTAAATGGGTTAACCCATTACATCCTGAGGCTGATTTTGTAAAATCTGCTTATTGTCCTATGACGGCTACATTGCAGATTGGGAGATAAACTGTTTTAGATCAAGGCTGATGCCAGAATAGCTTGGCGCCTCAGGGGTCAAGCTATTCTGGCACCATCCTTGAACTATCAGTCAAATTTATTTCAAGCAATGGGTGTATCAGGATGAAAAGGGTCAAAGAGCAGCAATTTGTACAGAAAAACTCATAAAGAGAGTTTGTGGCGTCCTGGGGAGTCGTATCCGTTTTGTCACAGCCGACCTTGTTACAAGAGAAGTTAATAGTAATCAGGCTGAGCTGTCATTTCTTCTTATTTCCGGCACATTAACATAAACCATTTAAATTATCTGTCAATTTGCGCAATGTCCAACATTAGCTCATTCAGCCTGACGCAAGTATTTCCCAAATTTGGGAGGCGTCATTTAACGACTGTGCACCTGCTGCAGGAGATGGATCGACCATGACAATTCAAGGGTAGTGCCAGGTTATCATGGTCGACCCATCTCCTGCTGTAGTGCGTCAGGGCTGAATGGGTTAACATGAAATGGTGCAACTTTATTAGTGAGTATGACAGCATAAGAATGTTTGTGTGGGTTTGTGTCATGCACAAGACACTGATTGTGTTGAATGTATTTTCCAGGTACATTCATCGAATTTTGGTCCCTAAGACGAGTGATATTGTCATACGTCTTTTTGTTAAACAGATGCGAGTATTTCTCGCCAGGCTAGAGTTGGAACATCGAAACAGTAAATAAACTTGTCCAGAGAGCCACTCTACAGATGCCGCTTGCCCTACCGCCGAGTGTAGAAGCAGATGAAAAAACTGCACGTTAATCCACAAAGCCCTGACACGCTATGACAGGTTGTGGATTGACCATGATAGTTCATGGGTGGTGTCAGAGGCCAAGCTATTCTGACAACATCCTCGAACTATCATAATAATATTTAATAACTATCACGGTTGATCGGTCTCCAGAACTGTCATGCAGACCTCTAAAGAAGTACAACATTGGAAATTTCATCCCCCGGACATATACAGACAAGAGGGCGGCCATGCAACACCTCGCCAGGCCACCCCCTCCGGTAGAAATGGTCGCCACCCGCAGTCTAGCAGTCATTGGGCCTTCGTTTGATATATATGATGTCGGACCCTGCAATGCTACATCATGACTGGTGTTTCTTTTGGATGACATTTGGGAATTTGTTGTGCTGTGGCTGTTAATTGGATTCTCAGTAGTTTCCTCCGCCGTCAGTGCAATGCTAGTTTATGCACGCTGGCTGATTTTTGTTAGTGCCATTGGAATTCCGATCTCAGAAGAACAGTGCGCATTATGCTGTGGCAAAAAAACCAACGTGCTTTTCTCCCCTTTCAAGCATCTCAGGAGTGGCTATTCCCACGCCACGCTCAACATCACTGCCTGAGGAGTAGCGTGAGTGCGTGCAGCGAGGCAAGTGCCGGCAGGCTTCGGGCCCCACATTCCAGCCGAGGGATGTGATGACGGACACAGTGACTGTGTTTCTTACAACACTGACTTAACAGCGTGTGCATGTGTGTACTGTGCTTTAGAAACAATTTTGGACTGCCGCTTTTACGTTAATGTTGTAGTTTTACTAGTATTGCTTAAAAATAAGTAGGTGTGAAGTTATATTAGATAAGTTATAGTGGTGACTGTTTATGCCGGAGCGACTGTCTAATAGCCGGCGCTGTTCTTATAGCGACGGGCTCCCAGGTAGCAACTGTGAAAGTATAATTCGTCTTTTGTTTTGTTGATGCGTATCTCTCATTTGTGCAACTAGTATCAGCCAAGCAAAAAGTTTTAAAACATATTACATGTTTAAGATATACTATGTTAATGCTGTCCTTAGTTTGCTTTGTGTTAGGGAGGTTCAGGTCGGGTTGGGGCCGTTGGCGCCGGCCAAGAGATGCCTTGGCGACGGGCTTCACCCGTCCCGAGCCATTGTCCATTTCAGTGTTGTGTGTAAACTGTTGTGTGAGTGTGGGCCCGATTGCGAGTTGAACCTGAGGTGGCGAAACAAATTTTCCTGTACGTGGCAACATGTATTTGGAACAATAAAGTTTGTTCATAACGAGTTGACACTCGGAGACCTATGGTCCCAACTTGCAGAGTTGTCTTCAGAAGATGCTCAGTTCTGAAAATAAAGACTGTGATGGTTTAACCCATTTATCCCCGACGCACTGCACAAGAGATGGATTAATCATGATAATTCATGCTAATCTAGCACGGTGGATCCATCTCCTGCGTACATAGTGGTACATAGTTGATATGCAGCCTTGGAGTTAAATGGGTTAAGAACGGTGACAGAATAGCTCGACACCTAGAGGCGCCAAGCAGTTGTAGCACCATACTTAGACTATCACGGTCAATCCATACAAATCCTGTACGGTCAAATATGTCAAAGTGACCACTTGTCTAAAATCACCACTCGTTTCTTGGTCATTCGGTCTTCCTTCTGTTACCGAGTTGACCCTGTCTAACCCTTTTGGCTGTCGGTAGCGGTTTATGTCGTGATGATTCCGACAGGAATCATCGCGACATAAACCTCTATCGACAGCCAAAGGGGTATGGTGACCACTTTTGGAGAGTCGCCCTGAAGGTCGCCTTACACAGGTCTGACTGTAGTGTGTCAAGGATGGACGGAGTTAGCACAATAGCAGGGGATTACCTCAGCAAACTGAGAAGCAGGATCACTAGGAGCACGGGCCTGGGGTGAGTTTCGACTGGACGTGTTGCTGGAACTGTCAGAACTGCAATTCAAAACAGCACCAGGAAAATGAAAATCATCACAGTGATCAATGAAATAACGGTAGGGCTCCTACACTTTAACCCAAAACGCCCTGACACGCTACGACTGGAAGTGGATTTTACCATGATAGTTCAAGGGCGGTGTCAGAATAGCTTGGCGCCTGCATGTGCTTTAACTCTCTCAGCCTGACCTCTCATGCCTATATCTCTGACTTACTCCATCTGTATACTCCATCTCACACCCTCCGTTCTTCCTGACACACATAAATTTTGCCTTCCCAATTTCAAATGTAAAACATGTGGTGGTTGTGCCTTCTCCTATCTTGGCCTCGCCACTTGCAACAGCCTCCCCACCCCTGTTCATAACTGTCAAATGCTCTCCTCATTGAAATCACTTCTCAAAACCCACCTCTACAACGCTGCCTTTTACTAGTTCATTTCCCAACCATGCACAATTCATCACCACAAATCTCCTTCATTATTATTATCATGGGCAATCTGTCTCCTGAAATGTGACGTAGAGCTCTGATGATATTTCATCCTCAGTCAGAATGTAATGGGTTAAACTGTTGGACATAGAACTTGCACTGGAACCTGAAATCTACATGAAACATTGAAAACATCACAACAAAGTACTCTTGCAAATATATGTTCTTCGGTGATGGTGCAAACAATTGAAATGACTGAAAACAGTCAGTGGACTATGTCGCATGATGATCGATGGCCAACATGAGACATAAATTCTCGTGAGCCCCTGCTGATGCAGAAACTCATGAGAACTTAATTACTCCTATTGTACCAGATGGAACAGGTTGTCTGAGGGACCATGTTCTGTCTGAACAGAAAGGAAAAATTGAGCTTTGTTGGGTTTCGATAAAGCTGAATCAGTCTCCAGGACTAAAGACTGTCACCCATGTACTTTTTATATTTCAAAATGTGTGACACTGTGTGCTTTAGTTGTTGTTGTTATGATACACTTACGTGGTGACCTCCTCAATAAACCCACTGTTGCATGTTGGACAGGTGAAATCCTAAAAAATAAAGAAACATTCTTCTGAATGATCAACATGATCATAAGCAGTCTTCACAAATAGAAGGTATAAATTAATGCTAATGGAAACAAAATTGTTCTTAAATTTAGAAGAAGAAAAAAAGCTCATCCAAATTACACACATGAGACACAAACACAGGTATACATAAATCAACAATTTTTACACTATATGACAGCACCGAAGAGAAGCAAGCTCACAACACGTTGAAAGATAATAATAATAATAATGTATAAAGGTGCCTATACTTTCAATAGAAAAGCTCTAGGCGCTGTACAAATGACATACTAACATACATACACCTTGCATCCTAAAACACATTACTCCCTAACAGTAACATATACACTCTCACGCAAACAAAGAAAATAAGCTTAGCAGAGTGGACAGACCAATAAGAAATGCTCACACACACCAAAGATATGTGTACCATAAAGCTAATAACAGATACACTAGGCAGCTGTCACGGACAACGAAAAATTGTAACGGTGAATGCACGTTTAAAGGAATAAATGCGTCTTTAAAGACTGCCGGAAACTATTGGCTGATTCACCATGAGGGACTGTGGGAGTTTATTCCAAAGAAATGGTCCTTGGTATGAGAATGGCCTCTCACCAAAAGACTTAACTGTCACAGTCAGAAAGGGTAATAGTTTAATGTCTGCTGAGAAACGGAGATGTCTTGAAGGTGTGTACAAATGAAGAAACTCAGAAAGATAGACAGGGCCAGTAGAACTGTAGAAGGAGACAGACAGGTATGACAGATGGACAGAACTTTGTATTGTACTCTAGATGTGATAGACAACCAATGGAGTGAACGCAGGATGGGTGTGGTGTGGTCTGACTTCTTTGCCTTGACAACAAGCCATGATGCTGAGTTCTGCACCCTCTGGAGCCGATCCAGAAGGTAGAGAGGACAGCCACACAGGAGTGCATTGCCGTAATTGAGTCGGGACATGACAAAGGAGCAGGCCAGCGTTTTAGTGGCTTCTGGTGTGAGAAGATGCCTGATGGAGCCAATGCGACGCAGTTCAATAAATGCAGATGTACAGGTATTCAAAACGTGCTGTTTTAGTGAGAGATTGCAATCAATGGCGACGCCAAGATTTCTCACCTGAGCAGAAAAACTAACTTCAGTATCTAGGATTGTGATAAGACTGCAGTAAAGAAGAAGATATTCTGGTAGAGGAAACTAGCATGGCTTCTGTTTTATCTTCATTCAGTTTTAGTTTGTTGGCTATCATCCATGTTCTAACATCAGAAACTGACTGTTGCACACACTTGATGATCGTGATGGCATCGACCTACTCAACATGGCCTGACTTATACAACTGTGTGTCATCAGAGTACGCGTGGTGAGAAATTGGGCGTGCGCTATGACACCGGAGGAGCAGAGGCCCGAGGACTGACCCTTGGGGTACTCCGAAACACAGAGGGGCTGAGACTGAGAGTGAGACTGAAAGATGACCACAGACAGAAACATGAAGATGAAACATACTGAGAAACCATCTGCTTGTGCATAAAGAAACAAAGACAAATGCACATAAAGACAAAAAGATGTGACACGACAAATGGAAATAAAATATAGACCCGTTTTCATTTTCTGCACTCCAATTTCAGAGAGTACACGTGATTTGCGTGGATGTCATCATCCTTGGCGACTTCAACGCCAGAGTGGGCCAGGACTCTGAAGCCTGGAAAGGAGTCCTTGGCAAGCATGGCGTGGGGAACTGCAATGACAATGGCCGCCTACTATTGGAGTTCTGTGCGGAGCAGCAACTGGTCATCACCAACACTACTTTTCAGCAAAAGGACAGTCGAAAGACCACCTGGATGCATCCTCGCTCCAAGCACTGGCACCTTATCGACTATGTCCTAGTGCGTCAGAGGGACCGCAGTGACGTCCTCCTCACCAGAGTGATGCCCAGCGCAGAGTGCCACACTGACCACCGCCTTGTCCGCTGCAAACTCAGGCTCCACTTCAAGCCAAAACCCAAGAAATGGGGGCCCCCCAAGAAAAAGCTTGATGTTGCCAGCCTTCAGCGTGACGATGTGAAAGCTGCCTTTCAGACAGATTTACAGCGCAGGCTCAAAGACACAGCGGACCCAGTAGACTCCTCCCCTGAAACACTTTGGGAACAACTGAAAACTGCTATTGCAAAATCCTCTGCAGAAGTCTTGGGTTTCGCCAGAAAGAAGAACAAAGACTGGTTTGACGAAAACGATGTAGAGATCCAGGAACACCTAGCAAAAAAAAGAGCCGCCCATCAGGCCCACCTAGCCCAGCCTTCCTGCCCTGTGAAGAAGTCTGCCTTCCGCCTCGTCTGCAGCAGTCTCCAGCACAAGCTCAGAGATCTCCAGAATGAGTGGTGGACCAGACTTGCACAGAGGACCCAGCTTTGTGCTGACAATGGTGACTACAGGGGCTTCTACGAAGCACTGAAAGCAGTGTATGGCCCCAGGCACCTGGAACAAAGTCCCCTGCGAAGCGCGAATGGCCAGGCACTCCTCACAGATAATACCTCCATCTTGAACCGCTGGTCGGAATACTTTCAGAGCCTCTTCAGCGCTGAGCGCACTGTTCAAGAAGCAGTCGTCCTACAAATCCCACACCTCCCAGTAAAGGTTGAATTGGACGAACCGCCCACCGCTGAAGAGACCCTCACAGCCATCCACCAGCTCAAGAGTGGCAAAGCAGCAGGCATTGATGGAATACCGCCAGAGATCTGGAAACATGGAGGCACAGCACTGCACAACAAGCTCCATGACCTCTTTCTCTGCTGCTGGGAGGAAGGAACACTACCAAAAGATCTCCGTGACGCAGTCGTTATCACCCTGTACAAGAACAAAGGTGAGAAGTCTGACTGTTCCAACTATCGGGGAATTACCCTGCTGTCCATTGCTGGGAAAATCCTTGCAAGGCTGCTCCTGAATCGGCTGGTACCTGCCATCGCTGAAGACCAACTCCCAGAGGGCCAGTGTGGCTTCAGAGCAAACAGGAGCACCACCGATATGGTCTTTGTGCTGAGACAGCTACAGGAGAAGTGCCGCGAGCAGAACAAAGGGCTGTACGTAACATTTGTCGACCTAACAAAAGCGTTCGACACTGTGAGCAGGCAAGGCATGTGGCAGATCCTGGAGCGACTTGGCTGTCCCCCAAAGTTCCTCAACATGATTGTCCAGCTACACGAGGACCAGCAAGGCCAGGTCAGACTCAACAATGACCTCTCAGAACCATTCCCTATTCTCAACGGCGTAAAGCAGGGCTGCGTGCTGGCACCGACCCTCTTCACCATCTTTTTTAGCATGATGTTGAAGCAGGCCACAGTGGACCTCGATGATGACGATGCAGTGTACATCAGGTATCGTCTCGATGGCAGCCTGTTCAACCTCAGACGACTGCAGGCCCACACGAAAACCCTAGACCAACTGATTCGTGAGCTGCTTTTTGCTGATGATGCTGCCCTCGTTGCACACACAGAGAGAGCCCTGCAGCGCATCACGTCTTGCTTCGCAGATGCTGCCCAGCTCTTTGGACTCGAGGTCAGTCTGAAAAAGACAGAGGTCCTCCATCAGCCGGCACCCAAGACAGTGTATCGCCCTCCTCACATCACCATTGGCGAGTCTGAACTAAAGTCAGTGCACCAGTTTACTTACCTTGGCTGCATTATCACGTCGGACGCCAAGCTGGACAAGGAGCTTGACAGCAGGCTGGCAAAAGCGAACAGTGCTTTCGGGCGACTTTTCAAGCGGGTGTGGCACAATCAACAGCTGAAAACAGGCACCAAGATCAGCGTGTACAGAGCTGTGGTCCTCACCACCCTGCTGTATGGTTCCGAGTCCTGGGCCCTCTACCGCAGCCAACTACGACTCCTCGAACGCTTCCACCAGCGCTGCCTGCGTACCATCCTGGGCATTCACTGGAGTGACTATGTCACCAACGTCGAGGTCCTTGAACAGGCTGAAACTGTGAGCATCGAGGCTTTGCTGCTGCGGACACAGCTCCGCTGGGCGGGGCATGTCTCCAGGATGGAGGATCATCGCCTACCAAAGATCACCCTGTTCGGCGAGCTTGCTACTGGACACCGTGACAGAGGGGCACCAAAGAAGAGATACAAAGACTGTCTCAAGAAGTCACTTAGTGCCTGCCAAATCGACCACCACCAGTGGTCTTCGCTTGCTGCGGACCGTGACACCTGGCGCTCCACCATTTACAAGGCAGCTGTCTCCTTTGAGGACTCTCGCAGAGCTAGCCTTAAGGACAAGCGGCTCAGGAGAAAAAACAGAGATGCCGCAGCTCAGAACCCTGGCCAGACCTTCCCCTGCAGCCACTGCGGTCGAACCTGCCTGTCTCGGATTGGCCTCCGCAGCCACGAACAAGCCTGCAGACGTCGTGGGCAACTCCTATAAAATCTTCGTTCGCGAAGTCAAGCCAAGAGACTACATGTGTTTGGCTATTGTGCAGTTACTTTCAAATTAAAATATACAAAAAATAAAAAAATCGGAAAATTTTTGTTTTACTTTGGCAACTTTTGGACTAACAACAACATACACCAGCCCTTTCGCAGATTATCTACTTGATAAGCGACAGAATGGCAGGAGCAGGACAACCGTCCATGCGTTAAGGAGTACTTTGAATATCTATGGAACATTAATAATGGGTTGTAATTACTTTGCAATGCGAGCAAGAGTATTATCGAACATTATGCTCACTCACAGGAAGGTTTGGAGTGATTTCTGCGGAACACTGGTGACAGTAGAATCTGCCACACGGGGAACTTTCGACAGATGCCTCCGCCATTTTGTTTCTACTAGTTTACGCTACTTCCGGTTGACGGCGGAGCCGAGGTATCGCGAGGGATTTCCGTTCAAGAGTCCCTCAGCATCAAACTTTCTAGCGAAATCGTCCACACGTCTAAAATCGATCTTAGTGAAGGTGCTAAATTGGACATAAATATACCGATCAGTACATTTTGTTCAGTTAATAGGGGAGCCTTTCTTTGCCAATTACGTCATCAATATTTGTTACTTTCGTCATAACCCGCCATCGTTTACACTAAAAAGCATTCCTTCCTGGTTCTGCGTTCAGACTGGTTCGTGGAAATGCAGCATATCTTGAAACAGCAGCCGAGCACCGCCCATTTCTGAGTCCACCTGTTTGCTGCACCAGTGAGCAGTGCTGGTTATTGCGTGCATCGTGAGCATGTGTGAAAGCTTCAATATCCTGTGCGCACTGTGCCGTGTCGGCTTGTACGCAGTGAGTATCACTATCTAGAGCTGTATTATCAAGCTACTGTCTACCCCGCCCTCTCGCAGACAAGCTGCTTTGTTGATGCTGTTGAGAATATATATATGTAAGCGTGCAGGACTGCCATCTAGAACTGGAACAGAATGATATAGACCATTTGTTTAACTCGTTCAAATCCGACACGACACGGCAAGACTAGTTCAAGGGTTGTGCCAAAATAGGTTGGCGCCCATAGGCGCCAAGCTATTCTGGAACATCCCTTGAACTGTCATGCTCGATTTGTTTCCAGAAGTGTAATACAGTTTTCAGGGGGCAACTTCAAAATTTGCGGATTTCGGTCCTGGAGCAGAATGTGTTAAAGCAATCTGCTCTATGGCAGGCTTTTATTTTGATACAACAGGTTATCAATGTTTCCTTGCCTCAGCTAAGACATGTCTGCCCTTTTGACATTCCATGTGATCAGGTAAACGTAACAGAGTTTTTCCACTGCCTTTTGTATTGTTATTTTGAGCTAATGTAAGGAACTCAACTGCGCACAATGGAACCACCAAAACCAAGAGACAGTAACACCACAATAGTGAACGACTTCAGAGCACAGTGCCAACTGTAGTTCTAAATACCTTTAGCACTTACTCTCCCGTCACGATCAAGCCAGAAGAGCGGAGTTTTTCATTTTATAACATTCAGACTTAACCCTTTTCATCCTGATTCACTATTGCAAGAAGTAAATTTAATTATGATAATTCAAGAGTGTTGCCAGAATATGACTGGGGAAGCTGACGTCATCATGCCAGTCATGGCGGTCATCTTGATAGGATACGCGACTCATGCGCTCATCAGGAAATCGCTGTCAGGACAATGTCGGGAAAGTCCTGACGTGCTATAGGCAATAACAGCAAGTCTTGCCATCACCGTAGGAAACCGCTAACCAGAATCTGTTTTTGTTTGTTTCCAAAGAGGAAGAAACATGAAGAAAAACACGTTGAAACACTACTTCCACTACTATCTGAAGTCTATCGCCAGGCTAGCGTGTCCTCTCAAGATGGCGGCATGGCAGCCGATGCTCCTAGGCAACACGGGGAACTTCCCGAGCCCTATAGCTTGGCGCCACATGCGCCGAGCTATTCTGGCACTACACTTGAACTAAAATGGTTGATCTCTTAATCTGTAATGTAGCCTTCATAGGAGATTAGGACAATAAGCACATTTTTAAAATGTAGCCTCGAGATGTAATATGCTAATAAATTAAGGCCCTTGCATCCAGTATTATTTCCCTTGCATCCAGTATTATTGTAAGACATATGATATATGATATTTTACTGCCTGGAGTAGGTCACTTTCACTTTAACTCATTCGCGCCCAGCCGCATCCGGATGCACAGCTTATGCCGTGCATCTGGGTGCGGCTGGCCACGAATGAGTTAAGCTGCCCTGAAAACAGTAGCCCTGATAGCACAATGGCAAAGGGGTGGGGTGGGGGGGAGGGGGCTGGACACCTCAAAGAAGATGGTCATGGTGGGGGGATGGAATATCCAGTGGTCTAGCTGCTTCAGTCATTTTTGCAGAAAATATATGTACAATGCTAAGAAAAGGAGAGTCTGATTTTTTTTTTAAAAGGGAAAACTGAACACTCGGTGAACCAACCCCTCCCTTTTCCACCATACATAAACATGAGCTGGTGCAGTAAAACAATAAACTGAACATTCACAGTCATGAATTTTTTCCCCTCAAACAGGGCGAGTTGCAGCCATATAGAGGTCAGTCTTCCTGAGTATCTTGGGTACACTTTAACTCATTGCATCCTGAGTGTGAAATTGTCTTTAAAAAAAAAAAAAATCTCTTGCAGCCTACATCGCAATTCTGGAAACAGATTGCCCATGATAGTTCAGGGGTGGTGCTGGAATAGCTTGGCCCCTAGCTGTACTGACACCACCCTTGAACTATCATGGTCGATCCATATCCTGTCAGGGCATTATAGAATGTGGTTATATTCAGCCCTGACACACTCCAACATGGAAATAAATGAATGATGATAGTTCAAGGGTGGTGCCAGAATAATTGGTGCTTGGAGTTGGAGGCTCCAAGCTGTTCTGGGACCACTCTTAGAAGTTGGACTATCAGTATCATGGTTGAGCTGTCTCCTGAACTGTAAGAAATGTGTTACCTTAACCCATTTAATCCCATGGCCACATTACCAAATGGTGGAGGTGTCTGTACCAGTTGCAGGAGATGGATCGACCATGATAATTCAACGGTAGTGCCAGATTAGCTTGGCGCCATCAGGCGCCAAGCTAATCTGGCACTACCGTTGAATTATCAATGAGGCGCCAAGCTAATCTGGCACTACCGTTGAATTATCATGGTCGATCCATCTGCTGCTGTAGGGACCTGGGGCCAAATGGGTTAAATGGTCATTCTGCTGAAGGGCACATTATGCCTCACATATATCCTGCTTTATGATGCATCATCCACTTGTGGCCTTGTGCACATCACTTGTTCTCACATACAACATGTCAGAGGGCAGCAGCATTCCACTTGATGGAGTGCATGTTTAGTTTAGGACAAATATCCAATCAATCCAGGGCATGCCAGTTTGCAGTGCATGCATAAATTTATGTGATTATGAAGTGCTCATTAACCCATTCAGCCCCGACCCACAGCAACAAAACATGGATCGAGCATGGTAGTTCAGGGGTGGTGCCAAAATAGCTCGGCGAACTACCACTACCATGCTCGATCTGTCTGTAGAATTGTAATACAGTCCTTCGGAGGGCAGCTTCGCAGTTTGGGGATTTCGGTCCTGGGGGAGAATGTGTTTAGTTATTTCCCTACATTGATCTGAATTTTATACCACTCTGAATGTTGCAGTATCACATTACAAGCAGCAATATTAACCCTTTTAGCCCCACAGGTGCATTTCCCAAATTTTATGAAGTGTTACTTAACGACTATGTACCAGTTGCAGGAGGTCGCTTGACATGATAATTCAAAGGTAGTGCCAGATTAGCTTGGCACCTTCAGGCGCCAAGCTGATCTGGCACTACTCTTGAATTATCATGGTCACTCTCCTGCTGCAGGGGCTCAGGGCTTAATGAGTTAACCCTTTGGCTGGTAGCACCGGGTTTTTTCTCAAGGTGATTCCGGCTGTCGGTAGCATTTTATTTGTCAAGGTGAATCCTGTAGGAGTGGTCTCGACAAAAAGCACTACACACAGCCAAAGGGTTTAACCCCTTCAGTGCCAGTAATCAATGATTGCGCGTCTGAAACGACTGCACACTGACTTTCATGTGAAGAACACAGATGTAAATGAGACAATATTAGTCATAACGAACAAAGGACTAATAAGAGACATAAATCTTCATGAGCCCCCAACAACTGCGGAGGCTGATGAAGGTTTATATCTCTTGCAGCTTGGTAACGTTTCCTCAGCAGTGAAGGGATCAACTTCAGGTAAAAATGCAGGTGCTTTAACGTTTAACCCCCTTGACCGTGCAGCCTTTGGTACTGTTCCAGTGACTGCACATGCAAGGGGGGTTAAATTCATGATCTACATGAACATTTTGGTTGGCTCTCTAAACGGGCTATTTTTAGTCTGCAAGCCGATTTTGAACAAGGAAGTTTCTGTCAAGTGTTGACCAGCTAGAAATTTAAAAGTCAATTGATGACACTTGTATAGCACTTGTACTTGACACTTTAGGGCCAGGATAATGCATGTGTGGCTGTAGGCATTATACAAACATAGGCAGTAAAGTATTAACCCTTTGGCTCTTGGTATAATCTTTTGTTGCAATGATTCCTGCAGGAGTTTTTGCATCTGAAACTACTATCAACAGCCAAAATGTTAACCCTTTTCTTCCAGATAGACCCATTGCTTGAAATAAATGCGACTGATAGTTCAAGGGTGGTGCCAGAATAGCTTGGCGCCTGTGGCGCCACGCTATTCTGGCACCACCCTTGAACTAAAACAGTTGATCTATCTCCATGGGTGGGACTTTTCCGACTACAGCCAAATTCCCAACAAATTTTTTTTTTTTTCACTTAAGAAGTGCCCCAAGACCATCGCTTCAGGATGCAACTTTTTTTTCTCGGTCCCACCCATGTATCTCCTTTTAGAATCTGTAATGCAGCCTTCATAGGACATTAAGCACATTTTACAAAATCATCCTCAGGATGTAATAGGTTACTATACATGTATGTAAATTATGATTGCCTTCATAGGACAATAAGCACGTTTTACAAAATCAGCCTCAGGATGTAATAGGTTACTATACATGTATGTAAATTGTGATTGCCTTCATAGGATCACCAGATGCAGCAAGTAGCCCATTCCGCCCTGGGCACTGCAAGACGATGCTGGCGAATCATGACATTTTAAGGGCAGTGCCAGAACAGCTTGGCGCTTTAGAGCACCAAAGTTTCTGGTATCGTTCTTGAACTTTCATGGTCGACAGGAGTGGATCAGTTAACTTACGAGAGTTGGGGGGGGGGTGGGGGGGGGGGGGCGGGGGGGGGGGGGGGGGAGTGTCCTAACATTTTGTTTGGGACATTTAACCTGAGACAGGCAGCGCCTAGAGTAGAGATCAGACCGTGCTTCCTGCTGCCTGAAAAATCGAAAAGTGGAGGGTGTGGGAGTGCGAGAGGACCTTATTACCAGAACTTGCTGTCCGCTGCCTAAAAAAGCTTAACCCATTTAACCCCAATGCCTGGCAGCAGGAGATGGATTGACCATAACAATTCAAGGGTAGTGCCAGATGAGCTTGGAGGTGCCAAGCTCATCTGGCACTCCCCTTGAATTATCATGGTCGATTCATCTCCTGCAACTGGTACATAGCAATTAGGCAATGCCTCCAAACTTTGGCAAATGAGGCCATGAGATAATATGGGTTAACCCTGGGGGGGGGGGGGGGGGGGTGTCAAGCTCCCTAAAAGGGGACTTTCATATTGGATTTAAAAGTATTTGGGGGTGAAATGGGGGGGGAGGGGTTCTAGAAACACTCGCAAATTAAAAATTAATTATGAAAGAAAAAAACATTGAATAATTGTTTTGATTCCAATTTTCAGCTGTATCGACGACTATGCTGCAAAGGCCCAAACCCGACGCGTCCCAACTTCAGCATCCTGTGCATCGGGCTGGAGGGGTGCGGCAAAAGCTCCATACTCGCAATTCTCACTAGCGATGATCTCCACAAAGTTGAACCCACCATTGGTAAGCCATGACGAAAACCTTACTTTTTCCCATCAAAGTAGATGCAAAGAAAGCAGTTAAGTTAGTAGCGTGACCCCCTCTTCCCCCCCCCCCCCCCCCCCCCCCCACACACACACACACCCCCCCCCTCACCCCCACCCCACACCTCCCCCCACCCCACCCCCACCCCAATGAATGCAGTCACCGGAACTATTTACTGTTTCGCCCTGATGCACTACAGCAGGAGGTGGATCAAGCATGATAATCCAAGGGTAGTGCCAGATCAGCTCGACGCCTGATGGCGCCGAGCTGATCTGGCATTACCCTTGGATTATTATGTTCAGTCCATCTCCTGGGACTGGTACATATCACAATTGTTAAGTGACACCTGAAAGTTGGGAAATGCGGTCTTGGGGTTAAATGGATTAACCGTCTTGCGAATGCAGTCACCGGTACTGTTTATACAAACAGCAACCACACCCACAAGTGGGTTAACTGAAGTGAAAGTTGTGAACAAGTCTGAGTTTCTAGTAAATGCTGTTACTAAAGTGACCTACTCCAGGTGGTAGAGGGTTTAATAGATTGGCCAATCTCCTTAAAGTTATTTTCCCCAGGATCAAGCATCTCAGTCAGAAAACTGTCTGCAACAGATACTGCTAACATTATGTGTATGGGTCCTTTGTGTACTATCTTGGAACCTTATGGTGTAAGTACATTGCCGAATGTTGAAATTTATCGTTTGGAGGGTGTATTGTTTTTGTACCTGAGTTGCGGATTTATCGTCCGCATCGGCCTTGTTTTGAATTAATATGCATATTTATGAGCCCGGCTGACTATCAGTGTATCGCAATACTGCAGGTCATGAGGTCATCGGTGTGGTGAACACACGTGTCGGTGTACACGTGTACTGATGTTTTCCAGCATCCCTTTGATGTAATTTTTCACGAGAAAAGTAGAATAAACCTTCCATATTCGCTATGATGTCAAAATCACAATGTGGGTTCTGCTTAATCTGCTAGTATTTACTAGTAACGATCATAACCAGGGTGTGGCTTATTTCAGTGACTCACAACTGAAACCGGCGACCCCGCGTCCACGGTGCCGGGCCTAGATCTTTGATCCTTTACCCCTCGGAAACATGCAACGCGTTTCATCATTGAAACAGAACATTGGTATTTATACCCACTTTTTGCACGTAACAATATGATGAAACACGTTTTAAATAAGTAAAATCAGTAAGAGATAAATTCTACTGAAGATAATGAATTTTGAAAATCACTAGCGCTCGCAGAACTATGGGAGATCGACAAAGACCGTAGATTACTCACTGATTCAGCAGGAAAGGGACAAATTCTAGATGGGCGGTCAAGCCATGCTCTTGCTTTACGCGTTGCTGCATATCTATATTCCCTTGTCCGATGTCAGTTCTTCTTAGGGATATTTTGTCTCTCTTCCTCTTTCTTCTGTTCAATTCTGAGTCTGTAATTGTCCGTGCGAATCTTGTTTTCTTCGCTGGTTCATCCGCCATCTTTTCTCTGATTGGTTATAATTATGCAGATGACCTAAGGTCATAAAGACTCGTATAGAATAATTATGACGTCAGCTACCATCGCCTATCAGAAGCAATCTTTTCATGGCGTTCAGTCACAAGATTCCGGTGGGCCTCTTTTCGCTTTGATCCCCACCCGGGTCTGCCCTGGGGGACTAGGGTGGGGTTAGGTACTTTTTAGTTCCCAGGGTCACCCTGGTCAGCCCCACAGGGTGGGTTTCCTTTCTATTCTGGGGCATGTGTTTCTGTCTACCCTTGGTCCATTCACCTGTATTTGTCTTTTTAAAACTCTCCCTACTGTCTGCGCTGCCTGTAGCTCTTGATATTGGATGTGTGTTGCTAAATGGTCACAGCTTTATTTAGGCCCCATGATGTAGGTTTATTTAACGTATTTGACCGGCTGGCGACATACATTCAATTTTCTGTTTAGTTTTTTTTTTTTTTTCACAAGCAGTGCAGGCACGTCCTGAGAAAGCCTTGTTGCTGTCGGGACGTTAAGCAATGTACAATCAATCTTTTCGCTTTGAACGCACGAAAGAAAGCATTTGGTGGGATAATAGGGTGGTCACTGTCTAAGTGGGTGTTTATACTGAATCCCAGTAAAAGCTTTTAGCGAACTAAAGCATTAAAAAAGGTCGGGCATGCCCCTTTAACCCATTTAGCCCCTGGACCCTGCAGCAGGAGATGGACTGATCATGATAATTCAAGGGTAGTGCCAGATGAGCTTGGCGCCTTCAGGTGCCAAGCTCATCTGGCGCTATCCCTGAATTATCATGAGCAATCCATCTCCTACAACTGGTGCATGGTCGTTAGGCAACACCTCCAAAATGTGAGAAATGGGACCTTGGGGGCTGAAAGGGTTAAGTGAATGGTCTTTGTATGTCTTACAATAATTCTGGACAAGAGGGCCAACCAAATTATGAAGTTTGAATTTAATAAAATGAAAGACGTCGCTGCTCTTCTCCTTTGCACGCTGGAGAGTTCCTTTTACATGCTCAAAAGACGGTGGGAAACCTCTGGTACATGTGCGTGCTCACATGGTTTGTAAAAAAGATAGAGGTCTTAGTTGAGGCAAGACAACATGGACAGCCCGTTTTATCGGCAAATTTTAGCAAAGTGCGCGATGGGGTAGATCGCTTTACGTTGCTACGTAAATACATGTATTTGGTAAATTTACACTGCGTCCCGCTGTCATGGGTGACAGTCTTTAGTTCTGGCGACTGATTCAGCTGTTTTAAAAATCCCAGAAAGCTGAATTTTCGCGTGTTGGTTGAGACAGAACAGCCCTTCAGCCCGGCTGTTCCATGTGCAAGAGGCAGAAGTTGTCATGAGCCCCTGCTCGTCAGAATGTGTCTCCTGCTGCATGAATCAGCCACTATGACACTCACAGATTGTTAAGTCTATGGCTAACTGTACAGCTGTATGGAGAAAGTATGTGTATTCTGACATAAGTATTATCAAGTTAACTCATTGTGCCCGAAGTACGAAATACCCACATTTTGGAGTTATCCTCCGAGGACTGCATTTCAGTTCAGGAGACAGATCGACCATGATAGTTCAAGGGTGGTGGCAGAATAGCTTGGCGCCTATAGGTGCCAAGCTATACTGCCACCACCCTTGAACTATCCTGGTCGAGCCATATCTTGCTGTGGTATGTCGCGGGCAACATGTTAAACCTACTATCCTTGTCCGGTAAAGGGGTGTAGATGCCTGTGGACATTTCAGTCATTTCAGTCTATTGCACTGTCACCGGTGTACTGTGTTGCAGGTTTTAGCATAAAGGCGGTGCTGTTTGAAGACTGCATTCTGGAAGTAAAGGAGCTGGGAGGTAGGTATGCTGGATGATCATATTGTTAGAAACTCAATACACGCCTGTGTGGGTTTTTTGTGTGCATGTCTTGGTAGTCACCAGCGCCAGATGCAAAATTGGGGGTCAACTCAAAAAGTGCGCGAGCACACAGGCACCTCACAAGATGTGTTTTGCCACTCAAAAATGCATGATATTTTAAAAATGTCATCAGTATGACTTCTGACGCCTGGTCGGCATTTATTTGTAATGTATGATACACGTATTAACAGCAGGAGATGGATCTGCCACGATAAATCAAGGGTAGTGCAATATTAGCTTGGTGCTTGATGATGCCAAGCTAATCTGGCACTACCCTTGAATTATCATGGTCAAGCCATGTTCTGCAGCTGGTACATGGTCGATAGGTGACACATGGAAAAGTTGGGAAATACAGCTGTATGGTTAAATGGGTTAATTTGTCAGATGCTCATATTAGTTGTTGAACTCTCGCTGCCAAGAAAAATTGAATATCACTGTAGCTGCAGAGACCTTCATGGGCCCCTGCAATTGCGGGGTTCATGAGGACCTATGCCTTACGCCTTAACCACTTCATATGATCTATGTTCTTTTGACGGCTGGAGATCGCTAACCCATTTAGCCCCTACAGCAGGTGGTGGACAGACCATGATAATTCAAGGGTAGTGCCCCATTAGCTTGGTGCCTTCAGGCACCAAGCTAAAATGGGCACTACCCTTGAATTGTTGTGGTCAGTCCACCTCCTGCAACTGGTACATAGCCATTGGTAACACCTCACAAATTTGGGTGTGGCTGTGGGGTTATTAGTTAGTTTGTTAGTTATTTGGGTTTAACGCCGAGCAGGTGACTAAGGCCATCTCAGTGTGGGGTTATTGGTGATTTTAAAAAACCCAAGTGGCATGCACAGGCAGAGATGTTGCTAAACCCAGTGCGCAGAAGGCCATTGGGCCGCCGTTGGCCCACGCATGGCTGTGTGTGGGCCAAAGGCAACCGATGTCACCCCGATGGCCTTTTGCGCCTTAGAAAGGTAATCTCTACCATCTTTCGTCATGTCAGTGCGCAGAAAGCCATTGGGCCGCCATTGGCCCTTAACCAGATGATTCCTGCAGGGCTCATTACGGCCAAAAGCACTACTGACTGCCAGAGGGTTAAATGCTTTTCCAGAGCAGGGCACTACAAGCGTACACTGGTATACCAGCAGGAGGCTGATTGAAAAATGCGCCCGTTTAAAACTCATCGGTAAGTATTTTTCGAAAAAATATATTTTAGAGAAAAAATAATTTTCTGTTTCTCTAGGTGGTGAGAAAGTGCGCCCGTACTGGGAGAGGTATTTCCAGGTATTCCAGGGCATCATCTTTGTCGTCAGCAGCGTGTCGAGTGAGGGGGACATGGCCCTGGCCAAGACAGAACTGTACAAAGCCCTCCAGCACCCGCAGTTAAAGGCCCTCCCACTTCTTGTTCTCGCTAACTTCTCCGACGCCCAGGGAGCTCGCACATCTCAGGAAGTAAGCGCTGAGCATGTTGAGTCTTAACCCCTTCAGCCCCAAGGTCCCATTTCTCAAACTTTGGAGGTGTTGCCTAACGACTATGTACCAGTTGCAGGTGATGGATCGACCATGATAATTCAAGGGTAGTGCCGGATTAGCTTGGCACCTGAAGGTGCCAAGCTAATCTGGCACTACCCTTGAATTATCATGGTCAATCCATCTTCTGCTGTAGGGACTTGAGGTTAAAGGGGTTAAAATCAAAATAAATACAGAGCACGAAGTACATAGGAAAGAAACATAAATCTCGGCAGTGATAATGCTTTAGACTCAAATGAACCGTTTTTTTTTTTTTAAATTTATCCTTGCAGCATTTTGTGAATCATGGTATTCTTACATGGGGTAAGCAGAAACATGCTATACAGTTGTAAATGGGGGGGGGGAAAGGAAAATGTATTGGTAGGTCAAGTGGCGCTGCTCCTGTAGTGACACGCTTTATGTAGGGAATGTAGCCCACGTTTTCCCGTAAGTTTTTTCTTGATTCCTTGCCTATTAAGCAACATTTCTATATATTGTGTGCTCTGCCACTAGATAACCCATATCATACCGAGGCTAAAAACTTCAAATTTGTACACTGCCAAATGCAAGCTTCATGATAGTACTTACAGATAAGGATATAGACCAGACCAATGGCTTTAGTTCAAGGGTGGTGCCAGAATAGCTAGGCGCCTAGAGGCGCCAAGCTATTCTGACACTACCCTTAAACTATTTTCATGTGTGAGACTTTTCCGTCTACAGCCAGATCAAAAATTAAAAAAAAACAAAAAATTATTTTTTACTTAAAAAGTGCACCAAGACCCCCACTTCAGGATTCAACTTTTTTTTTTGGTCCTACCCATGTATTTTAGTCAAACTTTTTTTCACACAATGGTGTATTCCGATTGATAAGGGCTAATTCTGTTAAAATTCAGCACTAAAAATAGCCAGCCATGCACACTGTAAGCGAACCTTGGCTGGACAGATTTCGCCATCTATAGTGTGCTCCGGGAAGTTGCCTCACTGTGGATGGATGTGCAGCCGTAGGTAATGAGCTACAGTGGAGTCCGCTTAACACGAATTTCTGGGGACACGGAAAATCACTTCGTGTTAAACGTATTTCGTGTTAACCAATATGGCCTCAAAATTGATCACGGCCCTCAAGGAGAAAGTGTGTAAGAGATGTGTGCGTGAATGAGTACGAGGTTAAAAGTGCACATTATCGTACGTTACATGCATACCTTCAGCTCGCTAGGAAAACACAAGGAAACGTGTACAGCTCGCGTATTTAATGTAAAATCCATCGGGTAAAATCCATAGTAAGTTACAATCCATCAGGTAAAAGCAACACAGGCTGAAGTACAATCCCGCATCGGTAAAAGGGTTGTGTTGGTACACGAATGATGCAAACAACATGAATACAGTTCAGAAACGCTAGCCAATGAGAAGACGGATTACAACAGCCGAAGGCTATTCAGCCAATCAGAGACTAGAGTTCACTCTGATCTGTCGTGTACTACAGTGCGAGAGCGAAACATGAATTGGTTTTCGGTGAATGGATTCTGTGTTCGTGTTAAACAGGTGAATGAATAGTGAAATTGCCCTGGTTGGGAACCGAAACAAGCTTCGTGTAAAGCGAAATTTCGTGTTAAGCATTTCGTGTTATCCGTGAAATTTTAATACAGAATAAGAAAGCCATCGGCCGGGAATGCAAAATCGGTTCGTGTTAACCGGAAATTCGTGTAAAGCGAGTTCGTGTTAACTGGACTCCACTGTACATGCTTGTCAAAAACAAACCAAAAAAATCTGATTTCGTCTGAGTCGGTGTCTGTTCTACATTTTTTGTTGTCGATCTTTTTGTTTTATTTAGATGACAGAAATGCTGGATTTGGAGAAAGAGCTCAGTGATACTCGAGTTTGGCAGCTACACTCTTGCAACATTCATAACAAGGACGGCTTGCGTGAAATCTTCCAGCACTTTAACAAAATCCTGCTGGACAATCTGGAGACTGAGATCGAGAAACGCAAAAACAGTTCTCCGCAGCACAGCAACCGCCTTTAGCCCATCTTGTCGCCGCCATCTGTCCTCCGCATTGCTGGTGACATGTAAATCTGTCATGCAGCTCTTCTCACTTCCAGAGTCAAGTGCTGGTGATGGCTCAGCTGTTGTTGAGCTCTTCTGTTGACATGACTTCACCGAGCACCACGTGCATCAGGCAGTGACATAGGGCTGTCATTGTCAACGCGTGTCCTACGATTGCCTGGTTAACCCATTTAAACCCCATGGCCACATTTTGGAGGTGTCACCTAATGACTGTGTGGCAGTTGCAGGAGATGCCTTGTCCATGATAATTCAAGGGTAATGCCAGAGTAGCTTGGCACCTGACGGTGCCAAGCTATTCTGGCACTACCCTTGAATTATCATGGTCAATAGGTTAACCGATTTAACCATGATGCACTACAGTGGGAGACAGATTGACCATGATAATTGAAGGGTAGTGCCAGACTGGCTTAGCACCATCAGCATGGGTGGGACTTTTCCGGCTACAGCCGGATTTCCAGATTCTCCCCACCCCCCAAATTTTGTTGTTGTTTTTTTCACTTAAAAGAGCCCCAAGACCCTCAAGTGCCCCAAGACCCTCGCTTCAGGATTCAACTTTTTTTTTTTTTTGGTCCCACCCATGCATCAGTTATCATGGCCAATCCGTTTCTTGTAGCTGGTACATGCTCATTAGGTGAGACCTCAAAAATGCGGCCGTTGGGTTAAATGGGTTAACCCTTTGGCTGTCGGTAGCGCTTTTTATCACAATGATTCCTGCAGGAATCAGCCTGACAAAATGTGCTGTGGGCAGTTGAAGGGTGACGCAATGAGTCCTCAGGCTGTAGTAAACCTTTGTTGTCCCGCGCTCAGCTTTTGAGCTGATGCTGGTCTTTAGACGTCCCTGTGCGCAGGCCAGCAGAGGCTGACATCAACCCAGTTAGCAAAAGGTCGTCAGGCCAGCATCTGCCACAGTTGGCCTGCTTATGACTGAGCGGGTCAACTGTCTAGGACATTGGGCTGATTATCGTTTGCTTACTAGGAACAACCAACATCGACTGAGAGCCTTTTGTTTACTGGGAGGCCAGTTCTGGTGGTGAGAAGAAACCAACAAAGAGAGAAACTTGCTTAGAAAGGCAGTAATTGTCTTTTCAAAGCGTGTTTCTTTCTTCGTTCCTCTCTGCATTTTACACGCTTGGCAGTCAGCGTTATGGTCTGGATTTCAGTTTTCGTGTTGTACATACTAAAAGCAAAGTTCGTCACGGCAAAGGATATGTTCGGCTGCAAAAGTGACAGAGAAAACTGTCTTGCTGGTGGAGAATTTTGCGAGTTCCATTTATCTACTTGTATATTTTAATATCTCAATAACGCGATGTCTCAATATTTATTCATGCTTCACTCACTGCTAGACAGTGTTTTGACTTTTTCTTGATCCATTTACTGCTAGACGGTATGTTGAAGACTGTTGCTGCTAGTTGTTGCGTTAAAACGGTGTTTCCTAGGAAATTATTTGCTGAATTTACTTAATAGCTTTACTTCCTCCGACTGTGTGGCCCCTCTGTCTGTCGTGGACCCTCGCCCCCTCTTCTCAGTTCCATTAACCCCTTTGTGGCTGCAGCTGCTGGTACTGTTTATGGTGCCTGCGACTGCATGCATAAGGAGTTAACCCTTTGCATTTCCGAAGCGTTTTTTTGTCGTGATGACAAAAACCGCTACTGACACACAAAAGGTTAAAATCATGCAAGATGTGCTGCATCCCGATAGTGCACTTTATTTCGTGGATCCAGATGCGGCACATCTCAGGTTTAACCCATTTAGCCCCAACGCCCTGCAGCGGGAGATCGGTCAACCATGATAATTCAAGGGTAGTGCCAGGTTAGCTTGGCGCCTGAAGGCATGGTCATCCATATCCTGCAACTGGTACGTAGTCGTTGAGCGACACCTGAAAAACTTTGGAAGCACAGCCTTGGGGCTAAATGGGTTAATAATGGCTACCTGTCCAGCCCACCAGTTTGATTCGTGTTTGAACACTTCATTTGTAGGTACATATAATTAATTACCCATTTACAGTAAAATGATACTACACCCACCACTTCCACCCCACCTATGCCACTACTTAACCCTTTTCATTTGGAATACACCAGTGTGTGAAATAAGTTTGACTAAAATAGTTCAAGGGTGGTGCCAGAATAGCTTGGCGCCTCTAGGCGCCCAGCTATTCTGGCACCCCCCTTGAACTAAACCCGTTGGTCTATATCCTTATCTGTAAGTACTATAATGTGGCTTGCCTATGGCAGTGTACACATTTGAAGCTTTTTGCCTCAGTATGATATGGGTTAAACAAAGCGAAAAATATGTAAAATAATTACCCTGCAATGCACAACTATAAATAAGAACACAGTATGCTCAATTTATTTTAGAAAGTTTATGGTTTTACGTGACGCAAGTGTTTCGGAGGGGAGGTTTTCTGTGATATTTCAAATCTCTTCCTGGCCACATGTTCTTTATGAATGCAATTATCAGAAATACAACTTAGTAATTGGGCATTTAAAGTACTTTTTTTTTGCATTTGGCATTTAAGTATTAGTGGTTTGACACATTCTTCCTTGAAGACACCACAGTAGGAGACAGGTCTGCCATGATAGTTCAAAGGTAGTGCTATATTAGCTTACTGCCTTCCCAGGTGGCAAAGCAGACTGGCACTGCCCTGGCAAATCCATCTACATTGACTAGAACAATTATGCAGATGCCTAGCAACAGGTTGCAAAAGTCGCAGTTGGGTGAGCAACTTCATAACCCTTCGTGTGTCGGTAGCGGTTTTAGTTGCGATGATTCCTACAGGAATCATCGCGACTATAACTGCTCTCGACACGCAAAGGGTTAGAAATACCTGGCTGCTGATGCATTCAGAGGTCCAGTTGGTAGCTGTCTTTTTTTTTCACAAGGGTTCACATCTCTTTGTTTCTTAACACCTTTACCCCTGTGGCCACATTTCGCAAATTTTAGAAGTGTCACTTGACAACTATGTACGAGTTCCAGGAGATTGATTGACCATGATAATTCGAGGGTAGTGCCAGATTAGCTTGGCGCCTGACGGCGCCAAGCTAATCTGGCACTGCCATCAAATTATCATGGTCAATCCATCTCCTGCTGTAGTGCATCAGGGCTAAATGTCTTAATCCATGACATAACACTTTTTCAAAATTTCAAGTGAGTTTTTTCATGGACTTTTACCCCCACTTTTAACCTTCAAGTTGTGCATATTTTATCGTCATCCTTTCTTTCAGACGCGTAAATGATGTACGTTCATATTTTTCTATGTATAAAGTGATGTTTTGCGTCAAATTTTCCCTCCCTCCTGAACACAACTGTCGTACCAAATACTTTGCTCAGACGACGTTGGCGTGCATGACATTTACCATGACGAGTTTTCACTCACATTTTCATCTCTAATTGTGCTGTGCATTATCTTAGCTATTTCCTTACCAGGCCAGCGGCTGGAGAAAGATAACTCAGTTATAGTGCCTGATCATGTCGGAGCCTTGAAAGGCACTACCCTTTTCAGGCACTATTCTTGAGCTGTCATTGTTGATTCAGCTGTTTGATGCTATACTACCAGTACTCACAGTAATTTGAAGAATACTCAGAAAAATGGTGAAGATTTTAAATAAGCGAATTTGTGAAATTATTACCATTTTTCAGGGTGTTCCTTAACTTCTTGTGAGAAGTGTGCAGGCAAAAGTGTTTACAGAGCCAGTATCTGTTTTTAACCCATTACATCCTGAGGTTGATTTTCTCAGATTAGTGAGTTGTCCTACTATGGCTGCGTCACAGTTCAGGTGACATATTTTGACCATGATAGTTCAAGGGTGGTGCAAGGACAGCTTGGCGCCTCCGGGCGCCAAGCTGTCCTAGCACCACCCTTGAACTATCATGGTCAAATTTATCTCACGATAGAGAGTATCAACAGGTTAAATGAGAATCTGAAATTTATTTCCCATCATTTTTGGGATGATCACGTTACATGGCTCAGCCATCGTGCATTAAACGCCTGGATGTTCTGCACGATCTGAATCGTCTCGCACACATTGCCAGGGTGTTGTCAGGACATTGAGGATCTGTTGTGTAAATGTTGAGCATATGCACATAATGCATCACCATGGCAGCTAACGTATCCCTCCTCGGTCAACCTCTGTGTTCTGATGTATTTTGTTCCTTTCCTGTGCGTTGACTCTCTTGAGATGTGTCACGTTCAAACATCTTGCTATTGGCTCCATATTTGTGGCTCATCGAATGAGTCAACGTTTTCAGCACTGTCAACATCAGGTGAAGCGCCCCAAGTTTGGGACCCCCCCCCCCCCCCCCCCCCCTACCCCCCACCCCAATTGTCCTCGAGAGCAGAAACCCACCTTGAGAGTGTTGACACCTCCAGCCTCCGCTCATCATTTAAGGCCAGTGGAAAGCAAGGTCTGGCCTCTGGATGCTTTCGAAGGTTAACCCATTTAAACCCATTGCCGCACTTCCCATGTTTGTGAGGTGTAACCTAATGGCTATGTACCAGTTGCAGGAGGTGGATTGGCCATCACAATTCAAGGGTAGTGCCACATCAGGCGCCAAGCTAATCTGGCACTACCCTTGAATCATTATGATCATTTCACCTCCTGCCGCAGGGCGTTGGAGCTAAATATCCCAAACAAAATGTTAGAACCTCTTCCAGGAGGTAACCGATCCACCCCTATACCACGTTACGGTGGCAGTACAAGTGTGAAACTGACAGGGATGCGACACATAATTTTCGAGTGCATGACACAAAAGTGTACACCGTCGTATTTCAGCTACAAGTTTTAAATTGTGTTTTGTTTGTATTTTATTTCATGTTGTTATGATCTTGATGCTTGATTACCTGTACATGTTTCTCGTCGTGTACATAATCATGATTTATACATTTGATTACTTGTACAATGTTTCTTTTCATCTTTATTATGGTGTTGACATTTTCCTGTACAGTTGTTTTTGTTGTTTATGCCAAGGCCTGTAAGCCGCATTATTTTCACGCTTTTGCTTATTTTGGGGGAGAAATTTCAAATGTTCAGGAGCTGCCTCGCTGGCTGAAGGCAGATGTGTTTCATGAAGCAAGAGCAATTATGAGAGAGCTGCCAGTCTTTGGGGAACAGGTATGCTGACCTCTGGTGTTTTGGCTCTGGGGAAAATCGGTGTGCGCTTACGAGTTGTAACCCGTTTAACCCCAAGGCCACATTTGCCAGATGTTGAAGGTGTCGGCATCCCTGAATCCTGCTGGTGCACTCGTACATATTTGCTTTTGAGTTGCCATCAATTTCTGTACTTCTGTACAGGGCTGAAAAACATCACAGCTGTTCGGTGTCGCACTGGTGTGACTGGACGCTGTGCTTTCTTGTAGCTCAGGAAATGAGTGAACATGTTTTTGTTTTGAAGTAACCATGTCATTTTTTTATGTTCATTTTCAATGAAAAAATTGAATGAAAAAGTGTGTGCGCCTTATTCCCACACTGTGTTTTGACACCACTTACAGAAATGAAGAAAAGAAAAACTGAAAGTCTGAAAAGAAACACACCGAAAATTGTAACATTTGTGTATAAAAGTGTAGATGCTAATATCAAACGTATTATCATTCATTTGATAAGCACAAGGCACAAATGATATCATGTTTGTTTTCTGATTTGTAACTATAGGTGACAAATTAGGGTACAGTTAACTCTTATCATTCGGAATACACCAGTCTGTGAAATAAGTTTGACTAAAATAGTTCAAGGGTAGTGCCAGAATAGCTTGGCGCCTCTGGGCGCCAAGCTATTCTGGCACTACCCTTGAACTAAAGCCATTAGTCTATATCCTTATCTTTAAGTACTGTAATGTCGCTTGCATATGGCAGTGTACAAATTTGAAGCTTTTAGCCTCAGTGTGATATGGGTTAACCCATTTGACCCCACGGCTGCATTCCCAAATTTTGGCGACGCGTCCAAAAATGGAAAAATACTGCCATAGGGTTAAGTGTGTTAACCCCATTTAACCCCATGAGCGCATTTCCCAAATTTTGGAGGTGTCGTCTAAATACTGTGCCAGCTGAAGGAGATGGCATGGGTGGGACTGTTCCGGCTATAGCCGGATTTCCGGAGGGTTTTTTTTTATTATTTTTTTTAAAATTATTAACACTTCAAAAGTGCCCCAAAACCCTCGCTTCAGGATTCAACTTTTTGGGGGGTCCCACCCATGAGATGGATTGACCATGATAATTCAAGGGTAGTGCCAGATGAGCTTGGCGCCTAAGGGCGCCAAGCTCATCTGGCACTACCCTTGAATTATCAAGGTCTATCCATCTCCTGCTGTAGGGACTCGGGGCTAAAAGGGTTAATGTGCATGAGACTTTTTTTTAAAAGCATAATTTGTGTGGTGTGCGAGATTCAGATTTGGTCACGAGGTCCAGAACCACAGATCAGAACAAATTTGTATCAGAAAGAAAAAAAATACAGCCGACACGTTTTCAGGCCCATTCATTTTGTAACTTCCGTTTGATTTCATTGCACATCTACGCTCACCCATGCGCTGAATGATTGTGAAAATTTCAAACTAATTCATGCGTGCTTTTTCATCTGTATGATAAATCGACACCTGCGGTTGTAAATATTGTGTAATTATTCTTCTGTACATTTCCGCGCATCGGCTACTTACACTGCTTCTTATCTCTGTGATTGAGTCTCTCCATCCATAGTATGTAGCTGTTAACCCTTATCATTCGGAATACACCAGTTTGTGAAATAAGTTCAACTAAAATAGTTCAAGGGTAGTGCCAAAATAGCTTGGCGCCTCTAGGCGCCAAGCTGTTATGGCACCACACTTGAACTAAAGCCACTGGTCTATGGCCTTATCTGTAAGTACTATAATGTAGCTTGCATATGGCAGTGTACAAATTTGAAGTTTTTAGCCTCAGTAGGATATAATAATAATGGCTACTTATAAAGCGCTTATCCTTAAATAAGCTCTAAGCGCTTTACAAATAAAGAGTGGGAGTGGAGGGGGTCATAAAACCAGAGAAACAACAGATTCTGCAATGCGCGCGCACACACACACAGGTACATAACGACAAAGAACTGAGGATATGAGTTAAAGCCACAACCCCCTTGGTGAACCATTGGGTAAACAAACAGCACTGGTAGTTGGTGCTCAAATGCAGCCCTGCCTCTGCTTGCGGCTTATATACATTGGCGTACAGTTTGAGACGGAGCTGTCTACATTTGAGAGGGGTTTTCTGGCAACTGACCAACTTTCACAGGTCTTGGATCGACCATAGTGTTTTGCAGGACTGAAGACTGTCGCCTATGTGGAAGCAAGTGCAAAATATTTGACATTATCAAGCAGGCAGTGTACTTGTTGTACCATGTAGCTTTGGTTCTAGTGCTGTGCATTGAACCGTGACCCGCTATTTCGCATGCAGCCACCAGGACTGTTTACAGTACCAAGGGCCGCATTCGCAAAGGGGTGAAAACAATATATCTATAATCACAAACCAGGTAGGTGAGGCTAGCGCTGGTAGAATTGTACACATACCAAGGGGAATTACTCAGCGCTGGACAGACAGATCCCCTGCCCCCGTCTATCAGGCACCTAATCGCCAGCCCACAGAAAAATACGCAGGTATAGAACCAGACGATCATCTACATCCCTACATCTTCCGTAAGCATAGACACTTCAAACATCTCCTCCGGGCTCATGAGGATCTATGCCTCTTGGAGATGGAGTGTTGTTTGTGCATTAGGTACACATTGGTTACCCATGATGATTGCGCTCTTGTTCGTTGTTAGGAGTAACCCGTTGCAAATAAAACCTAATATTGATACGTAATAATACTAACAGTAATAATAAAAATAATTCATACTGATACTGCTGGTATGTATGTATTCATAGCAGTGATGATACATAATGATTTAATACTAATAATTATACAGTCTGCTGAGGTGACCCCTTTACCTGGACATAAGTGGCTGGATCATTCGTTCCGTGACATCATGTACATTATCTCTGTGATATCGGGCAAATAATGTTGGAGCTTCCTAGAGCAGTGCTGTGTACGCATTTATCTTTGATAACCAATTTAACCCCTTGGCTGCATTTACCAAATTTTGGAGGTGTCAGCTATGTACCAGTTGCAGGAGATGGATCGACTGATAATTGAAGGGAATTGCCAGATTAACTAGTATGTATTTGGTGGGAGGGGCGAAGGGGTTTTACCCATATCATACTGAGGCTAAAAGCTTCAAATTTGTACACTACCATATGCAAACTACATTATAGTTCTTACAGATAAGGATATAGAACCGATGGCTTTAGTTCAAGGGTGGTGCCAGAATAGCTTGGCGCCTAGAGGCGCCAAGCTATTCTGGCACTACCCTTGAACTATTTTAGTCAAACTTATTTCACACACTGGTGTATTCCGAATGATAAGGGTTAATCACTTCATGTTACAAAAAAATGCAACCACCACCCAACAGCAAGAGGCAAAGAACTTCATGAGTGCCCACAGAGGCAGGCTCTCATGAGGCTCTTTGTCTCTCACTGACCCATCAGAACCCTTGAATTATCATGGTCGATCCATCTCCTGCAGCGGGTACAGTGTAGTCGGGTGACACCTCCGAAATTTGGGGGTGTGATCATGGGGTTAAATGGGTTAACATTCTGCGGCTGGAGGATTGTGCAGTGCGGTAAATGCAGTGGGTACACTTGAACTAGAAAGCATAATCCAGACAGGGTTGATTTGCTGATCGTGTAAGATACATGCAAATAACACCCCCCACCCCCCCCCCCCCCCCCCCCCCCCCTAAACAAAAAGAATTGCGCTCAGTGGAACAAGGACTAAACAGTTGACGAGTTTTTGTGTAAAATTTATTTTTTATAGTTAACTCTTATCATTCGGAATACACTAGTATGTGAAATAAATTTTGCTGAAATAGTTGAAGGGTAGTGCCAGAATAGCTTGTTGCCTCTAGGTGCCAAGCTATTCTGGCACCACCCTTGAACTAAAGCCATTGGTCTATATCCTTATCTGTAAGTACTGTAATGTAGCTTGCATATGGCATTGTACAAATTTGAAGCTTTTAGCCTCAGTATGATATGTTGTTGTTGTTTTTTTAAAGTTATTGAGTTTTGGGGTACAATTTTTTTTTTTTTAAAGTAAACAGGGGCGAGGAACTAGTTTCCTTTCCGTGAGTGTTGGTATCAAAAATGAAAGTAGAAGCTTTTTTTTTTTTTAATTATATGTGTATAGCCCATCCTAAACAGTAACAATGCTGCTACTGATACGCGTGTAGGGCTACACCGTACGTGCAAACTGACAAAATTGATAATACATATACGGTGGAATCCAGTTAACCCTTTGGCTGTTGGTAGCCGTTTTGTCGCAATGATATCTGCACAGGTTTGTATACGCACAGAAATCATGGTGATCAAAATCTCTCCAGACAGCCAAAGGGTTAAGACAACACAGAAATCATGGTGATCAAAATCTCTCCAGACAGCCTAAGGGTTAAGACAACACAGAAATCATGGTGATCAAAATCTCCCCAGACAGCCAAAGGGTTAAGACAACACAGAAATCATGGTGATCAAAATCTCTCCAGACAGCCAAAGGGTTAAGACAACACAGAAATCATGGTGATCAAAATCTCCCCAGACAGCCAAAGGGTTAAGACAACACAGAAATCATGGTGATCAAAATCTCCCCAGACAGCCAAAGGGTTAAGACAACACAGAAATCATGGTGATCAAAATCTCCCCAGACAGCCAAAGGGTTAAGACCAACTAGCACAACACAAAATTCTCGTTAAAACAAGCAGTGCTTGGCTTTCCCCGCAATCATTTTCTTTCACTTCCAAATCTGCTGGATACAAACAACCCGTTGACCCATTACACCCTGAGGCTGAGTTTTTTTTAATTTTGCTTATTGCCCTATGAAGGCTCTATTGCAGATTAGGAGATGGATCCACCTTTTTAGTTCAAGGGTGGTGCCAGAATAGCTTGGCGCCTGAGGCGCCAAGCTATTCTGGCACCACCTTTGAACTATTGTCAATTTTTTTCCAAGCAAAAGTGTATCATAATAAATAATAATAATAATTACGGTATTTATAATGCGCTTATCTTATAATAATTATAACTCAAAGGGCGCACTCACAACTCGCGCACGCATCCGCACGCTTTAGACCATGACTCACGTACCACAAATACATTACGACAGTCAGCTTGGGGTGGGGGGTGTGGTGATGTTATAGTGATAGAACTGTTGAAGGAGGTGAGTTTTGAGGGCGGACAGGAAGGAGGAGAGAGAGTGTTTCTGACGGAGAGATGAAAAGGGTTTCAGGATGAAAAGGGTTATTAAGTGATTTTTAACATCACCCGGAGTTTTATCAGTACTTGACTGTACACTACTTATCTTGGAATTTGCTTGGTGATACTTGTCATTTCTCAGGGTGAAAGTCATTTATTTTCTTTGGTGTATTGTTTGCGATTGTATTTTCATGGAGTGCTGTCAAAATTCATAGCTGCTTCATTTATTGCACCTTGTTACGATTTTTAGGTGAAACTTTGTATCTAGTCTTTGAAAGACTACACACAATGTCATCAGAATCGGCCGTTTTGCAGTGATAAGCAACAAGCAAAGCTCTTTGTGTTTCCTTCTTTAGTATTGATTGACAGAAAGTTTGTATGAGCTGCTTGTCAGCGTTTGATGGTTACATCCAGGATTTAAGTTCATATGGTGTAATATTGAGTCCTGAAGTTAAAATACCCAAGAATGTTCCTGTGAAGACTGTACTTAGTTCAGGATCGACCATAATAGTTCAAGGGTGGTGCCAGAATAGCTTGGCTATTCTGGCACCACCCTTGAACTGTCATGGTCAGTCCAGATCTTGGGCTGCATTTTGAATCATGTAGTCGCAGGTTCATTTTTACGCTGAAAGAACAAAATGCTTACATTATGTGTATATACAGCTGCATGATCTAAATATAATTATCACATTTGTAAATGTTTCGGTCCCCTCGCTTCCGACTCCTGTACGACAATGTTTTTTTTTTTTTGCATTTGATAACTTTGATACCATACGTGTCTTAATTTTGTGCTAGCGAACTTGTGCATTACGATCCTGCTAGATATGCATCAACTCATTCTGCCCGCGACATGCCACAGCAAGATATGGCTCGACCACGATAGTTCAAGGGTGGTGGCAGAATAACTTGGCGCCTATAGCCGCCAAGCTATTCTGCCACCACCCTTGAACTATCGTGGTCGATCTGTCTCCTGAATTTGTAATGCAGTCCGCAGAGGATAACCCCAAAATGTGGGCATTTCATACCTTGGGCACAATGAGTTGACACCTTTGTGTAAATGCAGCTGCCGGTATGGTTTACAGTAATGGTGACTGCACGCATGAAAGGGTCGAACATTGTCCGCATCTGTTGAGGCATGCTGGTTCTATAGTTTGAACGTTCATAGTCACAGAGGAACACAGACATTTATGTTAGGTTTCTGACTGCTGAGTAAAAGATGGATTGATAGATCAATGATAATGCCACATCGATGGTGTTCACACGCAGGCTGTTAACTAACAGTTTTATGTTTTCTAAAAAAAAACTGTTTATATTTGGGTCAGAATATCTGATCCGAGACGTTCCCTTATGAGCATTTTCTGTTGAGCTACAAGTTATAGATTTCATCAGAAAATGGGGAAATTTTGAAGGAGACATCAAAACACGCGTTGACACCAAAATGTCACAAGGTTGCAGGAATCGACCAGAAAATACCAACAGCCAAAGATGGGGTAGATGAGTCACCAGATTAAATTATGGCTAATGCACTGCTGATTTATATTCAGTACAGTTTTTGTAGATCACTTTCTCATTAACCCTTTTCATCCTGATACACCCAATGCTTGAAATAAATTTGTTGTTCAAGGGTGGTGCCAGAATAGCTTGGCGCCTGAGGCGCCAAGCTGTTCCGGCACCACCCTTGAACAAAAATGGTTATCAGTCTCCTAATCTGTAATGTAAACTTCAGAAGACAACAAGCAAATTAATTTTAAAAAATCAGCCTCTGGATGTAATGGGTTAACAATAACAGGCAAAGGAACAGTTTTGGAGCAAACAAGTTATTCATGTTTTTAGCGTCTCTTGCAGGGGACTTGCATTTTAGCATACAATTGCAGGGTTCTGTTTTGAACACTTTACAACGAATGCACATGTACATGTAACATTCTTTGTTTTCATCTTATTCCTCTTTGTTCGCAAATAAATTGACATGCTTTTTGTTGCTTTCACGGTGTATTATTGCAGATAGATTTGCATGGTTTGGTCGCAATATGAATTTGTCTATTTTCCATCTCTCTCTCACACACAAACTTTATAATCTACATCCTGACACACAGTGCCAACATTACAATATAAGCAACTGCAGGAATGTGCATAATCAGGATGAACAAAAGGGACCATACTACAGAGTTATTTGAACTGAAACATTTTCTCATGACAAGATTAAATCATAGCACCAAATTTGCTTACAGGTAGTGATTGTCTCTTCTCAAACATGCTTTCACAAACACAAATGCACACAGGCATGCACACAAACACACTCACACACATGTAGTAAAATTGTTGCCGCAAGGGTTTCATGTGAGAACACAGAAAACAGGTTGAAAACCCTTGGTTAGAAACATGTTTCTAACTTAAAGGGTTTTCAGCCTCTATTTTCTGTTTTCCTTACACTCGCACACACAAATGCACACTGATACAACATATCACAGTTTTGCGGCCATCATGACTAAGGGTAGCACCAAGTTGTCAATCTGTGTGGAAACGGCTTCGTAAACAGATGTGATCAGGACGGCAAATAGTACGCTCCACCACGACGTAGCTTCTATCCAGCCTGAAACAAGCAGCCAAAGAGATACCCACAGACAGTTACGTAGAAACAAATTACATCATGACGAGTGACATCAAAACCAATAGTGCATAATTATGTACTATGTATTTCCAATACAAAGCTCATTAGGACATTGGCAAAGCAATCGGTCATTATAGTTACTTCTTTGTAAGAGTTTCAGGCCTGCCTGTCTATGATGTGGGCATGCTATTGAATGCGTCCCCATCCCGTTCTAAATAGTTCCTTCCATTAACTCTTAAACTTCCAGAACAAAATGACTTCGAGTGAGTTAATAGAAGGGACTCAAAAATTACATTCAATGCACCTACCATAGTGTGATATAAGCAGAACGAACACCAGCTGGGTGAATACAGCTCCCACAGTACCTTCAACGCTCTTGTCACTGTCTGCAATCAACCATCAAATAATTATTACAAATGTCAATCTTTCATAGCACTGGCTACCAAATATGGACTAAAACCGAATATTCATTAGTATTCTTACATCAAAAGAAATATGAAATTATAAAAGAGGTTCCAAGCCAATGTACCTGGCCACTTGGTTCGTCCGAATCTTGAGCCGATCAAGCAAGCAAATGTGTCGCCAATACCAAGAGAAATAACACCTGCGTAGTTCTGTAAATCACCGTCTGAAAACAGACACAACAGACAATGCAGACTAATTCAGATTTGTTTGTTTTAATTACAGTTTTGTGCAGTGTTCACGTTAACTGACAAGTCGTGGGTGGTATTTCACTGTCAGGTCTAACTGAAAAAGTGGAGGGGGGGGGGGGGGGGGGGGGGGAATGCTTTCATTCAAATTGAAACAAGTTTTCAATGCACATTGAGTTCACTGCAGCAATCTAACCTTTCTTAGTTGAGACGGGTCCTTGGATGGAAAATCTCACTCCTGATAACAGTACAAGCGTTCTTACCTCCTACACTGTGTGCCAGCCAGAGAGGGAGAGACAATCCCACCAAGAGGTAGATGTGTGTAAGGAGTACCGGCCCCCGGTCCTTCTCATCCGCGAACACTTGGAACGAGCTGTCCACCGCTGGTCCCAACCACTGTACTCGGGTCAGTCGGGCAACCTGCAAACAAAATCACACCATCTGTTGGGATTGACCGTGATAATTCAAGGGTAGTGCCAGATTAGCTTGGCGCCTGAAGGCGCCAAGCTAATCTGGCACTACCCTTGAATTATCAAGGTCAATCCTTCTCCCGCAACTGGTACACACCTCCAAAATGTGTGAAATGCGGCCATGGAGTTAAAGAGGCTAAACAGCTGGACTAAAGACAATTTGCCAATGCCAACCGCGGTAAGCAAATTCTGACATAACCCTTTGGCTGTCAGCGCAGGCATCACAAAAAGCACTCCTGACAGCTACAGGATTAAGTGCCTATGCTTCAGCTGTCAGCCGTGTGTTTGGTCGAGGTGATTCCTACAGGAATCGCCTCGACCGAACACGCCACCGACAGCCAAAAGGGTTTTATATATGATGCACGTGTGTCTTTTTTGTGTGGAAGCGTTTCTTTGTTGGTGTGTTCTTTTTGTTATTCTTATTTTTCTTGTACATCTTGTTGCGTGAGTGTGTATGTCAGGGAATATAATTTATGTGTGATGTAGGATGCAAGGTGTATGTATGTCATTTGGCCATGGGGCGGTCCGTGGCACAGTGGTTAAGGTGCCTGCCACCAATGCCAAAGGTGCGAGGTTCGAAAACGGGTTCCGGCGTCGGACTTTTCTCCTCTGGTAAGTGTCACCGTTCCATGATACCACCTGGAGTAGAATCGAAGGAGAAGCACAGGACAGGAGTTGCTGGAGGTCTCTCGTCGACGGCCTATACCCGGGTAGGGGTGACAGGCGTAAGTAAGTAAGTAAGTAAGTGTCACCGTTAATTCGGGCGGACTGTCGGGGGTTCTTTGTCTGGGTACTCCGGTTCTTCTCTGTAACTTCAGTAGCTGAACTGGCCCTTCGTCTGTCTTGTACTGTGTTTGTCTTAAATGGCGTAAATCCGTGTCTGTTACGTGAGTGTGCGTGTTGGGTTTCAGTTCGCAGCGCTTTGAATCGATTCGCCCAAAAAATTGAGAAAAAGCACCTATATAATAACGGTATTATTATTATTATTATTTGTACGGCGCCTAGAGCTTTTCTATTGAAAGTATAGATGCCTCAAAAATATACTTACTTACGCCTGTCACCCCTACCCGGGTATAGGCCATCGACGAAAGACCTCCAGCAACTCCTGTCCTGTGCTTCTCCTTCGATTCTACTCCAGGTGGTTCCCAGTCTCTTGATGTCTGCTTGGAGGTCTCGACGCCAGGAGTTTCTCGGCCTACCTCTTTTCCTCTTTCCCTGGGGGTTCCATGACAATGCCTGCCTAGTGATACTGGAAGCTGGCTTTCTCAGACTGTGACCGATCCATCCCCATCTTCTTCGCCCAATTTCATTCTCTGCTGTTATCTGCTCTGTTCTCTCCCAGAGTCTGACGTTGCTGATCTTCTCTGGCCAGTGGATTTTCAAAATTCTTCTAAGGCAACTGTTCATGAAGGTCTGTACTCTGTTGACTGTGGTTTTTGTCAATCTCCAAGTCTCTGCTCCATATAGGAGAACTGCTTTTACATTGGAGTTGAAAATCCGGACTTTGGTGTGTTGTGACAGCTCTCTGGAACTCCACACTTTTTTCAACTGGAGAAAGGCTGCTCTGGTTTTACCGATTCGTGCTCTGACATCTGCATCAGTGCCGCCTTTTTTGTCTATGATGCTCCCGAGATAGGTGAAGGACTCCACCTCCTCCAACAGGGTGCCAGCAAGCAAGACTGGTTCTTCCCTGGTTACGTTCAGCCTCATTGTCTTTGTTTTCTTTGTTTTCTGTTTGTGAACTCAAAAATATACATTATTATTATTATTATTTTAAACACAGAACTACCTGCGCAACCCAACATAAAATCCTCACCTCCAAAACGATCAGCACGGCAAATGCCACGACTGAAGCCAGCAGAAGAAAGATGGGGTCCACTATCAGTCCTGGCACAAAGACCGCCACCACCACAAAATGGAAAGCTTTTCGCACGGACGAGGAGGCCTGTTTTCTGTCTCTACGGTCGTGGGCTGAGGCAGGAAGATTGTGACTAAAGAATGACACACACGTGGCTGTCAGTGTGGCCAGAACGAACCACCAAGCCAGCAGTTTGATCTGTTGGATTAAAACATAATGCCATCATAATGTAGATGTTTTACAAATTCTATGCATTTTCAAATTGAAGCTGCAAACTTAACCCCACATATATATGCTCACATCAAAACATGCATTCGCTCACACACTGAAAACAAACGGTACATGCGTGTTCATGGCGTGTGAAGGATGCGCTCAGTCAAGTTTAAGAAAATTTACCCACTTATCCCAAATGCACTAGAGCAGGAGATGGATCAACCATGATAATTCAAGGGCAGTGCCACAATAGCTTGATCCAACATTGTGATGCAGTTGAAAGTTACCAGTATGTCAAAGTCTGATTCCATGATTATAATGTGGTTTTAGTTACACGTGCCTAACCCATGTAACCCCACAGCCATAATCCCCAAATTTTGGAGGTGTCATCTAAACGACTTTGTGCTAGTTGCAGGAGATGGATCGACCATGATAACTCAAGCGTAGTGCCAGATTCGCTTGGTGACATCAGGCGCCAAGCAAATCTGGCGCTACCCGTGAATTATTATGGTCAATCCATCACCCGCTGCAGTGCGTCGCGGATAAATGGGTTACGTGTGCTTCATGTGTTTCTGTCTTCCTGTACACAGCAGAACCTGCTATGAGCGACCACCCTTATGAGGGATTACCTGTCATCAAAGACCATCATTTAGGCGGCTGTAGCCGCGGCTGTGGCTGTAGCCGCCTAAATAATGGTCTTTAACCCATTACATCCTGAGGCTGATTTTGTACAAATTTGCTTATTGTGCTATGAAGATTAATTACAGATTAGGAGATAGATCAAATGTTTTAGTTCAAGGGTGGTGCCAGAATAGCTTGGCGCCTCAGGCGCCAAGCTATTCTGGCATTACCCTTGAACTATCAGTCTAATTTATTTCAAGCAATGGGTGTATCAGAATGATAAGGGTTAACGACAGGTGACTCTCTTGTCCCTACATGATTTCTCTTCACAGATCACCTGTCTTTTCACACCACTTGTTTTCTTCCAAAGTAAGTTGGTTGCTCAAAACAGAGTGTACTGCACATAATGAATAAAGATGGAATCGCTGACCCTTCCTGTCCCGCTGAAGATGAAGTGCAAGAGCCACAATACAGGGTTGGAATGAGTCAAGATCTGCAGTGTCACTAGAGCGGCTGCAGCGAAGACAGCATACACCATAAGAAAGAGCAGGAGGGGGCGGTCCGAGCACACCAGCAATGCTACCGCTGAGGCCAGCATCACGTAAGCCAGCATCACCTAGTCACAGCAAACATCTGAACAACAATCTGGTGTTAATGAGCATAGCAGTTCGTAAACGATTTAGAACATTGGGGGGGGGGGGGGGGGGTGGGGGGGGGGGGGGGGGGGAGAATGTGCTGGTCTGTAACTCAAATGAGTTACCATCCTCATTACCAGCTTCTAACATGGATGTTTCTGAAACCACTGCAAAGTCACTAATCACTTACTTGTTCTGTGTCAGGCACATAGATATAAATGGAAGCCAGTAGAAGGCACAGATCCTCATGAACCCCCGCACCTGCAGGGACTCATGAGGATCTCTGCATCTTGCCTTCAGGTGTTCAATTCAATTCAATAAACATTATTCATCCCGCTAAGGCAATTAAAGTGGTTGGACAGGCTCATTGACTCAAATGTACACAAATATTTCATCAAAATGTGCACACAATAATGAAACAAACAATTCAATTAAAATCTAAAGTATTTAAAACAGTACAACATTACTTGTGAAAGAGAACTTGCAGAAAAGCTCACGATTTGCTGCTACATAGTACACCGTGCGCACACACGTATACTCACACTTGTTCTCTATGATGTAGCCATGAAAGGTTTAACACTGACAACAACAACCACAACAACAACAAAAAAACAAAACAAGGAGAGCATTGAAAAACATTCATATGATGGCCTAATTGTCATGGCATGTTTGCATACTTACTGACATGAAAATGTAGACATAATTATCCACAACAATGGCTTCCTGCAAAATACAGAAGTTAGATGTGTAAAGATCACTGAGGAAAGAGAAGGTGCTAAATCATCGGACAGCATATAATAAGGCACGCACAGTCTCGGCACTTCATTTGAATCCTAGCCATCAATGGTAAAGCACAGTGTTGCCTGCTCTGTGTTTGCACCTGAAGGAGCACCTAAAAGACCGGACCCTTTAAACCTGTGGTGATGCTACCTTCTGTTATTGTAATACATACATCACCATCAATAGACTAAAAAAAAGATGGATTACACATTGTTTCATAAGTTTATGACAAAATGGCAAAAAGTGACTTTCTGACGACAGAAACATTTAAATAATTAACCTGTTTAGCCCCAAATCCCTACAGCAGGAGATGGATGGACTATGATAATTCAGAGGTGCCAAGCTCATCTGGCACTACCCTTGAATTATCATGGTCGATCCATCTCCTGCAACAGGTACATAGTCCATAACTCGCACCTCCAAAATTTGGGAATTGTGGTCTTTGGGTTAAATGGGTAACAACTTTGTACTTGTTTTTCTTTGACACTTAATAATAATAATAATAATTACGGTATTTGTAATGCGCTTATCTTATAATAATTATAACTCTAAGCGCGCACTCACAACTCGCGCACGCATGCGCACACTTTAGACAATGACTCACATGCCACAAATAGTGAAAAACATTACGACGGTCAGCTTGCGGTGGGGAGTGTGGTGATATAGTGCTAGAACTGTTGAAAGAGGTGAGTTTTGAGGGCAGACTGGAAGGAGGAGAGAGAGTGTTTCTGACGAAGAGAGAGTGGGAGAGTGTTCCAGGTGGATGGACCGTAGACAGAGAAGGAGCGGGGGCTGAAAGTGTTGAGTTTGGTGCGAGGGATGTGGAGGCGGAGAGGGTCGGAGGCAGAGCAGAGGGAGCGGGAAGGTGTGTAGGGGTGAAGTAAGTTGGAACAGCAAATACGCAGCAAATGTGTGCCACCCTCCCTACAGAAACAGTGCCCTTTATATGCAGTGCACACTTACCAGGTGTGTGTGTGTGTGTCTATGTGTGCGTGTGTGTGTGTGTGTGTGTGTGTGTGTGTGTGTGTGTGTGTGTGTGTGTGTGTGTGTGTGTGCGCGCGCGCACATGTGGTTGTGGTGTGAGGCAGACAGGTGTGGTGTCACGCTGGTTACCTCCCTTGATCTGCTACACAGAGCGTAGCAGATGGAGGGAGATAAACAGTGTGCAGGTGTGTGCAATCAAAATGGTGCACAATACCTGAGCTGTAAGCCTGAGAGTGAGCTGCCTTCCCATCCTCCAGACCAGGTGAGCCAACAGGTGAGCAACAACAATCAACTCTCCAAAGGTGAAGGACTGTGGGCACAGGTGGGGGAGGGTCATGACAGCTGACACCAACACAATCATGCCCAGCAACCATGCTGTGACGCTTGTACCTGTGAAAAAATGAAAATGAGTGGCTGGATGGGTCCAAGGCAGAATAAAACAAATAAATGTGTTTCATGACTAAGAAAAAGATTTTTAAAAAGCTTTTGAAATAAAAAGAAAAACTGTTTGCTTTAAAAATAATAATTATAATATAATTACTGTATTTATAATGCGCTTATCTTATAATAATTATAACTTTAAGCGCGCACTCACAACTCGCGGACGCATGCGCACGCTTTAGACAATGACTCACGTACCACAAATACATTACGACAGTCAGCTTGGGGTGCGGAGTGTGGTGATATAGTGCTAGAACTGTTGAAAGAGGTGAGCTTTGAGGGTGGACTAAAAGGAGGAGAGAGAGTGTTTCTGACGGAGAGAGAGTGTGAGAGTGTTCCAGGTGGATGGGCTGTAGACGGAGAATGAGCAGGGACCGAAAGTGCTGAGTTTGGTGTGGGGGATGTGGAGGCAGAGAGGGTCGGAGGTGGAGCGGAGGGAGCAAAAAGGAGTGTAGGGGTGAAGTAAGTTGGAGAGATAGGTAGGAGTGTAGTTGTTCAGGGATTTGTAGCAGAGAGACAGAGTCTTGCATTGGATGTATTGGGGGATGGGGAGCCAGTGAAGGAGTTTGAGCAGGGGAGTGATGTGGTCAGATTTTTTTCTTTCTGAGGAGGAGGTGGGCAGCATTGTTCTGGACGCGCTGGAGAGTGAAAGTGGTGGAGTGAGGGAGGCCGAAAAGGAGAGAGTTGCAACAGTTGATGCGAGATAAGTTGAGAGAGACAGCAAGATTGGTGGCAGCTTCGGTGGTGAGGTATTTTCTGATCTGTGTCAAGTGTGAGGCCGTATCACTTCTGCAGTGGAGTGTGATTTTTTAACCCATTCAGCCCTGATGCCCTACAGCAGGAGATGGGTCGACCGTGATAATTCAAGGGTAGTGCCAGATTGGCTTGGCGCCTGTTGGCGCCAAGCTAATCTGGCACTGCCCTTGAATTATCATGGCTGACCCATCTCCTGCAACAAGTGCATAGTCGTTAGATGACCCCTCCAAAATATGGGAAATACGTGTCCTGGACTGAATGAGTTAATCTATTTAACCCCATGGCCACATTTTCCAAATTCTAGAGGTGTCACCTATCGACCATGTACCATTTGCATGATGTGGATCCACCATGATAACTGAAGGGTAGTGCCAGATTACATGGCACCATCCGGTGCCACGCTAATCTGGCACTGCCCTTGGATTTTCATGGTCGATCCATCTCATGCTGTAGAAAACAACAAGTATTTTGGTTGCCCCGATGCCACCAGCCTGGTGGTTCTCATCTTCTCTGCTTTGATCCTCCATGTACCCTTTAGTCCATGAACAATTGCTCTGACTGAAGTTATCATAGTGTACAACTTTCTGTGGTAGCGTGATGCCTGCCCCCTCTCATTCTCCCTCCCCTCTCTCTCTCTTCCTCTGAGAAAAAGATTAATTCAGACCCACCATGCACTACCACAGCTGGGACAATGGTGATCAAAGACCCAAGGGAGAGGGCCCAGCAACTTGGTCCTGCTGCTGTTCCTGTCAGTCTCGGAGCCAGGAAAAGCATCACTGAGCCAGCAGCAAACAGAAACAGCACCTCTGAAAAAATAATGTCACTTAACCCATTACATCCTGAGGCTGATTTTGTAAAGTGTGCTTATTGTTATATGAAGGCTACATTACAGATTAGGAGGTAGATCAACTGTTTTAGTGCACGGGTGGTGCCAGATTCTGGCACCACCCTTGAACTATCAGTCAAATGTATTTCAAGCAATGGGTTATCCAAATGCTAAGGGTTGAACTGTCATAAAATCAAACTGAAAACATCCAGCTTCAAACCCTGCGTTGAATCAGCGCAGTGGGCATCATGAACATCTTCACTGCCCCAAAAATGAACACAATCCAACTGCAAGAGATGCAGGTCCTCAACTGTAGGGGATCTATGCCTCTTGCTAAGACCAATTAGCATCTGTGTCTCTTGCTAAGATCAATTAGCATCTGTGCCCCTTGCTAAAATCATTTAGCATCTGTGCCTCTTGCTAATACCACTTAGCATCTGTGCCTCTTACTAAGACCACTTAGCACCTGTGCCACTTGTTAAGACTAATTATCATCTGTGCCTCTTGTTAGGGCCAGCCATCATCAGTGCCTCTTGCTGAGACTGATTAGCACATGTGCCTCTTGTTAAGACCGATTAGCATCTGTGCCTCTTGACAAGATCGATTAGCAAATGTGCCTCTTGCTAAGACCGATTGGCATCTGTGCATCTTGCTAAGACTGACTAACATCTGTGCCTCTTGCTAAGACCGATTAACATCTGGGTCTCCTGCTAAGACCGATTAGCATCTGTGCCTCTTGCTAAGATCAATTAGCATCTGTGCCTCCTGCTAGGACCAATTAACATCTGTGCCTCTTGCTAAGACCAATTAGCATCTGTGGACTTATGGCATTTGGTCATTGAATGAACAAAGATTTCAGAAACTAAATATGCATCCAGTGGCAGGGAAGGGGTTAAGGAGATATTAAAAGGGGCACTGGTTGGTGCAGAATAGGCATGTGATAACAAAACATGGAAAATTGTCTGTGTTCTAAACATCCTTGACCCATGTAACCCCAGGGCCATACTTCCCAAATGTTGGAGATGTCACCTGAAGACTATGTACCAGTTGCAGCAGATGGGGAAATCATGATAATTCAAGGGTAGTGCCAGATTAGCTTCTATCCTTGAATTATCATGGTTGACCCACCACCTGCTGTATTGCATCAGGGCTAAATGGGTTAACACTAACAGACATCTGATAAAAAAAAAAGATTATGAATATACTGACAAGCAAAAGAAGTGTGACATTTTTGGAATCATCAGAAAAGAATTATGTTTCTGATGGTTCCAAAAACATTGCATTTCTTTTGCTCATCGGCATATACTGATAAAATACCTTCAATACAATCTGGAGCTTCCACGTCAACCAGCTTCGCCAGTGGCAGCAGCAACACACAGTATGCACCATGATAAATACAGCGCCTGAATAAAAAGATGTGCATGAATTCAGCCATTCTTCTGACAATTTCATGTACTAATAACGTTCTACACCATAGCAGTAATTTGGACACAACCTACCCAAAGTATGCCACACCATTAGGCCTGCCCTATAACACTAAAGCGTAGGGAGTCCATTTACCCCCCCCCCCCCCCTCCCCCCCCCCCCCAGCTATTCAAACTCCTACGTAACCCCTTCACTGCCACTGATCATATTATGTACGTCTGAAATCTGTGTAAATTCAATGTGGAAGAGCTCCAGCCGTCCTGTGAACAATGGACACAAAGGGGTTTCAGCATGAGGGATAGATCCTCATGAGCCCCCACAATTGTGGGGGCTCATGAGGATCTATGTCTCTTGCAGTAGTGTGGTGTTCAGTTTTTCCCCTCAACAATGAAGGGGCCAAGGTGATATCTGCTCCACGTCAGGCTTTGATTGCAAACATGTGCAAAGTGATATCTGCTCCATGTCAGGCTTTGATTGCAAAAATGTGCAAAGTGATATCTGCTCCATGTCAGGCTTTGATTGCAAAAATGTGCAAAGTGATATCTGCTCCATGTCAGGCTTTGATTGCAAAAATGTGCAAAGTGATATCTGCTCCATGTCAGGCTTTGATTGCAAAACCACACAATGGGTTATCAATGGTGTCTTGCCCCAACCAAGACTTTTTTGGGCCTGTCTTTTCACAACCCCGCAGTGAGATGGCCTTGGTTGCCTGCTCGGCGTTAAACCCAAATAACTAACTAACTAATTCTTTTCACGATCCACATGAGTAGGCGCACAAAACAAAGTGTTTTTGGTTTTTCTGCCCCTTGTGCAACCAGGGAAATTTTCCTACGTACAAAGGAAAAGAAAAGTTATATTACAAGATTCAAACTGAATAAGTTAAGTCTGCCGTTTTGTCCGGCATTATAACAAGACACACTAACAACATTTATAATGGAGATATTGCAAACCTTTCATTGCCTGGAGCAGGTCTCTTGATAAATATCCCGCAAAACATATTATAACGTGTTTCACATCAAAATTATAGCTGTGAGCTCCGTCATGGTATATATGTGAGTGTACCTAGTTGACAGCAAACCCTGCTGACTACCATGTAATATTATCATGCTGAATGTATTTTGGTCAGTGCACCATTTTCCTCAGGGCACGACTGGGTACACACAGTCATGCAATACTGTGTTCATGTACCCAAAGGTTTTACTGTTAGTAAGGGGCATGAGGCTAACCCCTCCGCAACTTGTCAGTGCATGTACAAGATTTTCCAGTTCAGTGTGCAGCCAATGCAGAACTGCACATTATTGTAAATCCAGATTATCATTTATTTAATTTCTGTCACACATAACTTTTAATCTTCCATTAACTCTTGTCATTCGGAATACACCAGTGTGTGGAATAAGTTTGACTAAAATAGTTCAAGGGTAGTGCCAGAATAGCTTGGTGCCTCTAGGCGCCAAGCTATTCTGGCACTACCCTTGAACTAAAGCCATTGGTCTATATCCTTATCTGTAAGTACTATAATGTAGCTTGCATATATATATGGCAGTGTACAAATTTCAAGCTTTTAGCCTCAGTATGATATGGGTTAATAAAGGCAGCCAGCAGAGGAAAACAGCCAATTCAACTGACAATAAAATCAATGTAGGATATACTTCATGGCTTTCAACAAATGTTTCTAATCAAAAAGACCATCCAGATTAACCATCAAAAAGCAAGCATGATCCAAATGCAAGAGGCATAGATCCTCTTGAGCTGCCACAGTCGTGGGGGGCACATGAGAATATATGTCTCTTGCTGATACCAATCTGTATCCATGTCTCTTGCACAGTTGTGGCGTTTGGTTGCTGAATAAACAATGATTTCAGAAACAAACTATGAGTCCAGTTGCAGAAAAGGGGTTAGTTTACAACATGGAGTCTTTTCGCCTGAAGAAAAAATATACCGAGGGAAACTGTGCAGGCGAAAACGAGACCACGTAACCCCTATACTGAAAGACCTTCACTGGCTTCCAATCAAATCCCGCATACAGTTTAAGATTGCGACCCTTGCATACCGCCACTTTGATAGCAGTCTTCCGTCATACCTTTCCTCCAGTCTAATTACTTACCAGCCCTCTCCCTCACTGCGTTCATTGGGAAAGAAACTTCTCAAAGTTCCAAAGTACCATCTCAAATCTGCCGGTGAACACGCTTTCAGATGTACTGCTGCTTTTTTAATTTGGAATTCCTTACCAACTGAGCTGAGAAATGCCTCCCCCATTACGCAGTTCAAAGCAAAGTTAAAAACTCACCTTTTCTCGCAGACTTTTGTGTTATCTCTACGGTTTTCTGTACTCCCCCCCCCCCTCCCCCCCACTGCAGACTCTGTGCGTGTGCGTGTGTGTGTCGTTTTCGCCTGCGCATTGAGTTATATTATAAATATGAGAAATGCGCCATATAAATACCATGTATTATTATTATTATTATTACAAAGCATGAAAGTTGAGAGGTGGTGTCAGACTAGCTTAGCACCCTAACTGTTCTAATACCATCCTTCAACTTTCATGGTCGATCCATCTTCTGCTGTAGTGCATTTGGACTGAAAAGATGAATGTAAATGCATGCAGGTAAGTGTTCACAAGGTCATGGGGCTGAGATAGGCCACAGCTGGCCTACGCACAACTGTGCGTGGACCAACTGTGGATGATGTCAGCACAATGACCTTTTGTGCATGCTGGAACAAGATTATAATTCCACGACACTCACCAAACTGAAACAGAGTTCACTTTGTCTGTTTCACGCTTTGGAAAGTCCCAGACAGCAAGAGTCTGCAGCACCAGACAACCTGAAGAAAACCAGACATTCAATAATCATCCTTTATATGACCTCTCACATTACACTGATCTTTAATGAATATAACTGATAGGGAGAAGGGATATGCATTTTGGTGTACAATCTCACCTGAAATCTATTCAGTACGCATAACATTCAATTTTTCTTTGTACCTTTAATTGTATGCACTCATTCGAGTGTGGAATGCAAACACTCATTCGATCTCTTCAAATTACATCTTATTATTGCCACGACACACTGCAGCAGGTGATGGATCGATCATGATAATTCAATTTAGTGCCAGATTAGCTTGGCGCCAAGCTAATCTGGCACTACCCTTGAATTATCATGATCGACTCATCACCTGTGGCTGGTACATCGTTTTTTTGTGTTTTTTTCGACACTTCCAAAACTGGGCATATGCGGCCTTGGAGTTAAATCTTTGTCTTTCCTGTGATATTCAACCAGAATAGTGTGTGACAATTGCGGTTGTCAGAAATAAACTCACCGGCAATACCGAACAAGTCAAAGCAATTTAGCCCCGCCTTGCTTGTGGCATCAGTTCCGAACATCATCAGCATCACAAGCCGCACGACCGATTTTGCCACGGGAAGCACAACCAGCGTTTCCTCTCCTCTCCCAAAAAACATTTTGCATCTTTATCAGAACTTGAAGATGGTGCGATTTTACCGATTTGTGTCAAGTAATAACCCTCTGTATTCTTGCATACAATATTTCACTATCAAATTTGATGACCAACATGCGATTGTGAAACTAAGGAAGCCATGTTTACAAATTCAATATAATGAGAGTGATTTCCCTTGATAAGGCAATGGGACAGGCCATTTGAGAACTATGCAATATAAACACACACACACCACCCACCCACCCACCCACCCCCCACCCCCACGCACGCACACACACACACACACACACACACACACACACACACAAGCACACTCCACCCCCGCCCCCACCCTACCCTCTTCCCTGTAAGTTAGCACCAGTCTTCTACTGCTAAATTTTTGGGGTAGATACATCATTCATACTAGTACATTGTGAGATGAGAGGCGTCTAAAGACCCGATACTCAGTGACCAAGGTCCGGCTTTTATTCAGAGATGATTTTTTTTTATGCGGATCAGTACCCAACTGAACTGAATGAAACAATCGAGTTGATGAGTGTGTATGTAATCGGGAGGGGGAGGGGGTGTAAGAGGGTGGGAGGAAAGGGGGGGGGGGGGGCTGGGTCAGTCGAATTGTACGTAACTGCACACTCCCATTCGGTCGGCCAAGCTGTTCAGTGATCGCGGGATGCTGGGCGCAGAATATCCCGCCTTGGTCCCCCCCCCCCCTCCCCTCCCCCCCCCCCTTCAGTATTAACTGGAGACATTACATTGTTGAAGAATATTTTAAATTAAGACTTTGTATTATTATTATTGGATGCTGAAGAGAGAGAGAGAGAGAGAGAGAGAGAGAGAGAGAGAGAGAGAGAGAGAGAGAGAGAGAGAGAGAGAGAGAGAGAGATTTAGATCAGTTTGTTGTGCATGATTTTTTGGAAGCCTAATTTGACTGCAGGACACTAGCTGAATGTTCAGCTGCTTGGCTTCACCCCCCCCCCTCCCCCAAAAAAACAACACACACACACACACACACACACACACACACACACACACACACACACACACACACACATCTAAACAGATCAGTTTAAAAAAAAGAGTAATGATACAGTCCACAACGGTTTACAAACAAGGACAATATGCCGTATTTATTTTGAATGAATATATATTTTTCAATTGCTGAAAATAAATCAATTTCGGCCATCTAGGTTTATTTTCAATAAAAATGATTCAAAACTGAATACGGTTGAGTCGGTAAGTTGATTTATGCTCAACAATAAATTAAATAATAATAATAATAATACATAGTTCTTGTATAGCGCTGTTCCGCCAGGAAAACACTGGACTCACTGCGCATGCACAACAGCACACCCTGTCTCTCAGACACACGCACGATTATACACTACTTTAAACCACCCCATCTCTTCCCAACACCTTACATTCTCTTCCTCTATGATCAGAATACAACAGTTAGCAAAGATGAGCTAAGTGTTAAATGCCCGACAGAAAAGAAAAGTCTTTAAGTGAGCTTTGAACTGTGACAATGTGGGCAGATTCCGCATTTCAGTTGGCAGAGAGTTCCACACACTTGGGGCTAAAAAGGCGCTACCCGAGGGTCCTACTAACTCTACAGGTCGATCGACATAGGTGGGTCACGCCCCTTCTCCATTCACCGTGTCAAGTGCTAAGCAACGTGACGCCCTGACGTCAATTTCCTCCATTGTCATTGGTTGATCGCCGTGTTGTTCCGCCATATTGACAAGTACTCCGTGCGCTCGCGCACGCTGAGAACGACATCAAGCACGATTTCGAGATAAACGTTGACACAAGGATGGCGCTGGGACGAAAAGCTTTCGATGATATGTAACCTTGTGCATGTTCGACGAGCGCTGGTTCGCTTGTTCATTGAACAATATAATTTAAAGAAAAGTGTTTAAGAATACAGAGGAGAGGAGTTTTCGCTTTCAGCATGAGGCCGAAGGACGGCCATTGTTTTTCTTTGGTGCTTGTATGCGTCTTGTGGCTGGCCACGGGTAGGTACCATAATCCTTTTAACCGGCTGCCTTATTAATCCAGACCTTAACGTTTGAACTAATTTGTATGTGCGTTTACGAGTCCGATTGCTGGCAGTGCACGTGGCATAACAGATTTTGGAACTGGTCCAGAGATTATGACACTATTATATTTTCACACACTGGACAAAAATCCCGGAAGAACTGTTTACCGCATTAAACCCTTTTAGCCACAAAGTCCCATTTTTCAATTTAGTGTTGCCTGGCCACAATGTACCAGTTGCAGACGATGAATTGACCATGATAATTCAAGGATAGTGCCAGATTAGCTTGGCACCACCCTTGAATTATCATTGTCAATCCATCTCCTGCTGCAGGGATTCCGGGCTAAATGGGTTAAACAAATTTGTCAGGTGCCTTATCCATGCAGGCACACCACTACTGCAGTCAGAACCGCACCATGACTCACTTTTGTGCATTGTGTAAATTGTTTTCAGTTACACAATAGTTTGATCTAAATAGTTTCACATTAATGTGTCATATTTATATCATATTGTCTGTTTTTCCTGATTGATTGTGATAAATCTTTTATTGCAGTACATGCCTGTCTTACAAACTGTCCTGCATACATAACACATAACACAACATGGACACAAACATTTAAAGAAATTCAAGAAATAGTTTGCAGACATGATAGTTGACTTGTTATTTATTTAAAGAAACGTCGACACTGGCTTGTCAGAATTAATTTTACACACATCTTACAGAATTGTACAGAATCAGCAGCAATGTATATACATTTAGTTATAATAATACGTTCAGAAGAAAGAAAAATAAAGTACTTAAAGTAAATATTGTGAGAATGTAATATTTTACACAGACAATAGATAATTATGCATTTAGTGTCGGTACAACTGACATTCAGTAAACAAATGTCAAGGGCTTGGATATGATATTTCAATCAATTGTCTTAATAATGTTTTCTGATAGCAGTTGTAGACTTATACTGAATAAAAATGGGTGAGTAAAGCACATTGTCACACTGCCATTTTTGGAGACTGCTTCAGCTTGAACATTACCTGTGAAGTGTGGTGCTGGAAGAGCATGGCACCTGTAAATGAAAGTTCAGGAGACAGATCAACCATGATACTTTAACCCATTTAGCCCTGACATACTACAGTTGGAGAGGGATCCACCATGATATTTCATGGGTAGTGCCAGTTTAGCATGGCGCCATCAGGCACCAAGTTGATCTGGCACTACCCTTGAATCTCTTGTTGGCCCCCTCTCCTGCAGCTGGTACATAGTCATTAGTATAAACTGGTGTATAAACTGTCCTGCATGTGCTGCAACTCTATCAACCTGACTTCTCCAGCTTATATCTCTGACTTACTCCATCTGTATACTCCATCTCGCACCCTCCGCTCTTCCTCTGACACACCTAAATTTTGCCTTCCTAATTTCAAATGTAAAACACGTTGCGGTCGTGCCTTCTCCCATCTTGGCCCACCACTTGGTACAGCCTCCCGGCCCCTGTCCGTAACTGTCGAACACTCTTCTCGTTTAAGTCACTTCTCAAAACCCACCTCTACAACGCTCCCTTTGTCCAGTTCATTTCCCCAGCCATGCACAATTCATCACCACTGTCACATAGGTGTGTACGCGTGTGTTTTGTGTTTGTGTGTGTGCGTGTTGACTGTTAGCCTTTTCATTGCTTCAGTGCTTAGAGCTACTTTTAGAATAAGCGCTTAACAAATCTCCTTTATTATTATTATTATTATTATTATTATTAGGTGACACCTCCAGAATTTGGGAAATGCAGCCATGGAATTAAATGGGTGTCAGGATGGAGTGCTGTTCTGGCATCTTCTGTGAACAATATTATCAACATCAATTATGGTGGCTTCAATCAGTAACTTGGACGATTTAACCCATTTTCCCCTGATACACTACCGCAGGAGATGGATCAACCATGATAATTCAAGGGTAGTGCCAGATTAGCTTGGGGCTTGAGGTGCCAAGCTAATCTAGCACTATCCTTGAATTATCATGGTCAATTTATCACCTGCTATTTATTCTCTCTCTTTCTCTCTCTCTCTCTCTCTCTTGGCTTGACTTCGCGAACGAAGATTTTATAGGAGTTGCCCACGACGTCTGCAGGCTTGTTCGTGGCTGCGGAGGCCAATCCGAGACAGGCAGGTTCGACCGCAGTGGCTGCAGGGGAAGGTCTGGCCAGGGTTCTGAGCTGCGGCATCTCTGTTTTTTCTCCTGAGCCGCTTGTCCTTAAGGCTAGCTCTGCGAGAGTCCTCAAAGGAGACAGCTGCCTTGTAAATGGTGGAGCGCCAGGTGTCACGGTCCGCAGCAAGCGAAGACCACTGGTGGTGGTCGATTTGGCAGGCACTAAGTGACTTCTTGAGACAGTCTTTGTATCTCTTCTTTGGTGCCCCTCTGTCACGGTGTCCAGTAGCAAGCTCGCCGAACAGGGTGATCTTTGGTAGGCGATGATCCTCCATCCTGGAGACATGCCCCGCCCAGCGGAGCTGTGTCCGCAGCAGCAAAGCCTCGATGCTCACAGTTTCAGCCTGTTCAAGGACTTCGACGTTGGTGACATAGTCACTCCAGTGAATGCCCAGGATGGTACGCAGGCAGCGCTGGTGGAAGCGTTCGAGGAGTCGTAGTTGGCTGCGGTAGAGGGCCCAGGACTCGGAACCATACAGCAGGGTGGTGAGGACCACAGCTCTGTACACGCTGATCTTGGTGCCTGTTTTCAGCTGTTGATTGTGCCACACCCGCTTGAAAAGTCGCCCGAAAGCACTGTTCGCTTTTGCCAGCCTGCTGTCAAGCTCCTTGTCCAGCTTGGCGTCCGACGTGATAATGCAGCCAAGGTAAGTAAACTGGTGCACGGACTTTAGTTCAGACTCGCCAATGGTGATGTGAGGAGGGCGATACACTGTCTTGGGTGCCGGCTGATGGAGGACCTCTGTCTTTTTCAGACTGACCTCGAGTCCAAAGAGCTGGGCAGCATCTGCGAAGCAAGACGTGATGCGCTGCAGGGCTCTCTCTGTGTGTGCAACGAGGGCAGCATCATCAGCAAAAAGCAGCTCACGAATCAGTTGGTCTAGGGTTTTCGTGTGGGCCTGCAGTCGTCTGAGGTTGAACAGGCTGCCATCGAGACGATACCTGATGTACACTGCATCGTCATCATCGAGGTCCACTGTGGCCTGCTTCAACATCATGCTAAAAAAGATGGTGAAGAGGGTCGGTGCCAGCACGCAGCCCTGCTTTACGCCGTTGAGAATAGGGAATGGTTCTGAGAGGTCATTGTTGAGTCTGACCTGGCCTTGCTGGTCCTCGTGTAGCTGGACAATCATGTTGAGGAACTTTGGGGGACAGCCAAGTCGCTCCAGGATCTGCCACATGCCTTGCCTGCTCACAGTGTCGAACGCTTTTGTTAGGTCGACAAATGTTACGTACAGCCCTTTGTTCTGCTCGCGGCACTTCTCCTGTAGCTGTCTCAGCACAAAGACCATATCGGTGGTGGTCCTGTTTGCTCTGAAGCCACACTGGCCCTCTGGGAGTTGGTCTTCAGCGATGGCAGGTACCAGCCGATTCAGGAGCAGCCTTGCAAGGATTTTCCCAGCAATGGACAGCAGGGTAATTCCCCGATAGTTGGAACAGTCAGACTTCTCGCCTTTGTTCTTGTACAGGGTGATAACGACTGCGTCACGGAGATCTTTTGGTAGTGTTCCTTCCTCCCAGCAGCAGAGAAAGAGGTCATGGAGCTTGTTGTGCAGTGCTGTGCCTCCATGTTTCCAGATCTCTGGCGGTATTCCATCAATGCCTGCTGCTTTGCCACTCTTGAGCTGGTGGATGGCTGTGAGGGTCTCTTCAGCGGTGGGCGGTTCGTCCAATTCAACCTTTACTGGGAGGTGTGGGATTTGTAGGACGACTGCTTCTTGAACAGTGCGCTCAGCGCTGAAGAGGCTCTGAAAGTATTCCGACCAGCGGTTCAAGATGGAGGTATTATCTGTGAGGAGTGCCTGGCCATTCGCGCTTCGCAGGGGACTTTGTACCAGGTGCCTGGGGCCATACACTGCTTTCAGTGCTTCGTAGAAGCCCCTGTAGTCACCATTGTCAGCACAAAGCTGGGTCCTCTGTGCAAGTCTGGTCCACTAGGAAGGCTGGGCTAGGTGGGCCTGATGGGCGGCTCTTTTTTTTGCTAGGTGTTCCTGGATCTCTACATCGTTTTCGTCAAACCAGTCTTTGTTCTTCTTTCTGGCGAAACCCAAGACTTCTGCAGAGGATTTTGCAATAGCAGTTTTCATTTGTTCCCAAAGTGTTTCAGGGGAGGAGTCTACTGGGTCCGCTGTGTCTTTGAGCCTGCGCTGTAAATCTGTCTGAAAGGCAGCTTTCACATCGTCACGCTGAAGGCTGGCAACATCAAGCTTTTTCTTGGGGGGCCCCCATTTCTTGGGTTTTGGCTTGAAGTGGAGCCTGAGTTTGCAGCGGACAAGGCGGTGGTCAGTGTGGCACTCTGCGCTGGGCATCACTCTGGTGAGGAGGACGTCACTGCGGTCCCTCTGACGCACTAGGACATAGTCGATAAGGTGCCAGTGCTTGGAGCGAGGATGCATCCAGGTGGTCTTTTGACTGTCCTTTTGCTGAAAAGTAGTGTTGGTGATGACCAGTTGCTGCTCCGCACAGAACTCCAATAGTAGGCGGCCATTGTCATTGCAGTTCCCCACGCCATGCTTGCCGAGGACTCCTTTCCAGGCTTCAGAGTCCTGGCCCACTCTGGCGTTGAAGTCGCCAAGGATGATGACTTTGTCGTCTGCAGGGGTACTCTGTAGGAGGCTGCGCAGGTCAGTGTAAAACTTGTCCTTTTCAGCAGGCTCTGCCAGGAGGGTTGGGGAGTACACACTGAGAAGGGTGACGTGCTGCTGGTGTCTCAGTGGGAGGCGCATGGACATGATGCGGTCTGAGTGGCCCGTTGGTAGGTTTTCCAGCTTAGTCGCAATGGTTGTCTTGACCATGAAACCCACGCCTGAAAGCCGTCTTTCTGATGCAGGCCTGCCTGACCAGTAGAGGGTGTACCCAGCACCAAGTTCTTGGAGGCTGCCTTCGTCCGGAAGGCGTACTTCGCTGAGCGCGGCGATGTCGATGTTTAACCTCCGCAATTCATGGGCAATGAGGGCGGAGCGACGTTCAGGGCGTCCGCTGTCTGCTTTGTCGAGCATGGTTCGGACGTTCCAGCATGCTACGTTGAGTCCGGTCGTGGTCGTCATGAGAGTGGATCCGTTATTCTTTCTTGTTTTTTGATCGCAGGAGAAGATGCCCGTTGACCGCGGCTAGCCAACTGGGGTTGCGAGGGGACGAGCTTTGGTTAGGCCACCTTTTCTAGGCCCCTCTCCGTGTGGAGCAAGCAGTGCTGTCCCTAGAGAAGGCTGCTTGGTCGTTCAGGGTGTGCCGAGTGATGTTGTCATCCCCAGGTCAACATCAGGCGACCAATATCCTGAACCGCCTGCATGCAGGTTTGAGACTGCGGCTTCCAGTGACATCTTTCACCTGCCGTTTCGCCCCTCGCCCGTCGCTACAGGACTTGGAATGGTCAGTGTCATGGTCCGTGGACGTTTCCTAAAGCCTGCGCGGTGGAGCTTTTTGGTGGAGTGCAGTGTGCGCAGTACTGGCCCCACCCTTTAAACCCTTGGTTCATCTGCCATGGCCTAGCAAGCTGGGACGATGGCATCGAGGTCCTCGGGTCGTAGGTTTTATATCAGACTGTCCTTGTCCTAGTCTCTGGCTCAAAAGCCTTCCCCGGAGACACGGGGGCTTTGATGTCAGGGGTTTCCTCCCTTAGCCTTTCCGCAGCCAAGCGGCCAGGCCTGCAAGGCAGCAGGCGACTCGTGGAGGGCGGGGTCGTCTATGTCCCGTGCAGATGTGAACATCTGCCCACTGCCTAAACCTGCTATTTATACAAAGCTGTTATGTGACGCCTCCAATTCAGAAAATTATGACCGTGGGGTTAAATGAGTTAACCTGCAGCAAACTAGACAATGTATGTGTATAGTGTGTACTTGTATACATGTCCAGGTGTATAAACATTTTTGTTTCAGATGTACAAGCACAGTGTAACTGTACAGTAGACTGTGTTGTGGACTGTGCGGCAGGGAAGTACTTTGAGTCTGGCCAGTGTTTCAACTGCCCACCTGGATACTAGTGAGTATTGAGTCAAATTGGGGTAGCTGCGACAGAATTGTAAAGCTGATGTGTGCTGATTCGCATGAAATCTTGCCCCAACATGAGGCTTTTCTCATGCACAGTTTTGATGTCTAACCATTTTATCACCATGGGCGCTTTTCCCGAATTTTGGAAGTGTTACTTAACGACTGTGTACCACTCGCAGAAGTTAGATTAATAATAATAATAATACCGGTTTTTATATAGGCGCTTTTTCCCAAATCGGTGAATGGGCTCAAAGTGTGGCGAACTGAACCCTACACGCACACTCACGTGACACACACGCATTCACTCAGAAGACAAACACAGTGCAAGACAGACACAGGACATTCACGTGGTGCGAAAGGTTAGCTCAGCTATTGAGGTTTCAGAAATTTTGATTGCTTGTATTTGAAATTTATAAAGTGGCCTGAAACTGGTACCAAAGTGGAGGGGGGTGGAAGAACCCTAGTACCTGGAGAAAGAACCCCCAACGGTCTGCCCGAATCAACGGTGACACTTACTACAGGAGAAAAATCCAACGCCGAAACTTGGTATTGAACCTCGCACCTTTAGCATTGGTGGCAGATGCCTTATCCACTGCGCCAAGGACCGCCCAATTCAAGGGTAGTGCCAGATTAGTTTGGCGCCTTCAGGCGCCAAGCTAATCGGGCACTACCCTTGAATTATCATGGTCAATCAATCTCCTTTTGTGTAAGGTGTTGGCGCTGAAAGGGCTAAACCCCGTCACTACCAGTGATCATGAATTTCCCATTTGAAACCACTGCACCCTGACCGACATTCACGTGAAGAACACAAATAAAATGGTACCAGAGATAGGCATGATGATCATAGGACTAACAAGACGTACATCCCCCATGAGGGTTTATGCTTCTTTCGGGTGGGTTGTATTCACCTTGCCCTGGCATTGAAGGGGTTAGTGCATATTCCAACAAAACGATGTCATGGTACTTTTGAAGTGGCTTTTTATCCTGACGCACTACAGCAGGAGATGGATTGACCATGATAATTTAAGGGTAGTGTTTACACTTATGCACACACACACACACACACACACAGAAGACTGCATCAGACACAAAACACTGAAACAGGTTAGATTTGGTTTTAGTTTGGTATATAAAATATATTACATTGTAATTCATAGGATAGTTGCTGTTCATCTCCTCTGTGTGTCTAACGTAAGTAACATGACTGATCATTTTTGTAGCAGTGTGATTTGTCCCAGTGATCAACGCTAATTTTGCCAGCATTTATGTGACCATATAAGCATGATTTATTGACCTTAGTTTGGCTAGCACTCATCTTTAAAGGTTGATTTAGGGTGCAGTCCTACAGAAAGAAGTTTATGACTGGGGTTACCTCTGTCCCTTGGGTGGTAGTACATGTATACCAGTCATGCTTTTCTGCTCTTTCTTGCTTTCAGCCAGTTGTTTTAAGTTTTATAATTATTTGTTTTGTATGGTGAATAAGTAATGAATCTTTTATGGCTCATGGATCATGCCTGCTTAGTTTGGTGTTTGGACAGGCACCAAAAATTTCATAATCATTTTGCTTTGTATGGTGAATAGGTAATGAATCCTTGATGGCTCGTGGATCATGCCTGATTAGTTTGTTGTTTGGACAGGAACCAAACTCATCAGACATTACCCTTGAGCTATCTTGGTACCTATTGTGCATTTCACCATTGGTGAAGATGTAACCCACTCAGCAACAGTTATTGGGCTGGCCTCGACCGACCGTAGTTCACCCACACCTGACTGTGTGCTGGCCAACTGGGGGCAAGGTTGAGCTGATGACTTCTTGTGTACTGAGAAAACAGGCATGTAATCCTGTCACTGCAGTTAACTGTGTTATGAAAGCTGCTCCAGTGGCATTCATTGTTATCAGGACATTTAACCCCAAATTTGGGAGGTGTTGCCTAACTTGCAGGAGGTGGTTCGACCATGATAATTAAGGGGTAGTGCAAGATTAGCTTGGTGCCTGATGGCGCCAAGCTAATCTGGCACAACCCTAAATCATCATGGTTGATCCATCTCCTGCTGCAGTGTGTTTAGGCTAAATGGGTTAACCCATTTGGCCCGAGTCCATACGGCAGGAGAATGATTGACCATGATAATTCAAGGGTAGTGCCAGATTAGCTGGGCGCCTTCAGGCTCTGAGCTACTCTGGCACTATCCTTGAATTATCATGGTCCATACATCTCTTGCAACTAGTACATAGTCATTATGCAACACTTTTAAAATTTAAGAAATGGGACCTTGGGGCTAAAAGGGTTAACCAAGCTCATCCAGCCAGATCCAGCTGCCAAACTCCAGAAGGCATAGAATCTCATGGTTCTCAGCAGATTGCAGGAGCTTATGAGAATCCTTCCTTGTTGCATCTCCAATTATGCTGTCAGAAATCACTTGGGTTATGTTTATGATTCTAAGCAAGCATTTCTTCATTAACAATAACATGTCTCTTGTTATTCTACCCTGGAGTTTCATTTGTCCTTACATAACCATCAGCCTGTGTGCCTGTCTAGTGTAAACATTATTCCTGAGAACCATTATAATGGCTTTGAACTACCTGTTCCGGCCATTACAGGTATTTACATATCATTAGTTCCATAAGAGTTTAGCCTTTTGTTTTTCCAAGGATACATGTTTCCTTAACACATTCTAGCCTGGGACACTGTAGCAGGAGATGGATTGATCATGATAATTCAAGGGTAGTGCCAGATGAGCTTGGCGCCTTTAGGCGCCAAGCTCATCTGGCACTACCCTTGAATTATCATGATCAATCCGTCTCCTTCTTTGGTACATAATCGTTCGGCAACACTTCCAAAATATGAAGAATTGGAATCTTGGGGCTGGAAAGGTTAAACAGTATGCGGACAGACAAACGGTATACCTTGTTTTGTTTCTTGGGCCACCTAACACTGAACAAGGAGTGTATAGGAGGTCATTACTGGTTGAAGTGTTCTGATTAGGCATCGCCTTAACAGGGATTACTGTTTGTGTCAATTTCTGCTCTTTGGGTAGTAGTTCGGCTTTGCGGCCTTAGCAGCTTTATTTGGTGGTGAAATCTAGCGTGAAAGGCCCCGGGGCATAAAGACCTTAAACAAACACAGCCTACAGATTGCCTGACCGCTGCCCAGGGCGTATGGTGCAGGGGAGGGACACTCAGTGGTAACTTGGACGTCACTGGCTCTTTGAAGGATCGTTTAGAGCCCGGCACCATATTCCTCCATCTGCAAGGGGGGTCATTAATTTGTAGATTCTCATGAGCCGCAGCAGTGGCAGGGGCTCATGAGAATTCACAAACACCTCTCGCTGCTTGGAGTCAGCACCATTCAATTTCACAGATCAGGAGCATAGAGGTTCATGAATCCATAAACCCTTTTCATCCTAATGCACTACTGCAGGAAATAAATTTGTTTATGATAGTTCAAGTCTGGTGCCAGAATAGCTTGGCGCCTGAAGCGCCACTAAGCTTTTCTGGCACCAGACTGCAACTAAAATGGTCAATCTGTCTCCTAATCAGTAATATTAGCCTTCATAGTCCAATAAGCAAATTAGAAATAAATCATCCTCGGGATGTAATGGGTTAAATGGTACCCTACACAGTTGTTGTGGCAAGATATTATAATTTTTTGCTTTTGTACATAGCTTCAGACATGAAAATATGTGAAGCAACTTGTTTCTTCTAATTCATGGTTCTGTCTAAGGGGTCAGCAGCCAAATTTTGGAGGTGTTGCCTAACGACTATGTACCAGTTGTAGGAGAGGGATTGATCATGATAATTCAAGGGTAGTGCCAGATAAGCTTCAGTGGCGCCTGAAAGCACCAAGCTCATCTGGCACTACCTTTGATTCTGAATTATCATGATCAATCCCTCTCCTGCTGCAGGGTCCTAAATGGGTTAACCCTTTGCGCGTCAGCAGAGGTTTTAGTTGTGATGATTCCTGTAGGAATCATGACTAAAACTGCTCACAACACGCAAAGGGTTAATATGATTTATAAAAGAGGCCAGTGGTTTCATTCGCATGCTTTCTCACTACTGTACTTGCGGTATGTTACTCAATCATACTTGGTGAGATTCGGTTGCCCATCTACTCTGTCTTCACACTCCGTTTCATTTTTGTTTGTTACTGGTTTGATTGAAATATTTGCTTGAGATAGGGGTTGAAGACAGTAGGAGGGTACTTTTCATAACCCTTTACGTGTTGGTAGCGGTTTTAATCGCGATGATTCCTACACGAATCATCATGACTAAAACTGCTACCGACTGTGAACACTTAAAATCAGAGTTTCTTGTCTGTTGCACACCCCTCTTCCTCTCTCCCGCCCCAACTATCGGGTTGTTTTTATTTGTTTAAACCCATTCATCATTCAGGCATTACATGTACTTCATCCCACCCCATAGTAGTAAGAATAGTTACAGGGTAGTACCAGCTTACAAGGAGATAGATCAGTCATAGTAGTAAGAATAGTTACAAGGCGCCAAGCTAATCTGGCACTATGCTTGAATTATCATGGCGTGTGGACTCAGTTGGTTCATGCCTCGCTGAGTTGCTAAAAGTATGATGAGGTGTAAGAGAACCTTATTGAAAAGTCACTTAAAAGTGATCGACTTCAAGTCATTGATCCGGTATGTGTAGACAGGCAGCCGTCATGCCGCGAACCCATAGCCCATCCGCAAGAGACATAGATCCTCATGAGCCCCCGCCGAGCGGGGGCTTATGAGGATCTATGTCTCTTGCCGCCTGCAAAATAAAAGCCTTCTCATGCGCAGGAGGTGATTGTCTGCGCATACTGTTACGAATTTGGTATTGTCCATTATGTACTGGCTTGGGTAAGGTGCTCCAGTTGGCTTTGTGGAAGCTCTGTCATAGGATCTCACTTCTATTCACGGGTGTCTCTATAGGGTATTTGCTGGCACCGCGCCAAGACAGGTGAATATTGTGAAAGACTTCTATTCTGCTGCCACAAAAGACTTCTAGTCTGTAGTCACTGGTATAAACCCTGCTGACTTCCTCCATCTGAGATGCACTTTACGTAAATCAGTGGGACAGGCTCCTGCCCATAAGAGACATACACTGCGCGCCATAAAAAAAACACACACAAAGATGTGCCTGTCGATATTTCGAAAACAGATTAACATTTTGAAAATCTGATTTCGTCACAGTAAAGTATTTTTAGTCCTCGTTACAGCACTCTCAGCTGCACCTTTGTCCATGGCGTAGTCTTTACGCTGTGACCCGGTAAAGCTACCTACCCCCAAAATGAAAATCGCAAGACGGACTTTTCTCTGTGTTTTGCGTTGTTTTAGCACAGATCTCATGTTTGGCCAGACACACTAAAAGGTGGATAACAGCATTTTAAAATGCGTTAATTTTTCTTAAAAACTTAAGATGGGTAGTCATTTCAGCAGAAAACGGTTGTGTGTGTGTGTGTGTGTGTGTGTGTGTGTGTGTGTGTGTGGTGTGTGTGTGTGGTGTGTGTGTGTGTGGCGGTGTGTCCATTTCCACACGTTCACCCTCGAAAACCGTGGCATCGGACATGTAAGATTCAGCCGCGAATCCCTTGCATCTGAGGGCACTCAGCCTACTTTTCTCTGCACTTGTAGCGAGAAGAATCATTTTCCATTTAGCTGCAACTAGAAAGGAGGATTGTGAATGAAAAATGGGGATGTGGTTGCCTACCATCCAAACTGACGTAAAATTAATTGCCTTGATTACTTGCTGGTGGTTTGTTTACGTACTCAGTGCGTGTGTGCTTGCATGCATATGTGTTTCTTTGTTTTCTGTTGTTTGCTAGTTTCTTTGTTTTGTCTGTATTCTCATAATGTGAATGTGTGTGTGGGAGGGGGGGGGGGGGGGCACACGCACTGTCGTAAACAGACCACCAGCAGACCACCTTTAAATACATGTTTTTGAATCATGAACACACACACACACACACACACACACACACACACACACACACACACACACATTCACATTGTCTCGTTTTTCATGGCGCGCAGTGTATATTCTCATCAGCCCCAGCGACCGACTGCAAAGGGGATTAGAATCTGTTCCGCTTGAATGCGATCAGGCTGGCCGAAAATCGAGACGGTCTTGTGGTCCGATACTGTTCTGGGAAGGGCGCATTGTCAACTTGTTTTTAACTCATTGTACCCCAAGACCGAAATCCCCAAATGTTGCCTTTGTCCTCTGAAGACTGCATTGCAGTGCAGGACAGAGATCGACCGTGATAGTTCAAGGGTGATGCCAGAATAGCTTGGCGCCATAGGCGCAAGCTATTCTGGCATCACCCTTGAACTATCTTGCTCGATCTTTATCTTGCTGTGGTGTGTCTGGGGTAGAAGGAGTTAAATGCTTTGCGGGGGTCCCTGCCCAAACTTTAACTTTTTATGCCGCCTGTCCCCCCCCCCCCCCACCCCCCAACCCCTCTTACCCCCTTCGAGGGTAAACTGGTGTGATATATAAACTGGTGTGAGGTTTCTCTCTCTTATTTATAGTGATTTGTTTGTCTGGGTTCTTTTTTTTAAATGGTGAATCGTTGCAGAATATTAAAACTATTCGGCAATTCCCTGCCTGTCTTACTGGCTGCCCTGTGTAGACAACAATACACACAAAATACAAACACATCATGGCATGAATATTTTTTACTGACAGTAGAGATCTGGGGAACTTTTGGAATATTTAGGTTCAGACAGAATTGATAATAGTGGCGTGGTCATTTACTCGTGGTTGAAAGAGTCTCATGCGCAAGAATCAGCTGCCCCCCCCCCCCCCCCCCCCCCCCCCCCCCCATGGCGGCGAAGGTCCTGGCAGCCATGCTTGTTTTATACAAAATGTCAAAGAGCAAGTCTATGAAATCACTTTCCTTTAACCCCACGGATGCATTTCCCACGTTTTGGAAGTGTTACTTCACGACATGTACCAATTGCAGGAGACAGGTTGACCATGATAATTCAAGGGTAGTGCCAGATTAGCAGCTTATCTGGCACTACCCCTGAATTATCAAGGTCAACCTGTCTCCTGCTGTAGGGTTAAAATATTAAAAAACCTGGTCTGTTTGGATGGATCTATGTAACTATTTCAACTACGTCCAGGGGATGCCGTGGGAGTCTTTGGGTGGGGGGTGGGTGATGAATATTGAGAACCGTCAGCTCCTTCATCATTGGTATCTATGGAAACCTCATTAACCCTTTCAACCCCACGGCCCCATTTCCCACACATTGAAGGTGACGCCTAACGAAGTAATTGCAGGATGGATCGAGCATGATAATTCAAGGGTAGTGCCAGATTAGCTTGGCGCCTAATCTGACACTACCCTTGAATTATCTTGGTCGATCCGTCGTTCTCCTGCTGTTGGGCATTGGGGTTAAACTAATGTTCATGTTTGGAATACCACTCTTTTTTTTTTTTTTTTGCCGCAGATACTCCGTGACCAAACTACACACAGCGGGAAATGTTATCTCGGTGCTTTCACTTTTCAATTCATCCAGGATTTACACCTGCCCCAGTCATTCTTCTCCCATTTTTTTCACAGTGAAAGGGAGGGGTGGACCTCTGTTTAACCCATTTAGCCCCGACGCACAACATCAGGAGGTGGATCGACCGTGACTAATTCAAGGGTAGTGCCAGATTAGCTTGGCGCCTTCAGGCGCCAAGCTAATCTGGCACAACCCTTGAATTATCATTGTCTATCCATCTCCTGGATCCTGAACATAGTTGCTGAAGGCCCAATACCACCGTAACTGTTCAAAGATACATTTCTGTAACAAACAGTTATGAAACGTCTAGTTATGGTTCATTCAATGGACACAGGAGAATCCAGTTCAGCACATGTCGTCTTAATATCAAGTAACCTGACAATGACTCCACTCTTTTCTATAAATACAGTGCTAGCAGTATGAGAAACGGCTAAAAATAGGTTGAAACGCTAACGGCTGCACATATTCAATAAGTGCGATTACGCATGTGCTGTTGCTGCCTGTCCAAACTGCTGTTAGACTTCATTAGGTGTGTCGACAAGACATAACAAACACAAATTGGTGCAGAAACGTGTCTTCGGATTTATGCATAATGGTACTTTAAGTGACATCTCTAACATTTGGCAAATGCGGTTTCAGTTGATTAAGTGAGTTTAAAAGCTCACAACGTAGGGATGACATCACTCTGTCGCTGTGCCCTAATGGCCGAAATTTCCAGATTTGGGAGGTGTCTTCTCAGGACTACATGCATGTTGTACTTAATTAACTGATAGGTCATGAGAGATAACGGCAGTGATAGTTCAAGGGCCGTGTTGCCAAAGTAGCTTGGTGCATGAAGATGCCAAGCTATTCTGACACCTTTCAACTATCATGGTCGATTCATATATTGTGACAATTTGTCAGGGTTCCGTGTACTAAAGCATTTGTTGTCAAGAACCAGATATTGATCTTGTCATAAAAAAAACAACAAACAGCCATGCGTCACGTGGCGCTGCCCACTAGGCCGTGTGAAAGCAGTGGAAATGTGTAGAGATAAATGTACACATCACGCCCAGCTTAACCCTTTCGCTTCCCGTGATCTACTGCACACTGATCGACTTTCGCGCGAAAAACACATGTAAATGGGGGGGGGGGGGGGGGGGGGGGGGTTTTGAACAACACAGGACTAACAAGAGACATAAATCCTCATGAGCCCCCGCGACTGCGGGGGCTCATGAGGGTTTATGTCTCTTGCAGCTGGGTAGCGTTCGCCTTGCCCTGGCACCGAGTTAAGGGGTTGAATACTTTAATAATTTAGTTGTTGTAATCATGTCTTTGGCTTCATGTCGGAAAATAAATGTTACCATAACCTAGTCAGCCAGACACCTCGACCATACTGAATGGATCAACTGACGATAACTCCGTACTGTTTTTTTGCGAGAGTACATACCGGCACTATCAGACAGACCCACTCCGCGGAGAGCACGCCACCAGCATCTCATTTGCATAGAAGTGTACTTGTGGCATACACCCCAAAAGGAACCACCTGGGAGTACTGATAATCTTGCAAATGATACTCACTGATACAGACTGAAGTTTAAGCGTGGTGGTAAAATATTGGTATCACCCTTGACTGTAATGGTGGATAATGTAGTTTTCAATCAAGAGGACTGTTCCCGAGAATTTCTGACGGTAGTGCCGCCTAAATGTGTGAATTAACCCTTTGGCTGTCGGTAGCGGTATTTGTCGGAATCATCGCGACAAATACCGCGACCGACAGCCAAAGGGTTAAATAAATCACTGGTGTTGTGCTTTTGGTGGTATATGGAACCTGAATCCAAAGGGGCGGTTTTTGGGAGCACTGGCATAGCATAACCGCACGGTGCTTAATCCCATGGCTCGGTTACAGATCAGGTCTGCACCTAGCAACGTGCAAGATTCGATCATCAATATTTCCGCAGCCCTTTGGCTGTCGGCAGTGCTTTTTGTCGAGGTGATTCCCGCAGGAATCACCTCGACCAAAAGCGCCACCGACCGCCAAAATTATAAGTTGTTGAGCAAACCCAATCAGCCTGCAAAAAGCACAGACATATGTCTGGAATGAATTGCAAAAGTTCGATATTGGCTGCAGCTCGTACGAAATATGTCTCTCGGGCTGTTTGGTTTTTTTTTTTTATTATTATTTTTAATTAGTATGCTTCTTAGCCGCTGGAGGGCAAATGGAATTCCTTGTATCATTGACATTCGTCAGGATCAGTTACGGGAGGGCGGGGGAGGGGGGGGGGGGAGGGGTTGGACTCGGAGGGACTAAAAAATATCTGTAATCCACCCTGCACCACCTGTACCGTATAATTTCCCTGCCCCTGGTGGCAGATTATGTTTCTGAAATCTGTGTTAATTAACCCTTTTAGCCCCACGAGTGCTTTTCTCAAATTTTGGGAGTGTCAATTGAACGACTATTTACCAGTTGCAGGAGGTGGATAGATCATGATAATTCAAGGGTAGTGCCCAGATGCACTTGAATTATCATGGTCAAGCCATCTCCTGCTGCAGTGATCCGGGGCTGAAAGGGTTAATTTATTAATTTAACGCCAGAGAGCCCAGGCCATCCAAGGAACACAGACACAAAGTGGTTTCAGCACGAGTCATAATTTATATATATATATATATATATATATATATATATATATATATATATATATATATATATATATATATATATATATATATATATATATATATATATATATATATCCTCGTGCCCCGGCCAGCAACTGGGGGGGGGGGGGGGCTCATGAGGATCTGTGTCTTGCAGTGGGAGTGTGCTGACTTTTCCTCAACAGTGAAGGAGTTAATCCTTTCAGCCCTGACAGACCGGTGACAGACTGACCATGATGGTTACAAGGGTTGTGCCAGAATAGCTTGGTGATTGGAGCAAGGTTGTTGGTCGGAATCTGTCACTTGTGAAGTAGTCATCAGATGTAAGTTGCATGACTGAGCTTTAGCTCTGCGCCAACTATAGCTATAGCGGAGCACCTTGCTTAGTAGCTGGCTCAGGACTAAGCCCACTCAGGCAACTGGCCCCAGCGGACGACTCCTCTAAGTATGGCTCCACCTGTTTGAAGAAGAACCTTTAATGTTCTGCCGCCATTGTGTGTGTGTGTGGCCGGTGCAGCAAACATTAGAAGCTTGTCAAACGCTCACAGGCACAACACACATAAACGCACATGTGTGCTTTGCGTACCATATCCCGATTAGTGGAATGTGATACCCGCCGAATTGTGCACAGTATGGTTTTTAAATTTATGTGTTTATTATTTATTTTATTGTGTGTGTGTGTGTGCTTTGTTTGTTTGTTTTTTATTTTTATTTTTATTATTATTTATTATTATTATTATTATTATTATTATTATTTTTTTTTTTTTTTTATTTTTTTTTTGGGGGGGGGGGGGGGGGGGGGAAGACGATGAACGTACACATGCTTTTCCACTGAGATCATGTTTTTGATAAATGAATACAATGTATGTGTTGTGTGATGGTATTTTGTCTTGTGTGTGTGTTTTGTAATTTGTTTACATGGTATTGTACCTAGAGCCCTGGACTTTGTATAGCACCTCACCTCCCGCTATGTAAGGTCCCATTATTATTTTGTTATGAAATGGGTTTCTGTTTAACCATTTCAGCTGTGATGGGGTGAGTGATACAAAAATCGCATGCAGTGCGGGAACCTTCAACCCCAACAGTGGTTCCTCCTCTTCGGGCGACTGCCAGGCATGCGCTTCCAATGAAATCAGCACAGGCGGAGCAGCTGCCTGCGAACTGTGCCCAGCTGGCTACAGCTGCAGTGGTCAAAGCAGCACGACCCCTTGTGGGAGCAAGACGTATTCGGTGGCAGGCAGCATCACCTGTACCGCATGTCCAGCGGACAGCATTTGCCCCACTCCTGACCAGGCACCGCAGGTAATGAAACATTAACCTGTTTAGCCCCAGCGCACTGCAGCAGGAGATGGATCGACCTTGATAATTCAAGGGTAGTGCCAGATTACCTAGCCGCCATCAGGAGATGAATCGACCATGATAATTGAAGGGTTGTGCCAGATTACCTAGCCGCCATCAGGAGATGAATCAATGATGATAATTCAAGGGTAGTGCCAGATTAACTTGGCTCCTTCAGGCACCAAGCTAATCTGGCACTACCCTTGGTAATGCCAGATTAACTTGGCTCCTTCAGGCACCAAGCTAATCTGGCACTACCCTTGAATTATCAGTCGATCCATCTCCTACAACTGGTACATATTCACTAGAAAACACATTGTAAGTTAAGGAAATGCGGCCTTGGGGTTAAATGTAATATGTATTGTGGAACGTCTGTGGACAAATTTGATCCATTGGATTTGCCTTGATTGTGATAGTTTGCATTTTGCAGTACGTGTACATGCAATAATTGGCGAGAAAACTCACAGGAGCTGTCGTGATGAATTGCGGGAAACCACCTTCTTTCTCAGTTTCTTAGCAGAAATCTTCAGGAATTACATTATTGCTATGTAGAATATTTCATTCAATTTTGTAACAAAGAGATTGTGTCCCATTCCAGCTATGAATACAGTTGTACACAAACCAAGGGGAATCACTCAGCGCTGGACAGACAAACAGTTAGATCCCCTGCCCCCGCCTATCAGGCACCCAATCACCAGCCCACAGAGAAATACGCAGGTATAGACCAAGACAAACAGGCGGCAGGGGATCTAACTGTTTGTCTGTCCAGCGCTGAGTGATTCCCCTTGGTTTGTGTACAATTCTGCCAGTGCTATCTGGTTTGCGAGTATGAATACAGCTGTGCTTCCTGCTGGCAGTCATGTCCTGCGGGTAAAGTTCCCAACACAGGTCAGACGGCGTGTGAGGATTGTGCGGCAGGAACATACAGAGGGGCATCTGACTCCAGCTGTGTCTCATGTCCACAAGGTACATCATCTTAACCCAGTCAGTGCCAGCTGCAAGAGGTATAGATCCTCATGAGCCCTCACTGTTGCAGGGGCTCATGAGGATCTGGGCATCATGCTGACGCCACTTTGAATCAGCATTCTTGGGATGGCTAGGGCTGTTTGGTGTAGAATTAACAAAGACTGCAGAAACACAGTATGAAAAGGTTAAATCTTACAAATGTCTTAGAAGTTAACCCTTTGGCTGTTGATCACACTCTTTGTTGAGTTGATTCCTGCAGGATGAAATTGAAAGTTTCATTTTGATTGAAATTCATATTGCAGTGACTGTTAAGAAAACAAACATTGAAACAACTTCTTTGATTGTTTTAACCTTTGTACTTGCGCCCAAAATAAGATTACCAGACTAAGTAGAATACTTGACTGTTATATATTGTTTGAATGCTGTTGCACATGTTCACACTGAAGGTGATTTGAAGAATACCCCAGTGTGGGCTTTTCTAGACAGCCTACAAACACTATTTGTGGTGGCAAGCTACAGTTGAATTTTAAACAAAATATGGTTACTGCAGTACCTGTTACTTGATGGAGACCAAAACAAAGAGATGTAGGATGATTTGCACCAAACTGTGTTTTCCAGGCTCCAAGTGTCCCAGTGCCAGCATGACTGCCCCCACTCAGTGTCCAGCAGGCGAGTATCAGCCGTTTGGCGGCCAACAGTCCTGTCTTCCGTGTCCTGCAGGCAGTGAATGTTCCGACCCAACAGTGGCCAAGTCTTGTCTGGCCGGCCAGTTCTCCACCAGCGGCTCCATCAACTGTACAACATGTGCCTCAGGTAGGATCACAGCCAGTAAGCACAGGGTTAAATGGACACTACTGTTGAATTGACTTTTCATGTATTTGACAAATTTAGAACTGAAAAAGAGACGTATACAACGTGTAAATTACTTGTGTGCTGGTCTGCAATTTTGGTCTTAACACATTCTACCCCAGGACCGAAATCCACAAATGTTGACGGTGACCTCAGAAGGACCTCGTTACAATTCTAGAGACAGATTTAGCATGATAGTTCAAGGGTGGTGCCAGAATAGCTTGGCGCCTGTGGGCGCCAAACTATTCTGGCACCACCCTTGAACTATCATGCTTGATCCATGTCTTGCTGTGGTTTGTTGGGGCTGATTGAGTTGAGGCGTGAAGCAGGAAGTTCCAAAATCAGACATTTATGAACCATGTGGTGCACTGTTCTCGTGTTCCCATTCATGAAGCATGTTATAACAAGCTATTGTCCTGCATATTTTTGTTGTCGTGCAATCCATGTGTGTGTATTTGATATTGTTGACTAACCCTTCGGGCATTGGCAGAAATGTTTGTTGCAGTTAATCTTGCAAGAAATAACTACAACAAAAAGGCTGCTGACAGTCAAAGGGTTAATACTATATGTGCATTATCTGAACCTGGCAGGTTACTACAGTGATGTAGGTGCAAGTGGCTGCACCATGTGTCCGAGTGGTAAGAACTGTACTGACCCTGGTCAGAATCCCACGCTGTTAGACTGCCCTGCTGGCACGTACAGTCTAGACGGTGACGCTGGCTGCACCAACTGTCCATCTGGTTATGTCAGTGGGGTAGGATCAGGCTCGTGTACGATATGCCCCAAAGGGAAAGACTGCACGAACCCGGCTCAGGATGTGGCCAGTTTGTCCAACTGTATGGCAGGGACAGCAAGTCTGCAGGGTGTTGCTGCCTGCTCTATGTGTGCGTCCGGTTACTACAGCCGAGAGGGTGCAGAGAGCTGTACAGTTTGTCCTGCTGGCAAGGACTGCTCCAGCCCAGCTCTGACTGGGGTGGATCTACCTGATTGTGCTGCAGGCACCTACAGTGTGGCTGGCAATGCTGGATGCACAAACTGTGCAGCAGGTTACGTCAGCGGATCAGGGTCAGGATTATGTACCATCTGCCCTGCAGGGAAAGACTGTACAAACTCAGCCCAGGATGTCAACAGTGTGGCAAACTGCACTGCTGGTACCTCCAGTCTGCAAGGAGTGTCCACCTGTACCCCTTGTGCTTCAGGCTACTACAGTCGTCAGGGTGCCGAGAGGTGTACAATTTGCCCAGCCGGAAAGGACTGCTCCAACCCTGCTCTGACTGGCCTAGACTTGGCAGACTGCCCTGCAGGGACGTTCAGCTCCACTGGGGATGCTTCCTGTACAGTATGCGCCCCTGGTTCTGTCAGTAATGCTGGGGACTCCGCCTGCTCCCTGTGTCCTGCTGGCAAGGACTGCAGCTCCCAGGATGCCTCAGTGACGACGGACTGTCGCGCGGGGACATATAGTGCGGAGGGCGTGGCGGTGTGCAGCAGCTGTTTGTTAGGGTATTACTCCAGCTCTGGGGCAGGCAGTTGCATCGTGTGCCCCGCAGGTAAAGACTGCACCAGCCCTGCTCTCAACACCACTCTGACGGACTGTGCCGCTGGGTACTTCAGTCGACAAGGAGATGCGGGGTGCACGGCGTGTGAGCCTGGTTTTTACAGCACTGTGGGATCAGCTAACTGCACCATCTGTCCAGCTGGCTCCGACTGCGGCAACGTTCTTTCCATCACCACTGTTCCGCCTGACTGCTCGCCAGGCACCTACAGCCACGCTGGAGACAATGCCTGCCAGACATGTCCAGCAGGTATCCCGGTCACATCTCCAACTGTCCCTTAACCCATTTAGCTCCAAGGCCGCGTGTCTTAAATTTCAGAGGTGTTAACTAACGACTATTTACCAATTGCAGGAGATGGATTGACCATGATAATTCAAGGGTAGTGCCAGATTAGCTTGGCGCCTGAAGGCGCCAAGCTAATCTGGCACTACCCTTGAATTGTCATGGTTGCTCCATTGCCTGCTGTAGGATGTTGGGGGCTGAATGGGTTATCCCCTTTGAGCATGCGGTCACCAGGACTGTGTGCAGTCACTGCTGGCTGCGTGCGCAAGGGAGTTAAGTTGCGCATGACTATGTGCACGTGGGCTTCATGCACTGTGATCTTGTGCCTCTCGCTTTAACCCCTTTTCTGCCAGTGATCACAAACTTCGCGTCTGAAGCCACTGCACGCTGAGCAACTGCAGGGGTTGATGAGGGTTTGCGTCGCTTGCAGCTGCGTTTGTCTTGCCCTGGCAGTAAAAGGGTCATGTTGGATTTTGTTTCTAATCGTTGAACCCCCTTGCCAGGGGGTTAAGTACATGTAGTTGTTGCACTTACCGGTATACTCCACACTAATAAGATGTTCTGTTTTCTGCATGTATGTAAATGTGTGCCTTAGGTTGTTTTAACTCATTCAGCCTGACGGCCGTATTTCCTAAATTTTGGAGGCGTCATCTAACGACTATGCACCAGTTGCAGGAGATGGATCGACCATGATAATTCAAGGGCAGCGCCAGATTAGCTTGGCGCCGACAAGGGGGCTGAACAGGCGCCAAGCTAATCTGGCGCGACCCTTGAATTATCATGGTCGACCCATCTCCTGCTGCAGGGCGACGGGGCTGAATGAGTTAATGATTGTTGTGCTGTGAGTTTTCCATGCATGTTTGGAGTGTGCACTAAAACTCGGACTGTTTTCTGCTGCTCTGTCAGTCACGCGTGTGTTTGCATTGGGAGTTTAGTGCAACTGCCACCACAAGCAATTTGCTGCAACTGTATATATAGGGAGTAAAGCTGAATTACGTAGCACATATCCAATGGGACTATGATCCAAGCCTGGCAATGGCCTTTTTTTTTTAAACTTGTGGAGCGCATGTTTACATATAAAATGTGTGACATTCAAATTTCACCTTTGTGGCAAAGATCATAATGGTGTGAGAACATGTAACATTTGAAAAAATGTAGGTCATACTTTTGGTCCAAACACATCTGAAAAAAACACTCCCATGAGTGAACAAAAAATCTTGTCATTTTCATTTTGTAATCGGATGCGAAATACAGTTCCACCATGAACAAATGTAAACACACAGTCATAAAACGACTTGCAGTAGATGTTCTGTCTTGGGCTCGCTTCGGATTTGGATCATATTCATATCTGATATATACTTATGGAAACGTAGCTTAACTCGAAAACTAGCACAAGTAGAATGTGTAACTGGTCATCTACTGTAAACAACCGTCATGCGGAAACACAGGAAGGGAAGCTCTAGAACTCCAGTCAAGCGTGCCAGACTTGCTCCAGCACTTTGAAAATAGAGTCTGCTGCCAAGATAGTGTAGGACAGGTCAGCCTCAGTATAGTGCGGTGCCATGGAGCCACTAACTCATTCTCGACATGCCACCTACGGGTACACAGCGAACCGCCGCGAATCCGTAGGTGGCATGTCTCAAATGAGTTAACCCATATATAGTCCTGATATGCTACAACACGATGTGAATCGACCATAATAGTTCAAGGGTGGTGTCGGAATAGCTTGGCGCCTGTAGGCACCAAGCTATTCTGACGCCACCCTTGAACTATCATGGTTGGTCTGTCTCCAGAACTGTGATGTAGACCTCAAAGGATCTGTAGAAAATTTGATAATTTGGTCCTTAGGATGTAATGAGTTAGGTCGGACTACGTTATTCTTGATAGCGTTATTGTAGTGCTGTATGTACACAAACATGACAAAATGATATTTGGTAAGGAAAAGGTGATTGGACTGACGTCAGCCTTAGCTTGCCAGCGCGCAAGTGTGCACAGGCCAATGAAGACAGATGTCTGTCTGATCACCTTTTGCTCAGTGGGCATCTCTGCTGGAAGCCAGACACCTGTGTGCTTCCTATCAGATTCCGCAGTTCACCTCAACATGATATTCTAAACCTGACCTAGACTTGTAAGTAACAGGCAGCACTTGCCACAGTGTGAGCAAGATGATTTGGAGGCCGTCAGGCTCCTGTCATTCATTTTTCCTTTTCATGATCGTCTTTCCTTGTTCTAGTGTTATGTCTGTCTAGAACTCTGATGTTTGCATGATGCTTCGAGGTGTGCTGTTTGTTTGTGTTGAACGTATGATAATTATTTCATGTTTGTTCCTGTAGTGTGAATTTCTAGTCACATGCGACATGCACATGCATCTGTCTGAACACATGTACAGGAGGGTTTACGTATGCACAATGTCTGTGTTTCTTCCGTTTCACTTTTAGTTTACAACATTTGTAGCATTAATTGCATGATATATGTGCCTTTTTAGATGTCACCAACACTCCAGACATTCAGTAATTTATTAATTGCATGATATCCGTGCCTTTTAGATGTCACCAACACTGTCATCTGTCTGAACACATGTACAGGTTTTAGGTATGCACAATGTCAGTGTTTCTTCCGTTACACTTTTAGTTTACAACATTTGTAGCATTAATTGCATGATATCCGTGCCTTTTTAGATGTCACCAACACTCCAGACAATCAGTAATTTACTTTGTTTCTTTTTGAAAATTGTTATATGTGTCTAATTTGTGTTGCACATATTAACTCATTCAACCTGACGGCCATATTTCCCAAATTCTGGAGGCGTCGCCTAATGACTAGGCATGGGTTGCAGGAAATGCATCGACCATGATAATTCAAGGGCAGTGCCAGATTAGCTTGGCGCCGACAGGCGCCAAGCTAATCTGGCACTACCCTTGAATTATCATGGTCGACCCATCTCTGGCTGTAGTGCACAAGGCCTGAATGGGTTAAAAAGGGATGAAACAAAAGGTTGGGCATGAACAAAGGAAGGCTACACACAGAGTTGCCTGTTGAAATGTCTGCGCAATGGAGAATATTCTTATTTTATGTCAGCAAGAACAGGACGTTTGAGCTTTCTATTAACCCTCTTAACCCCATGGCCGTGTTTCCAAACTTTTGGAGGCATTGTCTAACGACCATGTACCAGTTGTAGGAGATGGATTGATCATGATAATTCAAAGGGTAGTGCCAGATGAGCTTGGCGCCTTCAGGCGCCAAGCTCATCTGGCACTACCCTTTGAATTATCATGATCAATCCATCTCCCGCTGCGGGGTCCTGGGGCTAAATGAGTTAATATGTCATGCCATAAAACGCATATATATAAGTCACTGGTACTGCTGCTTAACCCTTTGTGTGTCGGTGGCAGTGTATGTTGCATGATTCTTACAGGAATCATCGTGACAAAAAAACACGGCTGATATGCAGAGGGTTAAAGATTTTGTTAACCCCTTCACTGCGGCAAAAATTTGAAGACCACCCAACTGCAGAGCGCAAGAGGCGTAGATCATTATGAGGATCTGTGAAATCTTGCCGATGGATCGCATCAGATTTTTCTCGGCATTGAAGGGGTTCAGTTCACAGAATCTTCTTGTTCACTTTTGTACCAAGTATCTGGCAGTACCATTGAACTATTATGTGAGTCCGTCTGCCTCAAAAACGGACTCGGCCCAATGGTGAATAGATTTAGCATGCCAGATATGCAGGTCTGTGATTTTGGACCTTACAGCCGAGGCTGTAAGGTTTAAAATCACAGACCAGAACTTGTATGCTGCGTGCCCTGTAATAACGCACTGAATCGATCTGACTGTCAACCTACGTGGGTTTCTTGCAGGTTACTACGCAGGCAGCAGTGGATCCGCGTCCTGCACAGAGTGTACTGCTGGCCACTATTGCACGTCCACCACGCAGACGCCGTGCGGGATGGGCAAGCACAGCAATGCTGGGGCTGTGTCGTGCTCCACCTGTCCTGCTGGGTGTGTTATCTTGTTCGCTATTAATCCTTTTAGCCCCGGGGCCCTGCAGCAGGAGATGGATTGATCATGATAATTTAAGGGTAGTGCCAGATGAGCTTGGCGAATGAAGGCGCCAAGCTCATCTGGCACTACCCTTGAATTATCATGATCAATCCATCTCCTACAACTGGTACATAGTGATTAGGCAACACCTCCAAACTTTGAGAAAAGGGACCTTGCTAAAAAAAGTTATAGCAACTCCATGTGGTCAGTTTCTCTTTCATACAATTCTAGATGACATGTTTCTTGTATCAGTCTCTACATTATTCTAAAGTGAATTATCAGAAAATTGTTTTAAAAGTGCATTATTTCGGCTTGCTGATCAATACTGTAATCTATACCTTCTCGTATGCGCAGCCATGGGTACAGTCATGCATTTTGTCGAGGTGATTCCTCAAGGAATCAGCTTGACAAAATGTGCGACTGACAACCAAAGGGTTAAACACTTGAATATTGTCTGCCCTTTTCCAGATACTCGTGCGGCTCAGCAACAACCAGCCCCCCCACCCAGTGTCTGGCTGGTACGTACGCGGCCGCTGGTGCAACAAGCTGCAGTAGCTGTGGCCCTGGCTACCAGTGTCCATCTAACGGCATGTCCACTCAGGATGCCTGCTTGAATGGAACGTATTCAAACACCACTGGGGCTACCACCTGCAGCTCTTGTCCTGCAGGTAAGGTCGTTTTTATATCTGTTAGAATGTGTTTCCATCTAGCTACGCAACAACAGCGTGGCAGGCAACACGGCACTTTGTGTGTTTCCATATAGCAATGAGACAGGCAACTTCGTGCCTCAGAATAAGTTGTTTACAATTGTTGCAATTTGTTGTCCCGCACTGAAAACCACACTCCCTTCACTGTGCAGTCGCGAGTGAATTGCCTTGAATCGCTCCATGGGGCGATACAGTTTTGTGGTGCGTCTGTCACTGTTCTCGATTAATCGTTGTATGGAAACAGCCTGTGTGTGTGTGTGTGTGTGTGTGTGTGTGTGTGTGTGTGTGTGTGTGTGTGTGTGTGTGCGCGCGCGTGTGCATGTATGCTGTGAGAAAAGACTCAGGCTGATAGCAGGCATCATTGGCCCGTGCACAGGCTAACGTCAGCCCATTGACTTGGTTCTCATGTGCTGGGTGTGGGGTAATGTTGCATATGGATACGTGGCAAATGAATTTGGTGTTAATGTGCGGCATGTTTCAAATGCTGTTTACTCCATTTTCCCGACTTCTGTATGTGACACGTCTAGAATAACTTTTAAAACAGTGATGTACATTAACCCATGTAACCCCAGGGCTGTATTTCCACACTTTTGGCAGTGGCACCTAAGGCCTATGTGCCAGTTGTAGGAGGCAAATTGAGCAAGATATTCAAGGATAGTGCCAGATCAGCTTGGCGCCGTCAGGCGTCAAGCTGATCTGGCACTACCCTTGCATTATCTCCAGTCCATCTCCTGCTGAAGTGTATCGGGGCTAAATGGGTTAAGTACCATCATCATTCTGTCGTAAGGCAATATGCAGATTTAGTTTGCTGTCTGTGGCCCAGGTTACAAATGTGTCTCTGCATCATCCACCCCTATTGCCTGCCTGGCTGGTGAGTACAGTCCAGATGGCACCACTGTATGTATTACATGTGCCGATGGATACCACTCAGACTCGCCAGGCTCTGCCAGTTGCACTGCGTGCCCTGCGGGTCAGTACTGCGCAGCTAAAGACACAGCACCTGTAATCTGCGGACCAGGTACATACAGGTAAAGGAACGATTATTTTTTGCTAGTGAAGATGGGATGAACAGGTTTTCAGCTAGCAATGTTGTAACCCCAAGACCACATTTCCCAGATCTTGGAGGTGTCACGTAACGAGTATGTTCCAGTTGCAGGAGATAGGTCGACCATGATTATTCAAGGGTAGTGCCCGATTAGCTTGGCACCATCAGGTGCCAAGATAATTGGGCACTACCCTTGAATTATCATGGTTGACTCATCTCCTGGTGTAGTGCATCAGGGCTAAATGTGTTAAATGAATGAAATAGTTCAGCTGCTGGTTAAAAAAAATACTCTTTGTTTTCTCAAAACACATTACCGATGGTATTACACTTAGGAAATGGCTCTTAGCTAGCCTAATTTTAGCCAAATTTTGGTTGTGTCCGTATAAGGGGGGTGTTGGCAGGAGTGGGGCGCCATAGACCATGCCCAACCCGAATAGCCTCCCCTTACATCCGGTACAAGATTACCCAGCATACCCCAGTTTTAGTTCTTAGCTGGCCGAGTTCGGTTGTGTTCGCTTCGAGCTCCGTTCGGATTTGACCGGTCGTTTTCGACTTTGGATGCACTTGCTTCTGCACTCAGCGGCTACTAGTCTTTGCCTGTGCCTTTTCTTCACCGAGCCTGGCGGTTTCTGGTGACGGGAGCTTTGCAGTGGGGACTGAGTCTTGCCTAAACGCGGCTTCGACTTTGCTGCCGGCCGGTCGGACTTAGCGGCGAGCTGCCTTTGCATCGGGGTCTTCGCTTCGCTGGAGAGACGTGGGTTGACTCCTTTCCTGACATGGACAGGTAATATCTCGGTGCATGCCCTCGACCGGCGCTCTGGGTGGGAAAGAGCGCCGAGCGTCGGCACATGCGGTGCACTCGGTTCGTTTTTCGAGTAGGATCGATACATTTCGCGGGCGGTCTTTTATTGCGTGGCCGTAGAGGCCACGCTCGCTCGTCCTTCATTATGCTATCTTGTTCCAGATACAAGGTTCGGACCTGCACGAGGTGTCGTGATTTCCAATGGCCCTCGGACGAACACAAGTTTTGCCTACCCTGCTCCGGTTGTGATTCAACCCAAACCTGTGGCGCTTTTACTGCAGGGAACGTCCGAGGCCTATACAAGACCAGCCGACCATGACGACCAACGATAAGGAGAGAACCAAGTCAGTAACAGGGACTTCGTTGTCCCGCAGAGACCATTCCAGGCCTAGCAGAAGTAACCTGACTGAGACAACCGGAGGTCCGAAGGTGGGACCCATGTCAGTAATAGGGACTTCGTTGTCCCGCAGAGTCCATTCCAGGCCTAGCAGAAGTAACCTGACTGAGACGAACGGAGGTCCGAAGGTGGGACCCATGTCAGTAATAGGGACTTCGTTGTCCCGCAGAGACCATTCCAGGCCTAGCAGAAGTAACCTGACTGAGACAACCGGAGGTCCGAAGGTGGGACCCATGTCAGTAATAGGGACTTCGTTGTCCCGCAGAGACCATTCCAGGCCTGGCAGTAGTAACCTGGCAGAGACGACCGAATGTAAGAAGGTGGGTGCCAAGTCCGGAACAGAGACTTTGTTGCCCCACGGAGAACGTACAAAGCCTGCCAGAGAGCGCCTGTCAGAGAAGTCTAGAGGTTACAAAGGGACTTCGTTGTCCCACAGAGAGCGTACGACGCCTATCAGAGATCGCCGGGCACTGATGTCCGAGATTAACAAGGTGGAACCCAAGTCAGAAGCGGGGACTTCGTTGTCCCACACAGAGCGTACGACGTCTATCAGAGATCGCCGGGCACTGATGTCCGAGCTAACGAGGTGGGACCCAAGTCGGAAGCAGGGACTTCGTTGTCCCACAGAGAGCGTACCACGCCTATCAGATCGCCGGGCAGTAACACCTGGCAGTGACAAGGTGGGACCCAAGTCAGAGCAGTGGCTTTGTTGCCCCACAGAGAGCGTTCCACGCCTATCAGATACCGGGCAGGGACGCCTGACAGTTACAAGGTGGGACCCAAGGCACAAGCAGTGGCCTTGCTGTCCCACAGAGAGCGTGCGACGCCTATCGGGGATCGTGGACACGGAAGCAGTGGCTTGGTTGCCACATCCCTTCTACAAAAGACATAAGTAGTGGCTGATTCTCTGTTGTTTGTCTATTGACAAGGGGTATTTACCTAAAATATTACTAAATTGGGTTGCTACCTTAGTGGCTTGGTTGTTCAGACCTGTTTACCATACACATTCGGCGTATTGAAGTACACAATTTTGCTTTGGGGTACACATACATATACACGTTTATACACAAAATACACATTTTGGAGAAACTGACAACTCACTGGCTTGTGCATAAATACACATGTGAGTCCAAAGTACACTATTAGTCAGTTCAAAATACACTGACTGCACCCAGGGGGTAAACGGGTCGGCAAGTTGTCACTCAGAGAGCGTTCGGCGTCTATCAGAGCTCGCCTGACAGAGCCGCCCAAGAGTCACAAAGGGGACCCAAGTCAGAAGCAGTGACTTGCTGTCCCACAGAGAGAGTATGACGTCTATCAGAGATCGCCGGACAGAGACGCCCAAGAGTAATAAGGTGGGACCCAAGTCAGTGTCAGTGACGTTGTCCCGGACCAGTAACGCACACGATACCTTGTTATGGACTCTTGTCAGCAGGAGAGGTACCTGACAACCTCTACTTGAATGGCTAAACCAATGATTCTTCCGCCGGCCCTGTACCCGTACTCTCACGGGACCCGGCCTCGAGAGTTGCCCGCTCCACTGTCCTTCCGCAGGCCAGAGTGGACTAGCAACAGGTGGACAGAGCAACAAGGTGGGACCCATGTCAACGGCAGTGACCTAGGCGTCCCGGCCCAGTGAGCTTGTAGTCGCTGACTGCGGAGGGCTGGCGGCGGCTACCGAACCTACGACGCTTCCAGTCCCGGGCCAGACGACAATTCATAAACAGGACATGCAGTAGCAACTGCTCGGCTTCTCAGGACAGTGACTAGTGTCTGTGAGAGCATGTTGGTGTGGTAGCGAACACGTATGAGTATGTCTGTTTATCGGGGTGCGACACGGGGGTTAAAAGGCTGCTTTCCCAGCAGTTCGCCGGGCCGCTGGGACGCAACACCTCTTATCCTTAGAAGGTTGGATTCCTGGAACCTCTAAACCGATTACTTAGTTCGGAAATGGAGACGAGAAAACAGAGGGGTATTCTGTCTCTCATATTTTAATTTAATTAAATAACTTGATTATCCCTTAAGGGCAATTACAATCAAATAGTACTCATGCATTAAGCATTGATTAATTTATTTTTTGTTATTATTAGGTTGGGCGCCCTCGCCCGGGCTATTCACCGGCTTTCTAGGGCTTGTGGCGACCGCAAGGGCTACAGGACCGCTACACTTCGCACTACAAGATCCCGGCTCAGTGATGTTGGGCCACGCCTCGCCCCGACCATGCAGACGAGAGCCGCTCTAGATGCAGTGCAGAAGAGACGACCTCACGATGGGATCCGGGTTCCGGCATTCGCTCACGATCTTCAGTTCCCCTTCGGAAGCAGGTGCTCACCTCACAGAAACCAGGGGTAGGAGAGGAACAGGAGACGACGTCCCAGTTCCTTGGCGCGCTACGCAAGGGAAAGACAGGCGCTCCGAATTATCGCCACCGTTCGGGGGAGCGGCCCCCTGGGACTACGTTGTTCCTTCCAAGTGCGAGGTCCGCCTTCGTTGGATCGCTGCCGGCCGGAGTTCCCCGGACTTCGGAGGGGTTGGACTTACCTTCTCCTGCGTGCGGGACAGACGGTTCCCGCTGGACGCCAGAGGACGTCATTCGCTGTGGCTGGACGAGGATAGCTTCTCTACGTCGCTACGCTCGCAGTTCCGAGAGGTCTTGCGATCGCCGTCTACTGCGGGGATTTCAGGAGAGTCTACTCGGGCCTGGGACGAAGCAGGTCCCCTCATCATGTCCAAGCATTTCAAGTCCCTTCCCCTCCTCGTCGGCTTCTGTCTCCACTTCAGGGCGCCGGGGGAGGCGCTGGTGGCTTCAGCTTGATCCTACTTCTTCCGCTGCCGACGGTTGCGGCGTCCGTCCTAAACGATTACGCGCGATGGAGTGGGAGAGTCGGCCACGCAGGGCACCGCGCAGTGGAGAACTTCTTGGCCCCCTGGGCAGTCCGACAAGGAGGCTTGCAAGGACTGTTGCTCAGCTGATTCACGCTGATTGCACCGCCGGATGTAGCAGTCTTCTTAGAACACTGGGGACCGTCAGACGGGATTGGCAGGGACCCCTCTTCCGCGGAGGCGCGGTTCGTCTGCTGCACCGGATTGGGTGACTTACATCCGAGAGATGGAGGCGACGTTGTGACGCCAACGGCACAGTACTGTGAATGTCCGTGGCAGCATACTCCAGGCGAGCGAGGGATAGAGGTCAGCGCGGGTGGAGGACTGGTCCGACAGTCTTCACGGCGGGCGCCGTCTTCATCGGGGGTATGCACACAGTTCAGATTTAGCTCCGGCTGAGATGAGTTGCTGCTAGTCGCATCATTCTCACGACGGGGTGCTACTCTTCGCTAGGGCCTGGCCGTAGTCAGCGGTGACCATGCACCCTTCTCGCCTCCTTAGACGACAGCTTCGGGACCTAGCGGAAACGTTCGCTTCCCTGGGTGGAGGCGATTTGGAGTTCCGGCAGGCTGCGGCGCCGGACCGGAGCGGATGGACTTGCCCTCGGTTGTGCCTTTGTGAAGTTACCCATTCGGCGCTGTGGATCCTGCGGCCGGGGGCGCAAGTACCGGGAGTTAGACGGGACAATTTGGCAGGAATTAGTTCCTGAGAGGTCGTTGCGCTCGGGCCTGTGGCAGTATGGTCGACGCAGCTCTTACACTAGATGGAGTTTTCGAAGTCGTAGCCAGTTGGCAAGCCGGGCGGTAGGCTGGGATCATGCCCACTTCGCTGTCGACTAGAGGGCCTACGCTACGGGACAGGTACTACGTGTTTTCTTCGCGGGGATTCCGTCGAAGATGGAGTGCGTGGTCGTCCTGTTCGTGTGGGACTCCCAGTAGACGGGAGCAGGGCAGTGTAGGAGGGACTCTCAGTACCTTCTTCAGCTCTCTTCGGACGGATGACTTGCTAGGGGATCACCGTTCAACCTGACACCTCTTCTGCTTGGAGAAGGACGGCGTAATTGGGAGAGGCTAGTGCGCGGGAGGCCTGCCGCGCGGGGTGGCGTCGCTGTGGCCAGATCTTCCAACTTCACTGCTCGCCATCGAGATTGAATGCCGAATTATACACTTGGTTGTCCGCCATTACTTGTGTTGCAGGTTGGTGGATGTAGGTGCGCACCCGGAGATTGGGCAGCAAGCCCTCTTCCACAGAGGCTTCCTACGGCGGCCATGGGGGCTACCGAGACAACCCGCAGACCCTCAACCAGTCGAGTTGCGAGGGTAGATGACGAGCGCTGTGTGATGGGAATGACGACAACCTTCTTCCTTCCGAACTTGACGAAGCCCCAGCTGGCAGGGTGCTTCCTCGGGGTTTTTCATCTCCTAAGGACGGCCCCCCTTTCACCGTTCAGGACTATCTAACCATGATTGCCGACTCCTACAGGCGATTTCGCTCATCAGACCCGGGTAGCTGCAAAACCTCACTTTCAGAGGCTCCCTTCGCTTTGGAATGCCCAGCTGTGCTGCGCAGGGACCAAGTTCTACCTTGGGGGCTTACAGGATCTCAACCTCGTCTGTTGGAACCCGGCACATGACGCGCCTGACGGATGTTCAAGGAGGAGAGCTTCAGGGCAGTCCTTGACTCAACCTCCAGGCTCAGTACTATGCACGCTGTCCACACACCCGGGTGGCTGGCAGTGCCAGTCGACCGGTTCATGCTACAGCTACCTGAAACATCTGCCTGGACGAGACGCGGCCTACATGACGGCGACAGTTGTTTCGCCCTGCGCGTGTTTGGACGCCACCCGGGAGAACAGACTTCAAAACCCGGGGACAGCCTTACCTCTTCCAGGGTCAGTATCCATACGCGCTGTTGTCACACACACACAGATGGCTGGCAGTTACGGACGGAAGGCGCCGTGCAACTACTAACGGTACCAGCCTTCAGGGCCAAGTCGTGGTCGCCTTGGCTGCCCTACAGTCTATGTCTGTCCGCCCGTACGAGTGTCAGATTCCACTCAGTAGACCAGACAATAGGAACCGGTGAGAGTCTTCCGTGTGTACCTGCGCCGGACCAAGCTGGCGCAGGGGACGCACACACCTGTTTTCTCCCTCTGTCCACAGGTAGAGGTGATATCTCAGCCCAGACCTGCTCCTCCTGGTTCCGGGGAGTTATCCGCCCGGCCTTCCAGGACGTTGACCTGTTGATGCCACATGTTGACCATCGAGGCGCACGAGGTCAGAGCCATGGCCGCAAGTTCCGCTGCGACAGCCCCGGTGCAGTCAAAGACTTGTGGCGGCTATGAGATGGCGAGCGGAGTCCACTTTCGCCCGCTTCTACCTGAGGGACCTCTCCTCCCAGCGACAGATCCTCTCGCTGGTGGGAGACACCGCAGCAGCGCAACACTCCCTCCCGGCGCCCTAGGCGCCGCAGGTATCTTAGCTAAAATTATCGGGAGTGTGCTGCAGGAGGGCGAGTTTGTGGGCAATGTTGTTGGCAGTAGGGGCGCTATAGCGGCACCCACCTCCTCTTTGGGATTCTTCCTAAGTGTAATACCATCAGTAATGTGTTTTGAGAAAACAAATGAATTTTTCAATTAAAATGCATTTTTAAAAAAAATACTTACCGATGGTATTACTCGAAGGTCCCTCCCTCCGGCCCAGCTTGCCGCAGTTCGCTAAGTACTAAACTGGGGTATGCTGGGTAATCTTGTACCGGATGTGAGTAAGGGGAGGCTATTCGGGTTGGGCATGGTCTATGGCGCCCCACTCCTGCCAACACCCCCCTTATACGGACACAACCAAAATTTGGCTAAAATTAGGCTAGCTAAGAGCCATTTCCTAAGTGTAATACCATCGGTAAGTATTTTTCAAAAAAATGCATTTTAATTGAAAAATTCATATTTCAGAAGACATAGAAAATACATGGCATTTCAGATATGTCTCACAAAAAGTTTTCTTTTTGTTTTGAAGTTCAGGGTGCTTTGTCTTCCATAATTTATCTACCAACATGTCATCTTTTAATGGGGGTTTGGCATGTCTGGTAGGGGCTGAGGTTTTTGGTTTTTGTTTTTTCAACACTATTCACTGCAGAACATTTTATTATAATTGTGCTTCAGCCTGGGAGCACAGATGTCATGCACCCAGTGTAGCACTGGTTACTACAAGACCAGCTCTGGAGCAGGGAACTGCACTGAATGTCCAGCTGGCTCAGCGTGTCCAACCACTTCTGCCAGTGAGTGCTGTGTTTGTCAGTCTCAGCCCATTTATGATGCGTGGCATGTAATACACAAGAAGGCAGCACCAGAGGCTTGCGGATATGAGTCAAGTGAAATTAGCCCCTTGTATATTTTGATGTTGCATGTTCCATGTTTTCCAAGACCAAATTTACAGTGACAACGTTAATTCATCCAGCTGTTTGACATCTTTTTCTGTTGTCCATAATCTTGTAACTGTAGAAATAAGACATATCACAATTGCTTCAAATTTCTTTTGCGCTACAAGTTGTGTACGCTTTCTCAGTAGATGTTTGGAAGTCAGAAGGAAGTCAAAATTGCATGTGGCTTGACTCAGACAGTGGATTTAAAGCCTGGATAGGCATGCAATATCGCTAGTTTGACCACGTTTTTAATCCATTGTTTGCAAAAAGACATGCAATTTGTTACTTCTGATTTCTGCTTCAGTCCTTAAGCTGATTCAGCTTCTAAAAATGCCAGAAAGCTGAATTTCGGATTTTTTGTTCAAACAGAACAGCCCTTTATGCAGCCTGTTCTATCTGCTAAAGGCATAAATTCTCATGAGCCCCTGTATAAGAATTTTTGTCTCCTCCTGGCCATGGATTATGAGGCATAGTTTGGTCCATGGTCCATTTCCAGTCATTTCATTTGTTTGCACTGTGACCTGTTTCCAGAACACCACCTCTGTTGTATATGCTGTCTGAGTTTACCACTCGTTTGTCATGTCTGTTGCAGGCAGCGTTTGCCCTGATGGCTACTATTCACTGGCTGGAGCCACAGCGTGTCTGCCCTGCCCAGGCGGCCATCAGTGCTCAGTAAAGTCACAGGTGCCACAGGCATGTGTGGCTGGCACCTACTCCAGCAACGCCAGCCTGAGCTGTGACAATTGTCCAGCGGGGTCCAAGTGCCCCAGTAACGGGATGATAGAACCCGTGGCGTGTCCGGCAGGGTGGTACCAGATCTCCACAGGGCAGACTTCTTGCACTGAGTGCGGACAAGGTATGGCGTAGTGCAAGTCAAACTCAGGGTATCTGATCGAGGTTACAAAGGCAGACCACATTACAGTAGAACTTGTTTTGAACGACCACTGTTAGGAGAGATCACCTGTCATTAAAGACCATCATTTAGGTGGCTGTAGCTGTGACTGTAGCTGTTGTAGCTGTGACTGTAGCTGTTGTAGCTGTGACTGTGACTGTAGCTGTAACTGTGGCTGTAGCCACCTAAATGATGGTCTTTAATGACGGGTAACACTTTTTGCCGTTCAAGAATTCCCTTGACAGAGATCCAGTCTTTCAAGACCGCTGTTTTTTTATATTGAATTTTCTTTTGCTCAAAACAAGTTTCAGTGTGAACTGGCAGAAGTGATATTGCTTCTATAGGTTGTGTGCTATTTCATTATCTCTAGCTTCTCAGATAAATGTTCATTCAAAATGTTTGCTCGTTTTAACATGTTACGCATTTTATTTCAAAGTGCGTGATAAGAACTGTGCTTATGCAGGTCAAAAGTGCACAAACCATTCAGCCAGCCCCACCCCATGTCCTGCTGGAGAATATCAAGATGGGCGTGGAATGGAAACTTGTAAATCGGTCAGTACTTGTTCTTGACTTACTTTGTTGTGTGCATCCTCAGCCCCCTTTCCTTTCCTTTTTTCGCTAGTAGAATGTTGTGTGTTAGGGGGTGGGGGAGGGGGGGGGGGTTGATCGGTGGGGGTGCATGTGGGGCTGATGAGCATGTTAGGGGGTAAGGCTGTAAGGAACTTCCCCAGTAGCAGAGCACCTTCGGGCCCACGACTGCCGCAGCCGTGCGCAGGCCCACTGTGGCCATCTTGGGTCAGAGGACCCTTGCTTCTTTTTTAATTTAGTGGTGTTACTCGTATTATCAGAGCCTGATTAGCAATTGTTGTATATTTGCTCTTTCATGACCATGATGTTTAATGATACTTATGACAGCTATCTGTGTTTGTTTCAGTGTCCATCTGGCTACTACGCGACTACAACAGGAAACTCATTGTGTACCATCTGTCCGGCTGGCTCAGAGTGTCCGGACCCCACTGCCAGCCCTGTTGCTTGTGGAAGTGGAGAGGTCAGACGTGTCCAATGTGCTTACTTTTTTTTTTTTTATAGCAGTTTAACCCATATCATACTGAGGCTAAAAGCTTCACATCTGCACACTGCCATATGCAAGCTACATTATAGTACTTACCGCTAAGGATATAGACCAATGGCTTTAGTTCAAGGGTGGTGCCAGAACAGCTTGGCGCCTCTAGGCGCCAGGCTGTTCTGGCACCACCCTTGAACTATTTTAGTCAAACTTATTTCACACACTGGTGTATTCCGAATGATAAGGGTTAATTGCTGACGTGTGAGGTCCTGGGATGGAAGTTTCATCTGGTGGACTTGTCATTTTTGTCCATTCATTCGCCGCTAGTGGACCCAGATTGGGGTTTTACACTTTGTCTGTCATAGTTGATTCATTTCCATTGAAGTACGTGAATAGTTTTTAGGTAACATGACGGTCTGAGCAATTTTGCTCTGTGCTTTATTTTCTTGACTCTTGTTGTCAAGACTGTTCTGTGGAAAAGACATTTAGTTACACGTCTTTTCTGCTGAATGGTATCATCAGTAACAGTCAAGGGTTAAAATCCAAAATCACAGACCTGCACACATATCATGTTAATTATTTTGGGTCTGCTTGTTTTAATTTAGTCTCTCATTATGTAGCTGACTCATTTCTGTGTGTGTTTTCAGTACTCGCTGGCAGGATCAACAGCCTGTGTTTCGTGTCCTGCAGGGATGACGTGTGGATCTGGATCTGTCTCCACATGCGCTGTAAGACATTGTTCACGTTCAAGAACATGTTTGATGACGTTCTGGGGCAGGATCGTGATGTTTGATGATGTCCTGTGGCAGGGTGGTGACGTTTGATGACATCCTGTGGCAGGATGGTGATGTTTGATGACATCCTGTGGCAGGATGGTGATGTTTGATGACGTCCTGTGGCAGGATGGTGATGTTTGATGACGTCCTGTGGCAGGATGGTGATGTTTGATGACAACCTGTGGCATGATGGTGATGTTTGATGACATCCTGTGGCAGGATGGTGATGTTTGATGACGTCCTGTGGCAGGATGGTGATGTTTGATGACATCCTGTGGTAGGATGGTGATGTTTGATGACATCCTGTGGCAGGATGGTGACGTTTGATGACGTCCTGTGGCAGGATGGTGATGTTTGATGACATCCTGAGGCAGGATGTTGATGTTTGATGATGTCCTGTAGCAGGATGGTGATGTTTGATGACATCCTGTGGCAGGATGGTCATGTTATGCTCCTCTCTTGTGGGAAACAGTTTCAAATAAAAAAAATAATAATGACAGAAAAATGAAAAATAAAAGTGAACAAGTTTGGTAGCAGAGGTTTGGTAAACAGGCCCTTGTTGGCCTGAGGGAAGTCAAATTAACCATTGTACCTTGCAGGCCTGCCTTCGAGGTACAATGTTTGATTTGACCTCCCTCAGACCTAGAGGCCTTTGGGGTGCAATAGTTAATTTGACCTTCCTTAGGTCTACACGGGTCTTATGACCTTCAGAGTCCAATGGTTACTTTGACCTCCCTCAGGCCTACATGGGTCTTATGGCCTTCAGGGTCCAATGGTTACTTTGACCTCCCACAGACCTACATGGGTCCTACAAAACCTGCCACCAATAACTTATTAAGAAGTGCATCTTAACTCTTAAACTTCCAGAAGTAAATAAATTACATGTGATAGAATGGAAATCATTTATTTCTGGGAGTTTAAAAGTTAATTACTTTTGATTTCTTGACCGTCTGATCTGCCAGTTTGTTTTTGTAGTTTTTGTGATTTGTGTTTTTTTTTCTTTTTTTTTTCTTTTTTTTTGGGGGGAGGGGGGGGGGGGGGCAGGTTTGAAATAATCTACAATAAAGTGAGAGTAGAGTATCATGTATATTTTTCAAGGTAAGGTGATCACATCTCGGTGGTGTGAGTAGGAGAGTGCACCTTTTGCTTTTTAAGCATGTGCGACTGCAGCTGGCGATACCATTCAGGGGAAAGGCACATATTCACACAGCTTGTCCACTGAGCAGTATCATCAGTAGCAGTCAAGGGTTTAGTCAAGGATGAATCAACCATGATAATTCAAGGGTAGTGCCAGATTAGTTTGGCACCATCAGGCGCCAAGCTAATCTGGCTCTACCATTGAATTAATAATAATAATAATACATGGTATTTATATGATGCATTTCTCATATTTATAATATAGCTCAATGCGCAGTCGAAAACGATGCATACGCGCGCACACACACACACACACACACACACACACAGACACACACATGCAAACACATGGCACACACATACAGAGAGTCTGCAGGGGGTGTGTAAAGAAATACCATAGAGTTTACACGAAAGTCTGCGAGAAAAAGTAAGTTTTTAACTTTGCTTTGAACTGCGTAAGGGTGGAGGCATTTCTCAGCTCGGTCGGTAAGGAATTCCAAATTAACGGAGCAGTATATCTGAAAGGGCGTTGACCGGCAGATTTGAGATGGAACTTTGGAACTTTGAGAAGTTTCTCTCCCGATGAACGCAGTGAGCGAGAGGGCTGGTAAGTAATTAGACTAGAGGAATGGTATGATGGAAGACTGCCATCAAAGTGGCGGTATGCTAGGGTCGCTATCTTAAACTTTATATGGGATTGGATTGGAAGCAAGTGAAGGTCTTTCAGTATAGGGGTTATGTGGTCTCGTTTTCGCCTGTGCTTCACAAGCCTTGCGGCATTATTTTGAACTCGCTAATCTGCTCCGATGGAAGACCAAAAGAGAATTGCAGTAGTCAAGACGGCTCGTGACTAAAGCATTCATTAACTTTGCGGTGGCAGATTCAGAAAGACTGTCGGACAGAGGCGATGCGTCTCAGAGAGTATGAAGCACCACGACAGATTTCACCAATGTGATCCTGCATACTCAAAGTCTTATCGAGCTTGACACCAAGATATTTGACTGAAGACTGAAATGGACTATCAGTGTCATCTATGTATTATCATGGTCGATCCATCTCCTGCTTTGGGGGCTAAGTGGGTTAATCTAGTTTGGTCAGCCTTCTCACTGTTGATTTGGCATGGGTCCAGGAAACAGTTGTCGATGTTGAACACCATGCAAGCAGCAAAAACAATCTCACAATGAGAGAGCCACGAAACACTTCATTGTACGTCTAATAGACTGTTCAGTGTTCATGTAAATTGTTTATCTCTTGTACAGACTGGTGAGTACTCCAATGGCACAGCATGTGTAGCCTGCCCTGCTGGGTTCTACTGCCCATCGCCTCTTTCTGCTCCACAAACGTGCGCTTCTGGAACATACCAGACGTCCACAAAACAAACCAGCTGCCTGACGTGTCCCTCCGGAAAGTCATGCATCGACCGCGCAGCTACCCCTGTCAACTGTAATGATGGATACTTCAGTGCTGCTGGGGAGGAAATTTGCCAGGTGAGTAGCGATTAGCAAAAGATGGAAAGCAAAAGTCCCATGGACCAACTGCGGCTGACATCTGTCAAGGACCTTTTGCTCTGCACAGGCCAACCGTGTCATCAGGCTTTTACTTGATGGTTTCTGTTTCAATAAATCACTTTAATTTAAAAGAACAAAAATAAACAAACAGGGAAGGCAGTGGTCATCCTAATGTGATCCTGCTAATGACGACACCCAGAAGTTGTTGTTTTTGTTTACTGGATCACATTAGGAGACTGGATGGCTGGAACAATGCCGCACCTTCCCTTAAACAGTCATTAGTGGGGCGGAGGTGTGGGTCTTATGGTTAACACTTTTAGCCCCGGGACCCAGCAGCAGGAGATGGATTGATCAAGATAATTCAAGGGTAGTGCCAGATGAGCTTGGCGCCTTCAAGAGTAGTGCCGGATGAGCTTGGCGCCTTCAGGCGCTAAGCTCATCTGGCACTACCCTTGAATTATCATGATCAATTCATCTCCTACAACTTGTACATAGTCATCAGGCAACACCTCCAATATTGGAGAAATGGGACCTTTAAAGGGTAAAGCATTGCACACGTGTAAAGCATGACACCTGTACCATGTTTCTTTTATTGCATTTTTATGCTCTGCAGTTGCTGTTGTCATCTGTATTTCGTCGTAAACTAGCATGTGTTTATTACCTCCACTACAGCGTTGTCCCGATGGCACATACAGCGCAGCAGCAGCAGGATCCTGCACTCAGTGCCCCGCTGGGAAGCAGTGTTTTGACGGCACAAACTACGTGACGCCCACAGATTGCGTTGCTGGCACGTACAGCCCCGCTGGTCAAACCACCTGCTCTGTTTGTCAGACAGGTAAGCCTTGTTACGCAATGATTTCTGTCAGAACATACAGCCGCTCATAAAAAAAAACTACAACCATGCTTAGTGAAAACCCAGACCCAAAAAGATGACCGCCAAGCATGTAAAATGCCAAGAAGAATCCAACGAAGAAAGAAGGTGCCTAGAAAAGACAGTTACAACACAGTTGTGTAATAACTGTCTTCTCTAGGCTTGTTCCTTTCTTCATTGGGTTCTTTTCATGCTCAGTGTGTTTGGTGCACTTGGAGTGATGCCCTGAAGAGTATGAACCATGGTAGTTGAAGGGTGGTGCCAGGATAGATTGACACCATGTTACCCCGTTGGCTGTCGGTAGGAATTTTTTTAAAGGTGATGCCTGCCAGATTTCTCTTGTGAGATTGTCTGTTAGTTAACCCTTTTCATCCTGATACACCCATTGCTTGAAAAGAATGTGACTGATAGTTCAAGGGTGGTGCCTCAGGCGCCAAGCTATTCTGGCACCACCCTTGAACTAAAACAGTTGATCTGTCTCCTGATGTGAGATGTAGCTTTCATAGGACAATAAGCAAGTTTTACAAAATCAGCCTCCGAATGTAATGGGTGAAGGCTACTTTTTTTCTTGCAAGAAGTAAACTATATTTAACCCATTCAGCCCTGACGCACTACAGCAGGAAATGGGTCGACCAAGATAATTCAAGGGTAGTGCCAGATTTGCTTGGCGCCTGTTGGTGCCAAGCTAATCTGGCACTGCCCTTGAATTATCATGGTCGATCCATCTCCTGCAACTGGTGCATAGTCATGAGATGACGCCTCCAAAATTTGGGAAATACAGCCGTCGGGCTGAATGAGTTAAAGCAAATGCGAACTATGTGCAGGTACCTACAGCAGTGCTGGCTCATCGTCCTGTTCACTGTGTCCCGCTGGTTACTACTGCACCGACCCGGCGGTCTCTCCGCATGCCTGCCAGTCTGGCTACTACAGTGCTGAGGGAGTGGTGAGTAATGTAGCCTCCTCATTGACGCATTTGTACCTGAGCCTGTGACAAAACGTCGTACGCGTAACAACAGACATAATTTTAGTCAAGAAAACCGCACTTCAACAGAAAATTAGTTCTTTTTGTGATTCCGTTATGAAGACATTGTTGTTGGAACACTTACATTTCTCACAGAGTTTCCTTTTCACCAAAATGGACTAATCTGTATATGATTTTCATGTGTATGTCCAATAGTATGTCCAGTGTGACAACAAACATTTTTCTGTACTGAGTGACGGGAACATATTTGTATTTCTGTTATCTCATCTAAGGACAATGACTGAAGAATTATGTTGGTAAAATGTGGTAATCACACGAAGACCTGTGTTTTTGTGATTTAAATTGACTGAGTATGCCCACCGTAACTACCAACACTGATTGTTACAGAAAATTCACATGCCCACATGCCAGATACATCACAACTAACCAGTGCCTAAAATAACCGTTATCATTCGGAATACACCAGTGTGTGAAATAAGTTTGACTAAAATAGTTCAAGGGTAGTGCCAGAATAGCTTGGCGCCTCTAGGCGCCAAGCTATTCTGGCACCACCCTTGAACTAAAGCCATTGATCTATATCCTTATCCATAAGTACTATATTAATGTAGCTTGCGTGTGGCAGTGTACAAATTTGAAGCTTTTAGCCTCAGTATGATGTGGGTTAAAGACATCTCTGTTGGTTGTTACTTTGGACATTTCTGTTGGTTGTTGCCTTTGGTACAAATGACCTTTTGTCACAGGCCCACCTGTGGAACTGGGATGTTTCTGTGGGCTTTGAATGGGCGGTTGTATGAATAGAACTGTGTTGAAGAACAGCTCTGAAGTAAGCAGAAAGTCACTATAGCGTTGTGCCTATGATGTTTTGGGGGGACAGTTGCTGATACTCCTTGACTTGAATACATGGAGGTAATGGTAAAAACTCCCGTGTTGGTTTTTGTAATTTGGAGCAAAAAACCAGTGTAACTCTGTTATTGTTGTAGATACTCTTGAATAGTAGTGGGTTTCTGTAGTAATGTTTGCAGCTTATGTTTTGCTCTTTCTTTGCTCGTTTAACCTTGAGGCTGCATTTCCAAAATTTGGCAGGTGGCACCTAACGACTATGTACCGGATGAGAGAGATGGGTTGACTATAATAATTCAAGGATAGTGCCGGATTAGCTTGGTGCCTTCAGGCGCCAGTCTAATCTGGCACTACCCTTGAATTATCATGGTCAATCCATTCAATCCATCCAATCAACCCATCCATCTCCTGCTGTAATGCATTGAGGCTAAATTGGTTTAAACACTTAACATTTTGACTCGTTTTGACAGACCCTTGCCTGCTCGCTGTGTCCGGCTGGCTACTCGTGCTCGGACGCCGCCCAAGCCCCAGACGTGTGCAGCACGGGCACGTATTCTACACAGAACCAGACCAGCTGCTCCCCCTGCCCCACCGGCAAGGCCTGTCTCGACCCCTCACAGGCGCCCGTCAGCTGTGAATCTGGACACTACAGTCCTCAAGTGAGTGTTGATCAAAGTTTCTCAGGTGAAACTACAGTCCTCAGGTGAGTGTTGATCAAAGTTTCTCAGGCAAAACTACAGTCCTCAGGTGAGTGTTGATCAAAGTTTCTCAGGAGAAACTACAGTCCTCAGGTGAGTGTTGATCAAAGTTTCTCAGGCGAAACTACAGTCCTCTTGTGAGTGTTGATCACAGTTTCTCAGGTGAAGTTTATAACCCTTTGACTGTCGGTAGCGCTTCGTTCTTCTTTGTTGGCAGCACAAAAATAATACTTCCGAAAACATAGCGGAATTCCATACTGCTGCTGCGTAACCACATGGATATGAAGGATGATAGTGAGAGCAAGGATTCTCAGGAGCCTCAGCAGCAGGAGGAGCTCATGAGGATCTTGTGCCCCGTGTGTCTGTGTATTGCTCTCCCTGCTCCAGCTGTGTTCGACTTGTTTTTTTTAAATTATGTTATTATTAATTATGTTAACCTGTTATCCTTTTTATTTAGCATTTGAACTACTTAGCTCTGTGTGTGGAGGAGGGGGGCGGGGGGAAGCGGGCAGGAGTGGGGGTGTCTGTGAGTCTATGAGTATGTCTGTCTATGTGAACGGTGTTGTCAGTTGTCTGCAAGTATTATGTTTTACTTATATGTATGTGCACGTGTAGATAGTCTTGTAGTTGTTAGCAATGGCAGGTTTGCAAAATGGCTGTGTTGATGACGATGTCAATGCCTTCACCGTTGTAAAATAAAGTTCCATTGATTTTTTATCCTTTTAACCCTTTTGCTACCAAGAAAAGTAAACATGATCCAGCTACAGAAGACATAGTTCCCCCATGAGTCTCCACAGTTTGCCGGGTCTCCTGAGGATCAGTACCTCCTGCCGACACACCAGTTTGTATCCACGTTCCATGGATTTTTGGGCTCTTTGGCACGATCTGTATCTACTGGCAGTATAGGGCTGAACTCGTTTAGCCCTAACGCCCTAACGCAGGAGAAGTACAGACCATGATAATTCAAGGGTAGTGCCAGATTAGCTTGGCGCCTGCAGGCGCCAAGCTAATCTGGCACTACCCTTGAATTATCATGGTCAATCCGTCTCCTGCAAGCGGTACATAGTTGTCAGGCAACAGCTCCGGCTTTGCAGCAAAAGGCCCAAAATCACAGACATGAAAAATGAGCCAAACAAAGATCTGCATATTGTATGCGTGCAGCATCTACCATGGTTTTCAGTTCATCTTGATCTAACTCTATCGACATTTGTGCAACAAAATAAATGCCAGACGTGAACTGTTTTCTACCTGACAGCACCCAAATGCAAGCAGCATGGACACTCACAAGCCCCCGGCAGTCGCCCCTTGCTGGCCCTATTCACATCATATGACAAAGGATAGCTGGCAGTTAACCCTTTTAACCCTGGATCCATCCCTACAGCAGGAGATGGCTCGACTATGACAATTTAAGGGTAGTGCTAGATTAGCTTGGCACCTGAAGGCGCCAAGCTAATCTGGCACTACCCTTGAATTATGGTCAATCTGTCTCCTGCAAGTGGTACATAGTCATTAGGCAACAAAATTTTGGAAATGCGGCCATGGGGTTAAATGGGTTAACTGGTTTCCCAAAATGCTTTGATGTTTTCTGTCAACCGAGTACTAACAGCACAAGTTGCATCAAATGTCATATTCTTCAGTTCAAGCAAGATCAGGCAGTGCTGTCTGACTATCACGGTTGATTCTTTTCCCATTCTACTTACGTTTTGCAATGACTGTGCATGTGCCACATTAATCTGGCACTGCCCTCAGACTGTCATGTCTGAGCCACTGATCCACCTCCTGCTGATGTGGCTTAGCCTCCATGTACGTGAAGCCATCGGTCAGTAAACTGTACAGAAAACTGTACCTACGGCCGTATGCACAGATGTGAGCTGGCCAACTGCGACCAACGTTGGCCAAAGGACCCTTCATGCACTGTGTTTCTGGCCAACTGTGTCCAACTTTGATCTAATGAGCTTTAGCACACTTGGAATGTGCTAACCTCAGTTGCATTGTCGTTTTCTCTGCAGGGTTTGTCTTACTGTCTGACGTGCCCTGCTGGCTACGAATGTGACCCCACCAAGGACACCTTGACAGCGTGTGGGTCTGGGTATTACAGTTTGTCTGGGTGGGGCAACTGCACCGCGTGCCCAGCAGGGTACATGTGCCCCTTCACGAGCATCTCGCCCATCGCTTGCCGCAGCGGCACCTACTCCACGGCACAGAGTCTCACTTGTACTGCCTGTCCTGCCGGCTCCTATTGCCCCACCACCAGGTGAGAAGTCTGAATGCCTGCCAGCTTTTCTTGGACAAACTGCCATGTGCTAAATATCTGGCACGGTGTGAATGTCCTGTGGGACAAGTCTCTCATGACAACCTGTTACACCCCGAGGCTGATTTTGTAAAATGTGCTTATCATCCTACAACGGCTACATTACTGATTAGGATATAGATAAACTATTTTAGTTCAAGGGTGGTGCCAGCATAGCTTGGTGCCTCAGGCGCCAAGCTGTGCTGGCACCACCCTTGAACTATCAGTCATTTTTATTATTTGAACCCTTATCATTCAGAACACACCGGTGTGTGAAATAATTTTGACTAAAATAGTTCAAGGGTAGCGCCAGAATAGCTTGGCGCCTCTAGGCGCCAAGCTATTCTGGCACAACCCTTGAACTAAAGCCATTGATCTATATCCTTATCTGTAAGTACTATAATGTAGCTTGTGTACGGCAGTGTACAATTTTGAAGCTTTTAGCCTCAGTATGATATGGGTTAAGCAATGGATGTATCAGGATGAAAAGGGTTAATGACCTAAGTTTTGTGTTGAGGTAGATGGTCCATCATATTGAAAATGTTCAGTTTTGAGTTTACATGTTAGGGCAATACTTCTGGCCTGGATCCATTGTGTGACAGAGTGGTAAGGGTGAAATGTAAATATTACCTAGCGGACAGCCTTTAGCAAACTAGATTCATAAAATTATTCAGGTTCAATCTGAAAGAACTCTGTGAAATGTATCAGTGGAAAAGTGGCCTGACTTAGATCTGAATAAAGTCCAAATGTGATTATTCTTTAACGTTAAAGTGGTCTGTCTGTATGTGGATTAGTTTTCTTCTCCACTTTCGTTGAACTATCTGGTGTTAGATCCTATCATCTGCCCCTCTTCTGTAACTTTGGACAGGAAAGTGGTCTGTATTGATATAGACCACTTTTCCGCTTCACTCATTTTGGAAGCCAAAATCGTTGACGTTGATTTTCTCAAAACTATAACAAATCGAGATCAGCCGCTCTTCCTCTGTGTCCCCCACCCGGGTCTGCCCTGGGGACTTGGTGGGTTAGGTATTTTTTAGTTCCAGGTCACCTGGTCAGCCCACAGGGTGGGGTTTTCTCTCTATTCTGGGCATGTGTTCTGTCTACCTTTGTCCATTCACCTGTATTGCCTTTTAAACTCTCCCTACTGTCTGCACTGCTGTAGCTCTGATATGGATGTGTTGCTAGATGGTCTAGCTTTATTAGGCCCATGTGTTAGGTTTATTTATGTATTTGACGGCTGGCGACATACATTCCAGTTCTGTTTATTTTTTTTTCACAAGCAGTGCAGGCACGTCCTGAGAAAGCCTTGTTGCTGTCGGGACGTTAAGCACTGTACAATCAATCACTCAATCTTCCTCTGTGTCCTTCAAAGTTTCCTTTGTTTGTCTATTCTGCTACAAGATTTTCAACTGCAGCGTAAGTCGATGTAATTGCTCACATAATTGTGGCCACAAAATAAACACTGCAGTACATATAATGGGTAAGCTTTTGGAACGGTTGTTTCTCTACGATTGTTCAAAAGATGCAGTAATGTTCTTCTCACATCCTTTTTTTCATGTTCACTCATGACAATTGTATTTCTTTCCACCTAGTGGCAGCCCCACAGCGTGTGCGTCAGGCTCCTACAGCCTTGGTAGCAAAACTAGCTGCACGTCGTGTCCGGCCGGTTACTCCTGCTTTGACCGCGCCGTGAGTCCTGTGGCATGCACGCCAGGCACCTACTCCACGGGAGGACTGACTTCATGTACAGGATGTCCTGCTGGGTCAGCTTGCCCCTCTACTACTACGGCAGCAGATATGTACAGCTGCTCAGCTGGTAAGTCGCGTTTAACTCATTTTATCCTGAAATATCCTTCCAGATCTGCGTCTTAGTTATGGAGACAGACGACCATGATAGTTGGAGTTCATGATAGTTCAAGGCCAAGCTATTCTGACACCCCCCTTGAATTATGGTCGATCCACATCAAGGCATCACAGTTCTCGAGACAGATGAACCATGATAGTTCAAGGATGGTGTCAGAATAGCTTGGTGCCTACAGGCGCAAAGCTATCCTGACACCACCCTTGAACTGTCATGGTTGATCCACATCCTGTCATAGCATGTCAGGGAACTGGTGGTTTTGTACCTGTTTTGGCCCACAGCCCTGAGATGGCCTTATTTGCCAGTTTGGTTTTAAACCTTACAAACTACCTAACCTAACTAACGTGTTCACCCAGTTTTAATTCAAGCAGTCCAATTATTGCAGTAGTAGACAGTTTGCACGTTTGTGAGTGCAGTGTTTGTGTTTAGTAAGTTAATAAAACATTTAACCCCTCCTCCCCCCCCCCAATCCCCCCATCCAAGTTTTAACCCCCTTGTGTGACCTGCCACAAGTACTGTAGACTGTGGACACATTTAAGACACCTATTCTCAGGACTTGGTGTGTAAAGGAGGCAGAATCATTCCCTGGAAAACTTCTGGCTCTGTGCGTTCACTCAGTCGAAAGGTGACACATCCACATATAAGGCATAACACAGTGTATTCAAATGCAGTATGCCTTGCGTGTGTTAACCTGTTTAGCCGTGATGCCTTAAAGCGGGAGATGGATCGACCATGATAATTCAAGGGTAGTGCCAGATTAGCTTGGCGCCGACAGGCGCCAAGCTAATCTGGCACTGCCCTTGAATTTATGGTTTGTCCAACTCCTTCAACTGGTGCATAGGTGTTGGGTGACAGGCTAAAAATTTGGGAAATGTGACCTTGTGGTTAAATGGATTAACTCGCCTGAAAAGTGCCACATGTAGACATGCTGCGTATTCGAATGCAGTGCAACATGATTGTGTTAGCGAGACATTTTTCTGATGGATTTATGGATCAGTATGTCCAAGAGTGTTTTATTTTTTGACTCACATGCAAAGCAAAAGTGAGTCTATGTTTTGGGCCAGTGGTCATCCGTCCGCCGTCGTCCGTCCGCCGTCGTCCGTCCGCCGTCGTCCGTGGTAAACTTTAACGTTAACTTTGGCATTTTCTCAGAGACTATTCAAGCCACAGTCTTCAAACGTGGCCCAAGGATACTTTGTGGCAAGACCTTCCCAAACAAATACCAGTTTGAGTGACCTCTCACAAAGGTCAAGGTCACAGGGGCTCAGGAAATAGGTCAAAAATAGCTATATTTTGACATAATTTATATTTTCTCAAATACTATTCACAACTTCAGACCCAAACTTGGTACAAAGATGCCTGATGGTAAGACCTTTCTATGCATACTAATTTATTCGACTCATTGCAAAGGTCAAGGGTCAGGCAGGGGTGGGTGGGTGGGTGGGGGGGGGGGGTTGGGGGGCGGGGGTTGACAGATGTGTGAAAAATGCTTTTATTTTGAGAAAACATGGAGTTTGCATGGGTGGGACTTTTCCTGCTACAGCCGGATTTCCGGATTTTAAAAAATAAATAAATAAATATTAAAAAGAATTTCCACTTAAAAAGTGCCCCAAGACCCTCGCTTCAGGATTCAACTTTTTTTAGGTCCCACCCATGAGTTTGCGTTGTTCCAACTGAGTCCAGACGCTTTTTGTGCTTGGAACTGAGCCCCATTTCATCGTGATGCACTACTGCTTGAAGTAAATTTGACTCTGATAGGTCAAGGGTGGCGCCAGAATAGCTTGGCGGATGAAACGCCAAGCTGTTCTGGCACCACCCTTGAATCAAAATGGTTGATATATCTCTTCATCTGTAATGTAGCCTTCATAGGACAAAAAGGAAATGTTAAAAAGAAATAAAATAAATAAATAAATAAATAAAACCAACTCCAGGATGTAATGGGTTAAGCACTGTTTAGAAGCGAAAGTACAGAACGGCCCGTATGTCTTGAACGGTGCAAACTGTTGTTGAATCAGCCCTAATGATCCACGTGAGCCATAACAGCTTTGCCTTTCTTGTTTTTTTTTTGTAGGGACATACTCTGCTGGCAACCAGTCGTCCTGCACCCCTTGTACTGCTGGCAATTACTGCCCTTCCACCTCCTCCTCCACCCTGTACCCTTGTCCTGCGGGGACCTATGCCTTTTCTGGCAGCAGCGCGTGCTCATCATGTCCTGCTGGCTACGAGTGTCCCTCTACAGATGGCTCCCGGAATTCACCTTGTGCTGCGGGGTATTACGCAGCGGGGAACGCAACCAGCTGTACGCAGTGTCCTGCAGGACAGGCTTGCCCACTAACGACTTCGGGCACCACTGTGGCATGTGCTGCGGGGACCTTCTCCGTCGGGGGACAGCAGACTTGCACCTCTTGTCCTGCGGGGTCAGTTTATGTCCTGGTACATGTTTGATTTTTAACGTCGGTGTGGACCCCTTCACTGCTGAGAAAAATGGCACACCACCCAACTGCAAGAGGTATAGATCCTCATGATCCCCCGCATTGCAGGGGCTCATGAGGATCTATGCCTCTTGCTGAAACCACTTTGTATCCGTGTTCCTTGGATGATTAGGGATCTTGGACATTACATTTATGAGGATTTGAAAAACGCAGTCTACGTCTGCTGGCAGTGGTGGGGTTCAAGTGATCCTGAGAAAACTCACTCAAGTGGTTTAAAAACTTTTCCTTGGAACGAAAGTGAGTATGATACAGTTTGAAGTCCATGAGAGTGAGATTATCAGTATCGCCTAAACACTGATGTAAAAATCTATTTTTGTACAAACCTTTTTGCTAACAGTAGTCCCTTGCGAGTTCGTTTTCTGATGTATGCTGATGTATGCTGTGGACACAGCCTCCATCATGGATTGGCAACCATCTTGATGTAACACTTCGATCTGTGACATCTAAGTGATACATATTTGCGATATCAAAACATGGCTATGTTTGTTTGCAACTGACAGAGAACAGGTCATGACCTGGGTCAGAAAGTATGTCAAGTGATGATGTGTTTCACAGGCAAGCCTATTGCAGACAGAGCAGACCAACTCGACAGATGGGCCGAGTATTTTGAAGAGTTACTGAACAGACCTAGCCCACCCGACCCCCCAGACGTCCAGCCGGCAGAGACCGACCTACCCATCAGCTGTGACAGACCCAGCCGGGAAGAGATCAGAAGAGCAGTGGCACTCTTGAAGAACGGCAAAGCAGCAGGCCCAGATGGCATCCCAGCGGAGTCTCTGAAAGCAGACCTAGAGACAACAGTGGAGATGCTGTACCCACTGTTTGGAAAGTTGTCTGGGAAGAGGAGGTGATGCCGGCTGACTGGAAGGAGGGGTACCTAATCAAGCTTCCCAAGAAAGGCGACCTCAGCAAGTGTTCCAACTACAGAGGAATCACCTTGCTGTCAGTACCAGGAAAGGTCTTCAACAGGATCATCCCAGAGAGAATGAAGAGCTCCGTTGACCCCCAGCTGAGAGACCAGCAAGCAGGATTCAGGAAGAACCGATCATGTACAGACCAGATCGCCACTCTCCGCATCATCGTGGAACAGTCTCTGGAGTGGAGCTCCCCGCTGTACGTCAACTTTGTGGATTATGAGAAAGCATTTGACAGTGTGGACCGAGAGACTCTGTGAAAACTCCTACGACACTACGGTGTACCCACAAAGCTCGTCCGCCTGATCAAGAGCAGCTACGATGGCATGACATGTCGCGTGATCCACGAAGGGCAGTTCACCAGGGAGCTCCAGGTCAGAACCGGTGTCAGGCAGGGGTGTCTGCTGTCTCCGTTCCTCTTCCTACTGGCCATAGACTGGGTCATGAAGATGACCACAGAGCACAGACGAAGTGGAATACAGTGGACACTGTGGACACAGCTTGACGACCTCGATTTTGCAGAGGACTTGGCATTACTGTCCCACACTCGTCAACAAATGCAGGACAAGACCACGAGGCTTGCTGACATCTCGTCCCAAGTGGGCCTCACCATTCACAAACAGAAAACAAAGACAATGAGGCTGAACGCAACCAGGGAAGAACCAGTCTTGCTTGCTGGCACCCCGTTGGAGGAGGTGGAGTCCTTCACCTATCTCGGGAGCATCATAGACAAAAAAGGCGGCACTGATGCAGATGTCAGAGCAGAAATCGGTAAAGCCAGAGCAGCCTTTCTCCAGTTGAAAAAAGTGTGGAGTTCCAGAGAGCTGTCACAACACACCAAAGTCCGGATTTTCAACTCCAATGTAAAAGCAGTTCTCCTATATGGAGCAGAAACTTGGAGATTGACAAAAACCACAGTCAACAGAGTACAGACCTTCATGAACAGTTGCCTTAGAAGAATTTTGAAAATCCACTGGCCAGAGAAGATCAGCAACGTCAGACTCTGGGAGAGAACAGAGCAGATAACAGCAGAGAATGAAATTGGGCGAAGAAGATGGGGATGGATCGGTCACAGTCTGAGAAAGCCAGCTTCCAGTATCACTAGGCAGGCATTGTCATGGAACCCCCAGGGAAAGAGGAAAAGAAGTAGGCCGAGAAACCCCTGGCGTCGAGACCTCCAAGCAGACATCAAGAGACTGGGAACCACCTGGAGTAGAATCGAAGGAGAAGCACAGGACAGGAGTTGCTGGAGGTCTCTCGTCGACGGCCTATACCCGGGTAGGGGTGACAGGCGTAAGTAAGTAAGTAAGATGTGTTTCACAAGTGCCTATAGCTTTCTTTGTTTTCATTCCTACATCACACAGCCAATCTTTTTAACGCAAACCGTGCCATTTAACCTCGCTACAAAAACCCTTGTAGCGACTAATGGCGGACGTCTTGTAGCCCTCTTTATGACACGTCTTGGGTGCCAGTTTTGTTCTGTAAAAGATCACCAAAACATTCTAAAGTACAAAGTTACTTAGTGTTGTTGGAAACAACAAGCACACTACTGGAGATGGCAACGTCATGAAAGATTTAAAATTATGGTATAAGTCTATTATGTATATGTAATTTCTTTTGACATCAGTCATGTCTGGCGTGATACATTCGGAAGATTTCTTCTTGATTTCTTTAATGAAAATAGCGGAGGAATGAAAACAAATGCGTTACTGGTAGCAGGGGCTTAATGCACTGACCCTTGTAGGCCTTCTGGAGGTCAAAGGAACCATTGTACCCCTCAGGCTTCCGATAATGTATATTGTTTTATGTGTGGTTTGCGTTGACCAGACTTTCTAAGGGAATCTTTAGTGCAGATGTTAAAGCAGTGTGCCACAATGCACGTGTAGTAGTTGCGAAGCGTGACATGCATGGCTGGAGATTTCACTCATTTAGCCCCGACGCACAACAGCAGGAGATGGATTGACCATGATAATTCAAGGGTAATGGCAGATTAGCTTTGCACCTGTTGCTGCCAAGCTAATATGGCTGAAAACATGAATCATCATGGTCGATCCATCTCCCGCAACTGATATGTCGTTAGGTGACAGTTGCAAATTTGGGAAATGTCGCCGTGGGGTTAAATGAGTTAATCTCCCTTGAACATACAATCATTGGCACTGCTGACAGTACTAGTGCCTGCAAGCAAAGGGATGCCAACTCTTTTGCGCCCGAGGTACGAAATACCCACATTTTGGGAGTTATCCTCAGGGGACTGCATTACAATTCAGGAGACAGATTGACCATGATAGTTCAAGTGTGGTGGCAGAATAGCTTGGCGCCGATAGGCGCCGAGCTATTCTGCCACTGCCCTTGAACTATCATGGTCGAGCCGTATCTTGCTGTGGTGTGTCGTGGGCAGAATGAGTTAACATGACCACATGTTACACCTGACATATTTGTCCATGTATTTTCCAGCTATGCGGCTGCAAGCAATAGGGATGTTAACCCTGTTAGCCCCACGGGTGCATTTCCCAAATTTTGGAAGTGTTACTTAACAACTATGTATTAGTTGTAGGAGATGGATGGATCATGATAATTCAAGGGTAGTGCCAGATGAGCTTGGCGCCTGAAGGTGCCAAGCTCATCTGGCACTACCCTTGAATTGTTAGGCACCAAGCTCATCTGACACCGCCCTTGAATTATCATGATCAATCCATCTCATACTGCAGGGTCCCGAGGCTAAATGGGTTAACATGACCGTATGTTACAACTGACATGTTTGTCCATGTATTTTCCAGCTATGCATGCTCCAGCACGACGTCCAGCACCAAGACAGCATGTTCAGCCGGCTACTACAGCCCCGGTGGTCTGGCAGCGTGCCTGCAGTGTCCACAGGGCTACTCCTGTCCCAGCACTTACTCGGACACCAAGATCTCCTGCTCCAACGGGTACTACGCGCTGGCTGGTGACATGACCTGCACACGTTGTCCCGCTGGCGAGCAGTGTCCAACAAAAACTGTCGCCGGCACTGCATGCTCCACAGGCTACTACAGCCTGGGTGGACAGACGTCGTGCACACCCTGTCCTGCTGGTTACGAGTGCTCTGTGAAGACTGCAGCGCCAGTGAAATGTGTGGTGGGCAAGTACAGTGCTGCTCTGGCCGTCACCTGCTCTGACTGTGTCGCAGGATTCCTTTGTCCTGAGGGCTCCACTCAGTCCGACCCACCAACCGCCATCTGCTCTCTCGGCTACTACTGCACCGCTGGTACTACAGCTGCCGCCCCCTGCCCTGCCGGTACTTACGGTCATGCCCGCGGACTTACAGCTGCTGCAGACTGCACGGCTTGTCCTCAAGGCTATTACTGTCTGGAGGGTACACGTGGCCTTCCCACCTCATACCTGTCCTGCCCCAAGGGCCACTATTGTCCAGCTGGCACTAAAGCAGTTAATGAGTATCCCTGCCCTGCGGGAACGTACAACAATGTACTGCAGCAGACAGCAGCATCAGCTTGCCTCGCCTGTCTGCCCGGCCGCTACTGCCCTATTGGAACGGCTGACCCCTACCATGACAGCAACATCTGTCCCCGTGGCAACTACTGTCCAGCCTCCACTGGCACGCCTAATCCATGCGCTGCTGGCAAATACACGGAGCAGACAGGATCCACAGGCGTGGAGTTCTGCAAGGACTGCCTGGCAGGGTATGTTTATTATGTTTTGTTTTGTGTGCCTGGCAGCTTTGTTTCACTGTCAGTTCTGTAGCATCCATATTAAATTTGCCTAACTCATTCAGCCGGACGGCCATATTTCCCAAATTTTGGAGGCGTCATCAAATGACTATGCACCAGTTGCAGGAGATGGATCGCCCGTGATAATTGAAGGGCAGTGCCAGATTAGCTTGGCGCCAACAGGCGTCAAGCTAGTCTGACACTACCCTTGAATTATCATGGTCGACCCATCTCCTGCTGTAGTGCGTCAGGGCTGAATGGGGTAACCCTTTGTGTGTTGGTAGCGGTTTTCGTCGCAATAATTCCTGTCAGAATCATCGCGATGAAAACCGCTACCGACACAGAGAGGGTTACATTTTGTTATTGTATATTAAATTTTCTTATTTGTTTTTGTTATTGGTCTGTTGTTGTTTTTTGGGCTGGGCTGGTTTTCATATAATTGCTTAATCTGTTTAGCATTGACCCACAAGAGGAGATGCATTGACTAAGACAGTTTAAGGGTGGTGCCAGAATGACTTGGTATAATAATAATAATAATAATAATACATAGTTCTTGTATAGCGCTGTTCTCCAGGAAAACACTGGACTCACTGCACATGCACAACAGCACACCCTCTCTCAGACACACGCACGATTATACACTACTTTAAACCACCCCATCCCTTCCCAACACCTTACATTTACTTCCTCTAGGATCAGAATAAATGGCAGTCAGTCAACAGTTAGCTCAACAGTGGTATCTGTAGGCACCAAGCTATTCGGACACAACCCTTGAACTGTCATGGTCGATCTGTCCTCTGAGAGCTTGAATGTATTTTTCCAAGGACGACTTGAAATATGTGTTTGCATTACCGGTAGCTGATAATTCTCTGTATTTTACTGTTTTTGAAGGCAAATACCAGAATGGAAAGTAACAACCGATAGGCAATACCGAAGTAAAAAGATAAATATTGATTCGATTCTGGGAATATACAAAAATCATTAAAGAATACCATAATTTACCATGAGTTTGCGATGAAAATTTGTGTGTGTGTGTGCACCCCCTCTTCCCTCCCTCCCCCCTCCCCCCCCCCCCCCCCAAATTTTCAGTTGTTTGCTTTTCCAAGGCCTGACAAGCAAAGAAACTGATTATATTTCAGCGGTACCAATCCCGATAGCCTTGTTTTGTCCAGTCCAAAATTATAAAAATACTGATTGTCAAAAACTGTAAGCCAAACTCTGCAAATATCCCCAGCAGCAAAACATCCTCAGGCCCTCGATGGCCACAGCCGTGCGTGGGCCCACTGCGGCCGTCATGGGCCTGAGGTTCTTTGCTTGACGTGATGTCGATTTTGGCCATAGTGCTCAGTGTGAGAAGAGGCAATGTCTGCCGTTATATGGCAAAAGTCAGGATGTCCATTTATCAAAAAAATGAGATTTTCATTGTATAAGTTTGAAAATCTCTCTTTTTTTCTCAAACCACCAGTGCTGTGAACGGCAACAGTGGCTGCATGCATATCAGGGCTAACCCATTTAGCTGTGAAACCCTACAGTAGAAGATGGATTGACCGTGATAATTCAAGGGTAGTGACAGATTAGCTTGGCGCCATCAGGCGCCAAGCTAATCTGGCACTACCCTTGAATTATCATGTTCAGTCCATCTCCTGCTGCAGGTACATAGCTGTTCGGTAACACTTCCATAATTTGGGAAATGCTGCCGTGGGGCTACATGGGTTGACGTGTAGATAGTAAACGATCATATATTTTTGATTTCATCTGCAGGTATTACTGCGTGTCGGGCACCGACTCCCCTGTCCCGTGTCCTCCTGGCACCTTCAACCCATACCCAGCGCAGGGCAACTTGTCTGGCTGTGAGCCTTGCATCGCCGGTCAGGCGTGTACGATCTCCGGCCTGACAAAGCCCGACAGTGCCTGCGCGCCGGGACACTACTGTCCTATAGGCACCGTCCTTCCCACAGACACGGACTGTCCTGCGGGCACGTTCACCAATCTGAACAACTTGACGCGAGTGGAGCAGTGCGAGGACTGTCCGGCCACCAAGGCCTGTTATAATGGCACTGGCGGGGTTAACAATCAGCCCGTGTCTTGCTCACAAGTAAGGGAGCACCCAGCAAGCAAAGAAAGAAAAGAAAGAAAAAATCCGACCACATCACTCCCCTGCTGAAACTCCTTCACTGGCTTCCCATCCCCCAACACATCCAATACAAGACTCTGTCTCTCTGCTACAAATCCCTGAACAACTACGCTCCCAGCTATCTCTCCAACTTACTTCATCCCTACACTCCTTCCCGCTCCCACTGCTCCTCTTCCGGCCCTCTCCACCTCCACATCCACTACAGCAAACTCAGCACTTTCGGCCCCCGCTCCTTCTCCGTCTACGGTCCATCCACCTGGAACACTCTCCCACTCTCTCTCCGTCAGAAACACTCTCTCTCCTCCTTCCAGTCCGCCCTCAAAATTCACCTCTTTCAACAGTTCTAGCACTATATCACCACACTCCCCACCCCAAGCTGACTGTCGTAATGTATTTGTGGTACGTGAGTCATTGTCTAAAGCGTGCGCATGCATGAGCGAGTTGTGAGTGCACGTTTAGAGTTATAATTATTATAAGATAAGCGCATTATAAATACCTTAAATATTATTATTAAGCACAAGACCCTCAGCCTGACGTTGGGTCGCAGTCGGCCTACGCACAGCCATGAGCAGGCCGACTGCGACCCAACGTCAGTTTGAGGTTCACGTGTTAACTGGCATTTCTGAGTTTGTTTCCTTTTTCATTAGACACTAAACGCTTTTAACCTTTTAATTTTTAACTGATCCCACCACCCTGACCACCACCCAGCACACAGCGTCTTGATACTACACAGAGTCCGACTCTACTAAGGAAGAAGAAGAGCTGTTAGTTGCCAGTGTGTGTTTTACTGAACTTTTTTTGTTTTGTATTGTTTGTTTCTTTAAACAGGACTAGTGGTAAACGATATTTATTGCACTATTTGTGTGTGTTTTTTTTTTTTTTTTTTTTTTTGTTAGGGTCACTATTGCCCAGCTAAGACTGCATACCCGACCCAGTACCCGTGCCCTGCAGGCACCTTCACCAACCTGACCAACATCGATGAAGCCAGCGACTGCTATGTCTGTACCAGAGGATACTACTGTGTACAGGGATCGAGCTCCACAACAGGGCTGTGCGCAATAGGACATTGGTGTCCTGTGGGTGAGCTGGCAGTTGTGTGTAGTGCTGTATTAGCTTGGTGCCTGATGATGCCAAGCTTATCTGGAACTACCCTTAAATATCATGGCTCTGCAACTGTTAAAAAGTCATTAGGTGACACTTTGAACATTTGGGGTTAATGGCTTAATTCAGAAACACAGACTGCATCTGCTGGAAGTGAAGGGGTTTAGGACTCTGCGGGTGTGTCCGGTTTTAACTACCCCACACTCTAACTTCGAGAAGAAGCAAAGTTGGTACAGTGGATGCTTTGTACCAATCTGCCTGGCAAAATGATAATACAAAGCTGACAGAGTTTCTATTGTGTGTCTGTTCCCGCAGATATATGTGTTTCTTTCTGGATACCTTGACTTTGTTTTACGTTTCAAATTAAGCTTCTTCATTTTCTTTCATTTCACTACTCGTACCAGCTCTTCCAAGATATTAAGTGCTGAAAATCATACAATAGCTTGTTTTTCAGGGCTGATGATTAAGAATACAGTAAAAAATTTTAAAAAATTAAAAAAGTGGGGGTTGGGGAGAGGGGGGGGGGGGGATTCCACAATTTACACTATCATTGTCATTTTTCTCCACTGGTGGCTGTAAATGCAGTCTCTGAAAAAATCACTGACTAAAAGCGTAATAGCCATTCTGCTAACTGAACACAGTGTCAAAGAGGCTTAGATGCTCATGAGCCCCCATGACTGCGGGGGCTCATGAGGATCTACCCCTCTTGCAGTTGGGTAACAAACAAGGGTTAACAAAAACGTGATGTAAATTTCTGTCAATCACCAGGCACCAAGACAGCAACGGACAATCCCTGCCATGCTGGTTCCTACAGCAATAACCTTGGGAACATTCGCTGGGAGCAGTGCGAAGACTGTACGGAGGGTCACTACTGTCCTGTCGGGTCTGCCCTGCCCACGGCTTGCCCCGCGTAAGTATTCTGAGTAATGAGGGTGATAATAATATTGATAATAATAAACTTGGGAGCATTATTTGGAGCTGTCGAAAGTCTGTGCAGAGCGTCCTGACTCCAATCAAACTGCAGAATTTGCATTTTGATTGGAGCTGTGCAAAACCTTTCCCAGTTGAAAATTCACATTCAGACTTTTAGCCCGAACACCCTACCACAGGAGATGGATCGACCATCACAATTCAAGGGTAGTGCCAAATGAGCTTGGCGCCTGCAGGCGCCAAGCTAATCTGGCACTACCCTTGAATTATCATGGTCGATCCATCTCCTGCAGCTGGTACATGTTAGGTAACACCTCCAAAGGAAATGTGCCTGTGGTGTTGGGTGGGCATGTGACATCTTTTTCCTACCAAACTGTTACCAGACTTTTCCTTTCAGATTCTGCTTTTTGATGTGAAAGGGAAATGGATGCAATGTATTGGGAAGGAATGGGATGGTTTAAAGTAGTGCTTGCTTGTGTGTGTGTGTGTGTGTATGTGTGTGTGTGTGTGTGTGTGTGTGTGTGTGTGTGTGTGTGTGTGTGTGTGTGGTGTTGTTTACTGTAGTTACGTGACACTGCATATGAAGGGAGATAATTAGGTCACCATTTCGAATGCGACAGGAAGAGTTGATTCCCATGGGGCAGCCATTTTTGGTACTCATAAAATCAAGATATGCAGATTGATTTGAATTTGTGGCGGAAAGCATTTTGTTTTGCGATGACTGAGAAAACAGATGTTGAAAATCGAAATGACTTTGTCCTGGGAGTTTTAGAAGGTAGGAATTAAGTGTTTTTCATGTAGGTTTGCATAGGATAATCTAAATCGTGCAACTCAACTGCACGCTGGTTTCTCAGATGCATCTGACCTTTTTTCTAGTTACTGCTACCCATGTTAGGTGAGCAGTGACACAACAATCATCCGGTGCCTGTGGCTGCATACATGGTAGAGTAAGTACGGAAAGCTGAACGGACATGTCTTGCATTGCAGGGGTACCTACAATGACCAGACAAAAGGAAAGAGTCAGGGAACTGCATGCCTGGATTGTACAGCTGGTTTCTACTGCCCTGGGACTGGGAACGTGGATCCTTTGCCCTGTGCCAAGGGTAGCTACTCTCAAACAGGGGCGTCATCCTGCACCACTTGTAAGGCGGGGTACTATTGCGACTCCAACACCACCAGGTACTGCAACGATGTTTTTTTAAAAATCCCCAACGCACTACAACAGGAGATGGATCGACCATGATAATTCAAGGGTAGTGCCAGATTAGTTTGGCACCTGGTGGTGCCAAGCTAATCTGGCACTGCCCTTGAATTATCATGGTCGAACCATCTCCTGCAACTAGTACATAGTCGTTTAGGTGACAGTTCCAAAATGTGGGAAATAATTCCTACTTTGCTTTGTGTGTGTGTGTGTGTGTGTACAGGAAATGAAAAGGCACCTCATTTTGCCAGTGCTGCTAATGTTGAAATACACTATTGCTGCTTATGTTAACTAACTGGCTGTTAACCTATCTAGCCCCTTAGCAGGAGATTGATTGACCATGATAATTCAAGGGTAGTGTCAGATTAGCTTGGCGCCTGATGATGCCAAGCCAATCTGGCACTACCATTGTATCAATCCAACTCCTGTAGCTGGTACATAGTCGTTTGGTGACACTTCCCAAATTTGGGAAAATATGTCCAAGTAGCCAAGCAAGAAAGAAAGATGATGGTGAAAAACATCAAAGGAAACAGGAACTGTTTTGTCCTTGATTTTCTGGAGTATGTTGCTTGGTTCGACCTCAGCAAGTGTTCCAACTACAGAGGAATCACCTTGCTGTCAGTACCAGGAAAGGTCTTCAACAGGATCATCCCAGAGAGAATGAAGAGCTCCGTTGACCCCCAGCTGAGAGACCAGCAAGCAGGATTCAGGAAGAACCGATCATGTACAGACCAGATCGCCACTCTCCGCATCATCGTGGAACAGTCTCTGGAGTGGAGCCCCCCGCTGTACGTCAACTTTGTGGATTATGAGAAAGCATTTGACAGCATGGACCGAGAGACTCTGTGGAGACTCCTACAACACTACGGTGTACCCACAAAGCTCGTCCGCCTGATCAAGAGCAGCTATGATGGCATGACATGTCGCGTGATCCACGAAGGGCAGTTCACCAGAGAGCTCATGGTCAGAACTGGTGTCAGGCAGGGGTGTCTGCTGTCTCCGTTCCTCTTCCTACTGGCCATAGACTGGGTCATGAAGATGACCACAGAGCACAGACGAAGTGGAATACAGTGGACACTGTGGACACAGCTTGACGACCTCGATTTTGCAGACGACTTGGCATTACTGTCCCACACTCATCAACAAATGCAGGACAAGACCACGAGGCTTGCTGACATCTCGTCCCAAGTGGGCCTCACCATTCACAAACAGAAAACAAAGACAATGAGGCTGAACGCAACCAGGGAAGAACCAGTCTTGCTTGCTGGCACCCCGTTGGAGGAGGTGGAGTCCTTCACCTATCTCGGGAGCATCATAGACAAAAAAGGCGGCACTGATGCAGATGTCAGAGCACGAATCGGTAAAGCCAGAGCAGCCTTTCTCCAGTTGAAAAAAGTGTGGAGTTCCAGAGAGCTGTCACAACACACCAAAGTCCGGATTTTCAACTCCAATGTAAAAGCAGTTCTCCTATATGGAGCAGAGACATGGAGATTGACAAAACCACAGTCAACAGAGTACAGACCTTCATGAACAGTTGCCTTAGAAGAATTTTGAAAATCCACTGGCCAGAGAAGATCAGCAACATCAGACTCTGGGAGAGAACAGAGCAGATAACAGCAGAGAATGAAATTGGGCGAAGAAGATGGGGATGGATCGGTCACAGTCTGAGAAAGCCAGCTTCCAGTATCACTAGGCAGGCATTGTCATGGAACCCCCAGGGAAAGAGGAAAAGAGGTAGGCCGAGAAACCCCTGGCGTCGAGACCTCCAAGCAGACATCAAGAGACTGGGAACCACCTGGAGTAGAATCGAAGGAGAAGCACAGGACAGGAGTTGCTGGAGGTCTCTCGTCGACGGCCTATACCCGGGTAGGGGTGACAGGCGTAAGTAAGTAAGTATGTTGCTTGGTTAGTTTTTTTCTTCGGTTTTGCAGGCTTGGCAGTCAGTGTGTTCACCTGGTTTTGCTTTACAATTTTTCTCTGTGTTCCAGTTTCACCTACATGTCCACAAGTCGCATCTGTCCAGCCGGCCTGGAGTGTCTTGCTGGCATGGATCGACAGCCAGATCTGATACGTGACAAATGTCGCACCGGTCACTACTGTCCTTCAGGGAATGTCTCGGCCACTCCTATAGCCTGCCCAGCTGGCACGTACAATGCAGAGACAGGCCGCATGGTCTTGAGTGATTGCGTGCAGTGTACACCTGGTAAATACTGCTTCCCCAGTGGATTGTCGGCCCCTGCTGCTGATTGTCCGGGTGGCTACTACTGCCCCCGGGGGACGCCCGAGGCAGACACCTATCCATGTCCGATCGGGTTCTACAGAAACGGCTCAGCTAAAGAGTCCTTCCAGGACTGTACGGAGTGTATCTCGGGGTACTACTGTGACCGTGAAGGTCTGGCTGTGCCCATTGACTGTCCACCAGGGTACTTCTGTGTCAGTGGCAGCACCTATCCCCAACCCTGCCCCCTTGGCACCTACAGCAATTCTACAGGACTTCGCAGGTCTACAGATTGTGCCCCTTGTCCAGGTGGACAGTACTGTGATGGGATCGGTCGGACCAAGCCAGCAGGACTGTGTGACGCTGGGTTTTATTGCAGAGAGAAGGCATACACCTCGGCCCCACCAGATGGAGCGACAGGTGGACTGTGTCCGGCTGGTGGATACTGCCCCATGGGCTCGGCCACCCCCACCCCATGCTCCGTCGGCTACTACAGCAAGTCCCCTGGTGCCAAATCCAACTCAGACTGCGTACCGTGCGACCCTGGGTTCTTTTGCGCAGGCAGTTCCAGCACCAACGCTTCAGAGCCCTGTTCGGCCGGGTATTACTGTGTTGGCGGTGCAGCCACTCCCACCCAGTTTGACACACCAGCTGGCCACTACACCCTGCAGGGTGCCTTCAAACCGGAGCCATGTCCCCGCGGCCAGTACCAGCCAGCCACACGCTCTGCTTCCTGCTTGGTGTGTCCCCAAGGCTACTACTGTAACGGCACCGGCACAACCAAGGAGGTCATCTGTCCCCGCGGCCACTACTGTCCCTTAGCCAGTGAGCAACCCACGCCCTGTCCACGTGGCACCATGCTCAACCAGTATGGGCGTTATGAGGAGGCCCACTGTGATGCTTGTACAGAAGGCTTTGCATGCAACTCGGTGGGTATCGATGTGCCGACCGTCCCATGCCACCCTGGGTACTACTGTCTAGCAGGCAGCAACACCACCATGCCACCCAACGCGCTGTGTCCCGAGGGCTACTACTGCCCATCTGGCACAGCCAACTACCGGGACACGCCATGTCAGAACGGCACCTACAGCAACTACACAGGCATGGCTGACATCTCCGACTGCATTCCCTGTAACCCCGGGAAAGCCTGCATCGGCCAGGCCCTCACCACCCCCAATGCCGTCTGCGCTGCTGGCTATTTCTGTCGCAGCGGTGCTAAGACGGACAAACCCCGGGACGGGGGCACGACGGGTGACCTTTGTACCGTGGGGTCACACTGCCCACAGGGCACGGCAGATCCCATTCAGTGTCCAGCTGGGTCCTTTTCCAACACGACGGGGCTGTCTAAATGCTACTTCTGTCCACCGGGATTTTACTGCGTGGACGGGGAGAGAGCGGTCAGGTGTCCACAGGGCAGATACTGCCCAGGCAACAACACGGCCAATCAGCCCAAGTGTCCTCGGGGAACGTACAACCCTGACTTTGGTCAGTGTGCTTTTAATTGTGCTTTCTCATTTGTTTTAACCTAATAAGCCCTGACACACTACAGCAGGAGATGGATCGACCATGATAATTCAAGGGTAGTGCCAGATTCGCTCGACGCTTTAGTGCCAAGCGAATCTGGCACTACCCTTGAATTACCATGGTTGATCCATCTCCTGTTACAGTGAGTTGGGGCTAAATGGGTTAATAACCCTGTGCCTTAACATGTTGCCATGTATATATCTTAGCATGTTGCCATGTATATATCTTAGCATGTTGCCATGTATATATCTTAGCATGTTGCCATGTATATATCTTAGCATGTTGCCATGTATATATCTTAGCATGTTGCCATGTATATATCTTAGCATGTTGCCATGTATATATAAGTGGCTGGTGTAGGAGGCAGATTCCACTGCATTTCATGATCAGCTAACATTCGTATTGTGAATGTATGAGATGTTCTATGGTTCATTAGCCCAGGAATTGAATGGCCCCTTTTACTGTTGGTAGCATGTTTTGTTGAGGTGATTCATATGGTAATCACCTCACCAAAAAGCACTGCCTTCAGCCATGAGGTTAAAAAATTCGACTCGGTGACCTTGAAGGTTGTGCGCCGTGCGCGAAAGAGTTAATACAGTTTGAGCTGTATGACATGTTCTGTCAGTCAAAAAAGGCCCGTTCATTTTCTGTTTTTTTCCCCCTACCAAATAAATAACTGAATGTATTCTGTGTTTAAAATAACAAGCGAATTTCTAGCCAAATTGTTCTGTAACATGATGCATAATTTGTTTCTGACAAGAAATACTTGACATGCCATTGATGGTTCGCAAATGTTTTTTTTTTTTAAATTGTTGTTGCGTTCCTGTGCTGAATGTTTCCTAGAATCACCCAGCAGGTGAGAAGATTGCTTTACCTCTTTGGCTGTCGGTAGCATTTTTTGTTCCAGCAGGGATCATCGCAACGAAAATTGCTGCAAACAGCTAAAGGGTTAATTTCCCCACCATTCAGGTGGCCACAATCTGAAAGTTCACGCGGGTTTTCCAGTTTCTGGAGAATGATTAACCCATTACTGCCTGCAGATTGGAAGATAGATCAACCATTTTAGTTCAAGGGTGGTGCCAGAATAGCTTGGCGCCTCAGGCGCCAAGCTATTCTGGCATCACCCTTGAACTATCATAGTCAAACTTATTTCAAGCAGTAATGTATCAGGAGGAAAAGGGTTGAAGTTGTTACGCTGAGAACTTACAGTGGTTGAAGGTAATCCCGATATAAGAACGCTGTAATAACAACAGCTGCGTTGGCCTCAGTGGTGTCGGCCAAAGCCACAGCAGCAGCAGCCTTATTCCCAAAACAAACCAGTGTTCGGAACTGTTCATTGTTTAACCCTTATCATCCGGAATACACCAGTGTGTGAAATAAGTTTGACTAAAATAGTTCAAGGGTAGTGCCACAATAGCTTGGCGCCTCTAGGCGCCAAGCTATTCTGGCACCACCCTTGAACTAAAGCCATTGGTCTATATCCTTATCTGTAAGTACTATAATGTAGCTTGCCTATGGCAGTGTACTAATTTGCATCTTTTAGCCTCAGCATGATATGGGTTAACCAATTTCTTGTCCCTTTATGTAGGCATGGTAGCGGAGAGTGACTGCCGGCCGTGCGCCGGAGGCTTTTACTGCTATTCTATGGGAGCCACGGATTTTGACTTCAGCATCAATGGAACAGGCACTGGCAAGTGTGAAGCTGGATTCTACTGCAAAGAAGGTGAGCATTCGTCTGTATTCAGATGACTCTGGTGTGCATGCAGCCGCTGGTCCTGTTTACAGTACTGTCACACACTCATTCCGGCGGTGAGGAGCGATGTCTGAGCATCATTACCGCGGTGAGGTGACAAACGGAGGCAACACCAAACGAATACATATATACAATTTATTTACATAATCACAAGACAAAAGACAAACAACGCTACAGCCCTAGCCCTAACTCTTTGTCCTATCAAAGTAGAGAGCTAGAAATTAAAATGTAAAAGAAGAAACGCAGCGAGAACGATAGGACAGAAGAAAGTATCGTACCCTGAGAAGGTGACATCGACCTTTAGTCACTGATCCCAACCCTGCACTGACTAAAATCGTTCACCCAACTTGCAGCTATACTTCCGCTAATGTATGAGAAACAGTGACGGTACACGAGACTACATTTCCTTGATCCCAATGTCCTTACTAAGACACCTAAAGTCGCAGCCTGTAATCCCTCAGCTTGCGGTGGCTGCTCAGACAAAAGGTTAACCCTTTTAGCCCCACGGCCACAGTTCCCATATTTTGGAATGGTTACCTGACGACGTGCCAGTTGCAGGAGATGGATTGAGCATGATAATTCAAGGGTGGTGCCAGATTAGCTTGGCGCCTTCAGGCACCAAGCTAATCTGGCACCATCCTTGAATTATCATGGTCAATCCATCTCCTGCTGCAGGGCATTGGGGCTAAAGGGATTAAGTTCCACAGCCTCCTTTGACAAAACCTTCTGCAGTCGGAAATGTTTTCATTTCAGGTGTTAACGTGAGCCGACCCACACCAGACACAACGAGCGGTGTCGGCGGCCCATGTCCCCCCGGCTACTACTGCCCAGAAAAGACGGAGGATCCATACCCGTGTCCGAATGGCACTTATCGAGATGTGGAGTACGGAGCGCAGTCATCGGACTGTTTCGACTGCTCCCTGGGCAAATACTGCGGATCCCCTGGTCTGGCGAATGCCACAGGACCGTGTGCACCAGGATATTACTGTCTCCACGGCAGCAAGACGCCGACACCCGCAGGTTTGTACAGTGTTTTAATGGTTTCAGGTCTCACACATTATAGAGGATTAGCTAGGTTTAATTCCAAGGAAAAAAGTGAACACAATGCAACTGCCAAAAAAATAAATCCGCATGAGCCCCCGCTGTTGCAGGGGCTCATGAAGATTTATGTCTCTTGCGGGTGGCACTTTGTGTTCTTGTTCCTTGAATAGCTGTCCCTCTTTAACCCTTTTAGCTCCAAGGTCCCTTTTCTCCAATTTTGGTGGTGTTGCCTAACGACTGTGTACCAGTTGCAGGAGATGGCTTGACCACTATCTAGCACTATAACGCCATCACGCTCCCCACCCTAAGCTGACTGTCGTAATGTATTTGTGGTACATGAGTCATTGTCAAAAGCGTGCGCATGCGTGCACGAGTTGTGAGTGCGTGCTTTAGAGTGACCTTTACAGAGGGAGATAGATTGACCTTGACAGTTCAATGGTATTTTCAGATGAGCTTTGCACCTTTTCAGATGCCAAGCTCATCTGGTCTGCTACCTTTATGCGTGAGAAACTGGTCAAATTCTGAATTCTGCCTACGGAACCTTGTAATAAAATTGAGTATTTTCTTAAACAAAAGACAAACTATAAATTTCATGTCTACATTGAAGGAGAGGCCACAACAGCTGCTTAGAAAATGTGTGCCTCTCTCTGTGCGTCTACCATTGCCGACTTTCACCCGTGGTTGTGTTAGGACCCGTTCAGGCCTCACGCATTACAGAGGGTCAGTAAATGGGGTTATCCTGAGCAGGGTGACATATCACAGCAAGTTCAAGGCTGTTCAAGGGTAGTACTATATGTGTTTCGTGCCCAAACTTTTCAAGGGTAATTCCAGATATGCCTCTAAAGGCACCAAGCATAACCAGTACTGCCCTTGAACTATTTTGGATCTGTCAGAGATCCACAGAAGCAGAATGTGGTGGGGAGGGGGGGGGGGTGGAGGAGGGGGGAGAGGAGTGGGGGGGAGGGGGAGAGGAGTTGGGGGGAGAGGAGTGGGGGGAGTGGGGGTGAGAAGAGGAGGGGGGGGGAGTGGGGGTGAGAAGAGGAATGGGGGGATGAAAAGAGGAGTGGGGGGAAGAGGAGTGAGGGGGGGAGAGGAGAGGGGGTGGGGGGGGGGAAGAGGAGTGGGGGGGGGAGGGAGGGGGAGGTACGGCAGTTCTAGGTGCAAAACCTGTTATGACATTAAAATGTTTTTTCCTCAGGTGGTGACTCAACAGGTGGGCCCTGCCCGATTGGCCATTACTGTCCCGAAGGCACGTCCTACCCTCTCGAGTGTCCGGCAGGGACGTACAACAACGTGACAGCTCGAGCTGTGTGTTTTGCCTGCCCATCCAGCTACTACTGTCCGTCCAACATTACAAACTTCGCCCTGTACCCGTGCCCGGTGGGCCACTACTGTCCTAATGGCACAAGAGCCAGCAACGAGTTTCCCTGCCCCAAGGGAACGTACCGCAACCTGACCATGGGGCAGGATGTGCTGGATTGCTTCCCCTGTCCGGGCAGGCTGTATTGCGGTGGTGAAGGGCTCAGTCTGCCCACAGGCTCTTGTGACCAAGGTGAGAAGAATCGGAATTTGGTGTTAGCACTACATACAACCTAATTTAACCCCTTGTGCAATCAGTCACTAGTTCTGTAAACAGTACCCGTGAATGACTGCACAAGGGGGTTAATTATTTAACCCATTTACTCCCACGGATGCATTACCCAACATTTAATGTTGGAAGTGTTACTCAGTGGCTTTTTACCTGTTGCAGGAGATGGCTTGACCATGATAATTCAAGGGTAGTGCCAGATTAGCTTGGCGCCTAAAGGCTAAAATGGTTACAATTTTCCTAAAGGCGCCAAGCTAATCTGGCACTACCCTTGAATTATCATGGTCAAGCCATCTCCTGCTGTAGGGCATCAGGGCTAAAGGAGTTAAGTTAATTAAATATAGTTCCCAGTCAGTTTTTCACACTGTCACCCATGCACATTGTCACTGCTGTATGTTTATTTCTACCCCAGGTTACTTCTGCTTGCTTGGTGCCTGGTCCAACCGGCCGACCGATTTCAACAACTACACAAGCAGAGACTGTTTATGCCCGAGCAATGCGACCGGCGGACAGTGCCAGCCTGGCTACTTCTGTCCCCAGGGCTCCATGGAGCCTACCGCCTGTCTTGACGGATACTATTGCGGCACGCCAGGTATCGACTCTTTCGGTGGTCTGTAGAGGGGTGAAAATTGGAACCGTTTTGGTCTGTAGAGGAGTGAAACTGTCACCAGAAGTAATTTATAACATATTTAGCCCTAGATCACAATTACCATTTAGCTCTAAAGCCGTAATGCAGGACAATTTCCTATTAACCCCTTCACTGTCCCCGCAACTGTGGGGGCTGATGAGGATCTATGCCTCTTGCTGGGACCAGTGTGCATCCATTTGTTTTTTCAAAATACATTACCGATGGCATTACTATCTGGGAATACACTCTATTGCCTATAGATTTCAGCAAAATTGTGTGTAGCACACAACTGGGGAGGAGACACCGGGGATCCAAGCACTATGACCCCGGGTGGCCTCCCCTTACTACCCTATCCCGGCGAGCACAGGGCGACCTCGTCAGTTTCACTCATAGCTCGACCGGGGACGGTCGAGTTTTTGCCTTTCTCCGTTCTACGGGTTTCAGTGGGTTTTGACTGTGGGCTTGAATTGGAGTCTTCGATTCAGCCCTGGACTCACTACATTCGTGGTTTTTCCTTTGACAATTGGACTCATTGTGACCTGTGCGCCGACCGGTTTTACCGGCTCTGACTTGTGAGTTCACCCTTGGCTTGGCCTTGGGGTTCGACGACGCACGTGACTTGTGCCCGGCTGGTTTGTGCAAGGTGGACTTCTTCGCCGGCGTAGCTGGTTTAGGGCCTTATGGCTTCTTCTGTGTCGAAGACTTGCCGCCGTGCGGGGACTTCCAGTGGCCGGTTGATGCACTCGACTCTTGCTTGCCGTGTTCGGGCTGTGCTTCGGACGGAACGTGTGATGGTGGCGCCGCTTGGACGGAAGACCGGTGTTCGCGCAGGTGGGACTTCTTCAGGCGTGACCGGTCCCCTCGCCCGCTTCGGTCTCCACGGGATCCTCCACGGGTGGACGTACTTCCCTCGGCGCATCGGGCTTTCCGGCCCACAGGTAAGTCCCCTTCTTGTACCGTTACCTCGCAGGTTCTCCCTCCCCTCTCCGAGTCTTCGGACAGGGTAGGCGAGTTTCGGAGTCACGCTCCCCACGCTCTGCTTCGTTAGCGCGTGGCTTGAGCCCATTTTGGTTCCCACCCCCCGCTCTGCTTCGGGCGAGCGGTCTGGGAGAGATGAGCGTTCGTCGGCCACCCCCGGCTCTAGGTCTCCGGAGCGGGGACGGGTGACGGAACGCAAGCATAAGAAAGAGAGTAAACGTGATAAGAAATGCTCTCGCTCACGCACCGAGGCTTCGGAACGTGACTCGAGACCGTTAGTAATGCTGCCTCCCCGCTCTGTATTTTCCGAACGGGCAAGGCATGCTTTGCTTTCTTCCCCCCCCCCGCCCGCCCCGTCTCGCCTGGGCGGGCCCGGGGTGTGGTTGACTCTCGCCCCCCACGCTCCGAGGAGTCGGAGCGGGGGTCGCGTGCACATAATGGTCCCCTCCCCGCTTCGCTTCGCCTGAGCGGGCTTGGCGTGACCGTAGACTGTCCCCCCCCCGTCTCGTATCGACCGGACGGGCCCGGTGTGACTTGGACCCTCGCCCCCCCCCCCCCCCCCCTCGCTCCGAGGCTTCGGAGCTGGGGCAGCGGGCTCATAAATCGTCCCCTCCCCGCTCCGCCTTTCCTGAGCGGGCTTGGCGTGACCCTAGACTGTCCCCCCCCCGCCTCGTATCGACCAGGCGGGCCCGGTGTGACATCGCGCGTCCTCCACGGTCCGACACATCGGACGGGGGGCCGCGTGCCCGGTATTTGTCCCCTCCCCGCTCCGCCTTTCCTGAGCGGGCTAGGGGAGACTATTGGCGGTCCCCCCCCCCCCCCCCTCGCACCGGTTCTCCCGGGCGGGCCAGGGGTGACCAGGCCACTTCCTCGGTATTCCGATCGCGGTTTGTCGCTCACGTCGGCTGCCGCGTGCGGATCCCGACTTCGAGGTGGACCGTCGCTTTGCCACGGTCCCTCCGTCGCCGCGGCGCGCCTCTTTGCGTGCGTCGCGGGCGGCTGCGTCTACCTCGCGCGCGGCGGTGCGGCACTCTCGTAGCCGCTCGCCCCTTTCGTCTTTGCCGCGAGAAGATCAGTTTGGAACGGACGTCCTCAGCCTTCATCCGTCGGACTCGGCCTCGGCGATCTTCTTGCAGGACTCGGCGGCGGGTTCTCCTTCCCGCCTTTTTCCGCTGTCGCGTCGGCCTCCGCCTCGTCAGACGTTGCCGGCCCTTCGCTCGGATCACAGTCGGTCCACGCTATGGGTGAGGCTTCAAGGCTTATCGCCAAGTCCCTACCGCCCGACGTCTGTCCGCCTTCGCCTCCTCCGAAGAGACAGGCTTCGGCCATGGTCGACGCGCAGAGGCAAGTCCAGCGCCGCAAGTCCCTCCCGCAAGCCGGCTTCCGGGACCTCACCGATGCTTCTCCGCCCAGCTGCGTAACGACGCTTTCGGCGACACGGGATACTTTACCGCCGCTCGATCGCCGGTGGGAATCAACTTAAGCTTCCGCCAGGCCTAGTACGCTGGACACTCCCAAGCCTTCGCCTTACCTTTTCCAGCGGTGGATGTGGCGGCCTTACTACAGGCGGGCGGCCGCAGGCTCGTCCAGAACTCGTGGCCTCGGCCTCTCGACAGGATCGCCTCCTTAGCGCGGATCTCGCTGGCGTGCTCGGGTTTGGACGTGGGACCTGGAGGCTCAGTCCCCGCTTCGTGACGTGCGGTCCATCCTGATAGCGGCCAACCGGTCCGCCTACCATTCTTCCGCCACCGCCAGGGCAGCGGCTGCCAAATGCGACCTCTGGAGGAGGGATACCCTTTTGCGCCTCTGCTCGGACCTTCCCTTGTCAGTGAAGACCCAGCTCCGTCACGCCCCCTTAGGGGGTCCTCAGCTGTTCGGCGACACTTGGCACACCTTTAAGGAATCTTCCAAGGACTTGTGGCCCAAGCCTGCATCTAACCCAGCCTCGACCCGCTTTCGCGCCCCCCGCACGGCGGGGGTCGTGCCCAGCGGTCTTTCAGGCCCTCCTTCTCTACAGTCGGATCTTCACGAGGTCGGGCCCGTCCATTCCAGGCTACTCAGGCCGGCCCCGCCCCTCGCCCTTCTTGGCCCCGCGGTGCCCGTAGATCGGGCCGCGGTCGGGCTCTTTGACTCGCCCCCGCCTCCGCCCCTGCCTCATTAATCGGGCCTCCCGTCGGCGGGCGGCTGTCGCTCTTCAGCGATCTTGGAGATCGCTGTTCCCGGACGACCCCTGGATTCTTTCCACCGTTACCGCAGGCCTGCAACTTCGTTCCTGTCGCCTCCGCCTCTTCGCTGAGCACCCTTGTGGACCCAGGAACCGCTCGACGGCACACAGGCGGACGCTCTGCGCGGGGAAGTGGCGACCCTCCTCACCAAAGCGGCGACAGAGGTGGTTTTGCGGCAGGACTCTACGGCGTTCTACAGCCGACTCTTCTAGCTCCCAAACCAGGCCAGTTATCGACTTATCAGCTTGGCCTCGATTCATATCAGCTTGGCCTCGATTCAGGCTTGGCCTCGATTCAGGATGCTTATCAGCTTGGCCTCGATTCAGGATGCTTGGCCCCTCGATTCAGGATGGAGACGGCCAGGACACTCCGTGCGGCCCTCCGGCCGATGGACTTTGCGATCCGCCTCGATCTGTCAGACGCCTATCTGCACGTCCCGATTCATCCGTCGTTTCGCCGGTACCTTCGGTTTGACTTGGGGGGATCGTCTACCAGTTCTGCGCCCTTCCTTTCGGCCTCAACATCAGTCCGTGGGTGTTTACAAGACTGCTCGACGCCGTGATAGCCAATTTCCGTCAGCGCTCCTTGAGCCCGGCCTCCAATTACTTGGACGACCTTCTACTGCGCAACTTGGTCTCCGCAGCCCTCCAGACGGACAGGGATGCCCTGCTTTCCCTTCTGCGTCGTCTAGGTTTCCTACTCATTGGGGAAATCCGTTCTTCTCCCTCTCGACGGTTTCTACATCGGGGGATGGAATTCCTGACCGACCTCAACCTTGCCCGCCTGCCTCTGGCCAGGCGACAGAAGATAGTCGACTTAGCGACTTCGATGGGGATGGGATCCTCCTTCACCGCCAGGGTCTGGCTTCAACTCCTGGGCCTCCTCAGGGCGGCTGCGGACCTGCTTCCCTTGGGCAGACTTTATGCTCGGCCTCTCCAGCTACGTCTCCTTCTTCACTGGCGACCCTCGGGCGCTCTGTTGGATCTAGTACCTGTCACGCCTCGGGCTCGTCCTCACCTCGAGAGGTGGGCGGACCTCGCTTGGCTGGCTTCGGGGGTGCCCTACACTCCCCGCCGCCTCGGTGGTCTCTCTGTACAGAGGCGAGCCAGGCCGGCTGGGGCGTGCACCTGTTACCGGATTTCTCTCGGCCTCGGGCGTTGGCTTCGGGAGCTGTTCGGGAATCACGTCAACTGGCTGGAGCTGAAGGCAGTTGGATTGGCATTCGACGTTGGCAGGAGACCTTGGCCAATCAGGACGTCCTCGTGCTCTCCGACAACTCGACGGTGGTGGCTTACATACAGAATCAGGGTGGCACTCACTCGCCCTCCCTTTGCGTTCTTCGGTGCCACCTTCGCCTCTGGTGCAGGGATCGAGGCATTGCCCTACGAGCCCGCCACATCCCTGGCCACCTCAACGTGAAGGCGGACGCCCTGTCTCGTCGCGGACAATTGCTCCACACGGAGCGGTCCCTACGCCCGGATATTTTTCGCCTGCTCTGCTCTCACTGGGAAACGCCGCTAGTGGATCTGTTTGCCACCAGATGAAGCAGCCAGCTCCCGGTCTACGTCTCGCCAGTCCTGGATCCACTCGCTTGGGCAGTGGACGCGCTCCCCATTCCTTGGGTCGGCCGGATTGCTTACGCCTACCCCCCGGCAGTCCTCGTTCCGAAGGTACTGCGGAAGCTTCTAGGATGCTCGGCGGTCCTCCTGCTGGTGGCCCCCTTCAACTGGACCAAGAGCTGGACCACGGACCTCCTCGCGCTTGCGACGGACCCTCCTCTGGAGCTTCCTACCCCTTCCACGATGCTCAAGCAGCCCCGTCAGCGGCTTTTCCATCCGTGCCCCGTACGCCTCCGCCTACACGCTTGGAGGTTGTCCGGCACGCCCGCGCCGCTAGAGGTTCTCGGATGCAGCAGTGGCGGCAATTGCAGCAGCCCGCAGACTCTCTACAAGGAAGGTGTACGAAGGCAAGTGGAGGGTCTTTCAGACCTGGTGCACCTCCCATGGGCACCCTCCCACTAACCTAGCCTCCCACCAACTGGCGGAGTTCTTCCTGTGGCTCTTCGACGACCGGGGCTTAGCCCCGGTCGCCATCAAGGGCTACCGCGCTACGTTCGCGGACATCTACCGTCACCGGTGTCTTCCGGACCCAGGCGCCTGCAAGGTTCTGTCGAATTTCTGGCTCACTTTGAACTCCGACGTCCGGTTTCACGTTCCCTAGTACCCCGGTGGGATCTTGCCTGGGTACTGACGTGGTTGAATACGGACCGGTTGAGCCCCTCCCCTTGGCTCGGTTCTCAGACTTGACCCGGAAAACCTGTTTCCTTCTGGCTCTCGTTACAGCGTCCCGAGTCAGCGAGCTTCACGCGCTCTCGATGCTCCCAGCCTGTTTGCGGTTCGTTCCGACGGCTCTGCGCAGAGGCTCTCCGATCCGTCCTTCCTGGCCAAGAACCGCCGCCCGCGGCGGCTCCTCAGGTGCTAACGATACGGCCCCTCTGTGGAGCGGACCTCTCCCCTGGATCGCGGCAACAGGACCCAGTGCGGGCGCTAAAGATTTACCTGCGCCGCTCTCAGCCGCAGCGCCGGGGGCGCTCGCGCCTCTTCTTACCTTGTCCGCGGGCAGACGCCACATCTCGGCCCAGATCGTGTCATCCTGGCTGCGGTGGGTGATTAGGTCAGACTACCTAGACCTCTCCCCACGCGGCGCTGAGCCTTTACAAATCCGGGCGCATGAAGTGAGAGCAGTAGCCACCAGTCTAGCCCTGGACCGCAACTGCTCGGTCAAAGATATTTTGGCAGCGGGTGGCCGGCGCTCAGACTCCACTTTCGCACGCTTCTACCTTAAGAGACCTATCCGGCTGACGTGACTCCCTGGCACGGGTGGGCGACATCTCCGCGGCCCAGCACTCCCTCCGAGCGCTGCTGGCGTCTTAGGCACATCATAGCTGAAATCGTCGGGAGTTCTCTCTCGAGGGGGCCGGCGGAGTGGTTGGGTTGTGGTTAGATACGGCACCCTCCGCCTGTTCGCCATTCTCCCAGATAGTAATGCCATCGGTAATGTATTTTGAAAAAACAAATGAATTTTTTTTCTAAAATGTATTTTTTTGAAAAATACTTACCGATGGCATTACTCGAATGGCCCTCCCGCCTGCCCCGCTTGCCTCTTGTGGCTATGTGTGAAACTGACGAGGTCGCCCTGTGCTCGCCGGGATAGGGTAGTAAGGGGAGGCCACCCGGGGTCATAGTGCTTGGATCCCCGGTGTCTCCTCCCCAGTTGTGTGCTACACACAATTTTGCTGAAATCTATAGGCAATAGAGTGTATTCCCAGATAGTAATGCCATCGGTAAGTATTTTTCAAAAAAATACATTTTAGAAAAAAAATTCATGTTTCTTGAACAGTTCTGGCTTTTGGCCTTTGAGCGAAAAAAGACTAAAGAATTTTAAAAATGTACACACAGTACGCACACGCGCATGCGCCACGCTAATCTGGCACTACCCTTGAATTATCATGTTCGATCCATCTCCAGCAACTACCCTTGAATTATCACGGTCAATCCTTCCCCTGCAATTGGTGCAATACTGTTCGGTGACGCCTAAAATATGGGAAATGCAACCTTGGGGTTAAATGTATCAAAGTTGTCCTCTGATGACTCCATTACTGTTGGTTGGTTCATGGTAGTTCATGGATGGTGCCATGACAGCTTGGCGCCAAGAAATGCCTGGCTATTCTGGCATTACTCTTGGACTGTCACAGTGGATCCAAGTCTTCTTGTAGTGAGTTGGGCTGAATGTGCTACATCGTGTTTGCATGGTTTTGGGTCTGTAACTTACTTGCGATAATAATTCCTTACGCATGTTTGGGTTGTGGCTGTAAACAATGTGTACCACTGTTGTAACAAACTTTGTGACAGCTATCACATGTGTCATGTGGAGGCTTCACGGAGCATCTGTGAGCTTTGTGACAATTGTCACAAAGCTGATAGACACTCGTTACGTGCTCTGTTACAAAGTTCTAAAATTATAAAAAATAAATGCTAGCGTCAACCTGGTGTTAAGTTTTTGTGTGCTGACTTGAAGATTGAAACGTGATATGTGTGCAGGTCTGGCCAATGTGACTGCTCGTTGCAAGGCAGGTTATTTCTGTGAGTCTGCGGCCACAAGAGAGGATCCCACTGATGGTGTGACGGGCAACGTTTGTCCACAGGGCAGATACTGCCGTGAGTTGCATTTTCATTTCAATTCAGTTCAGTTCAATTCAATACAAATTCAATACAAATTCAAAAATCTTTATTGTCCATTAAATATATTAGTATAAAATGGAAATTTCTCCTTGGCTCACAAACATGAACAAGCAATTAAACACATATTTAAATAAAAATCCTAGTTCCTACCATGCCTGTTAGAATCATCATGTTTCAGAAATCTTTGTTACTCTTTGGCTATCGGTAGCTGTTTTTGTCACGATGATGCCTGCAGGAATCATCGTGACAAAAACCCTACTGACTGCCAAAGAGTTAATTTTACACCAGAGAGCCCCAAAAAAGTAGTGTGAAGGAAGTGGCATAGGTACGCATGAGCCCTGCCTCAACGGGGGCTTATGATGATCTATGCAGTGGAATAATGTTAACCTTTTCTTGGCAGTCAAGGGGTTAAAAACAAGCATGAGTGGTTTAACCCTTATCATTCGGAATACACGAGTGTGAGAAATAAGTTTGACTAAGATAGTTCAAGAGTGGTGCCAGAATAGCGCCAAGCTATTCTGGCACCACCCTTGAACTAAAGCCATGGGTCTATATCCTTATCTGTAACAGTGTAAGTACTATAATGTACTTGCATTATGGCAGTGTACAAATTTGAAGCTTTTAGCCTCAGTATTATGTGAGTTAACTGTGCAAAAATGCAATAAATGTACACATTTTCCCCAAAGAAATTGTCTTGTTGCGGTTTAAATGAATTTATGCTGGTAGATGTACCACCTTGGTACTAGTCGTCAATCATTGTAGCATTGTCAATCTTACTCTCTTGTCTTAACCCACATCATACTGAGGCTAAAAGCTTCACATTTGTACACTGCCATACGCAAGCTACATGATAGTACTTACAGATAAGGATATAGACCAATGGCTTTAGTTCAAGGGTGGTGCCAGAATAGCTTGGTGCCTACAGGCGCCAAGCTATTCTGGCACTACCCTTGAACTATCTTAGTCCAGCTTATTTCACACACTGGTGTATTCCGAATGATAAGGGTTAACCCATTTAACCCCAATGCTGTATTTCTCCAATGTTTGAAGGGTTACCAGGTAACTATGTGTGATAAAATCTACTTTGAACTACTTTGATGTTCCAGTTGCAGGAGATGGATCGACCCTGATATTCAAGGCGCCAAGCTAATCTGGCACTACCCTTGAATTATCAGGGTCGATCCATCTACTGCAGCAGTACGTTGGACAGTTAGTGCATTACATATTTAGTGACTTAGTGAGACAGGCATTTGAACCGATGAATTTTTTTTCTTTTTAATACAGCAACTGGCACGGGTGTGGATCAACCCAAATGTCCGATCGGCACATTCTCCAACCGTACTGGCAACGCTGCCTCCTCCGACTGCACGCAGTGCACACAGGGCTACTACTGCAACTCTGCAGGACTTACCGCACCCACTGGCATGTGTGCCCAAGGTACGATCTTTTATTGCAGAGACCTTCTTGTTGTTGTGTGCGTTCCTGTCTTTAACCCTTTTCATCCCGAAGCTGATTTTAAAAAAAATTGCTCATTGTCCTATGACGTCTATATTACAGATTAGGAGGTTGATCAACCATTTTTGTTCAAGGGTGGTGCCAGAATAGCTTGGCGCCTGAAGCGCCAAGCTATTCTGGCACCACCCTTGAACTATCATAGATTGATTTCAAACGATATTGTATCAGGCTGAAAAGGGTTAACACACAGGATAGGAAACCTGCAATTGGCTGCTTTTAGTTACCCCTCGATGCATTTGACCACCCTGTGATGTTAGGCGGAATTATTTATTTCATCAAAAACATTACCGATGACATGACAAATGGGAGTGTCTACTACGTGCTCAAATTCTAGCCTACGAACCCGTTGTGTGCACACACAACCCGGGAGGCACTCGGGGAACCCTCCAGAGGGGCCAAGAGTTGTCTCCCGGACCTGCCTATCCGGTTCCGAGTCACCTGACTCGCCAGTCAGCTACGTAGGCTCACGACCTTCGGACGTGTTCTAGCCTCGCGCTCCCTTCGACCGGTCGGTCTTGGTGCTCGAGTTCACCGTGACTTTGGCTTCGCCTGTTGCTTCGCTTCTGCTTCGCTTCTTGCTTCGCTGCAGCTTCGCTTGCGCTTCTTCGCTTGGCGTCCTCCTTGGTTGGCTTCGCTTGGCGGACCTGCTGCTTCCCGCCATTTCGCCGGTGGCGACATGGACGTCTCTTCTCCCGCTACCGCTTCGGCAGAGAGGTAGGATAGTTAGTTGGGCCCGGAGCCGGTCCCCGGGCGGGGTACCGGCCTGTGCCTTTGGACTCTACCTTGTTCGGGTTGTGTGGGTTTTGTTGAGCGGGGACTCTTAGCTCGGCGGGGCCCTGGTGCCCTCGCCTTTCCCCTTTGGGGTGAAATTACTGGCTTCCCCTGGTAGCCTTCGGGGAGCATTGTTTAAACCAGCTGCGGCGCGTGGCTCATGTTGCATCTCCGGCCTGGCTGGGGTATGCTTGTTTCGAGAGCGCACTCTTAGCTTAGAGCGCTACAGCATTATTGCCGGGGGACACGGCCTTTCGTCCCTATTGTCGTTTGGCCCGCCGTGTGATGGCCTTAGTCCCCTGCGCGACGTTGAACCCAAATAACTAAACTAAACTAAACCTATTGTCGTTTGGCGCACATTCCTCTCCAGCCTGGCTGGGGTAGGCTTTGTTCTAAAGACGCAAGCTTAGCTTCGGGCGCTATAGCAGTATAGCCTGGGGGCACAGCCCGTTTGTCCATATCGTTCGATACGGTTCCCCTTGGTAGGACGAGCCCTGTTGGTCTCGACCACGTACCGGCACGTTGTTTGTTTGGTGTGTTGCAGTGCCCTCCTGATGACCTGCACGCAGTGTGGAGGTTTCCAGTGGCCCTCGGATACGCACAAGGTCTGCCTGCCGTGTGTCGGCTGTACATCTGAGCGTTCTTGTGACGTTTGCGCCGTCTGGCCGGAGCTCCGCTGGGTCCAACTTTGGAGCTTCTACCGACGTGAACGCCCGACACCTGTGCCTGTTGCAAGACCTGCGGAAGTGCCGGCTGTCATCTCAGACACACCGACCGCTCTTGCCCCCGATGGCCCCAGTCTGGAAAGATCTCCACAGCGGACACAGCAAGGTAGTGTGCGGAGTCGGGAGTTCGAGGCGCGGGTTCCCAGGAGGGATCGCGCTTGGACCAAGCCTTACGACAGGCAGAGAACCCATCTCGACACAGAGGTCAGTTCGGAGAGACGTGCCTCGCGCCGTCCATGGTCAACCGGTCCCCACTCGTCTCCTAGGAAGGCCTTGGATCCCCCTCGGCCGCTGCGAGCCCGCCTCGCCACAGAGTCCAGCTCGCGGAGACATTCGCGCACACTCACCACACCTCTACCTGTGTCCAGTTCCTCCTTGCGATCAAAGTCTGACCACCACTCTCGCGCTCCTTCGTGTGAGCGTCGTAAAGTTCGGGATTCTTCTCGTCATCTGGACCATGGACCTTCGCGCTCTACCTCTTCGCGGCGTTCGTCCCACGTTCCCCGCCGTCTGCCTCGTCCCGCCCGTTCCCCTTCCCCTCGCCCAGCCTCTTTCCTTCCTCCTCGTTCCCGAGGATCACGGTCTCCAGCTCGTAGTCGCTCGTCTGGTCGCCGCCGCCGTTCCCGCTCCTCTAGTGCGTCGCGTCGCCGTCGCGGACGTCGCTCTCCCCTGCGTGCTTCGGCGCCTTATGGCTCCCCTCGTCCTCGTCGAGCTGATCGCTCTCGGAGTCACGGTCGCCGTCCCTCTTCGACGGCTCTCGGCGGCGTGGACGACGATTCGTTGAGTCTTCTCCCTGATGATTCCATCTCAGTTCTCCTCGGAGGTCTCAGCCGCTCTCCTTCACCGCTCTCTCCTTCGGATGCGTCGACAGCCCACGGGTTACCGGCCTCCTCCCGCACAGAGGTTCTTCTGGCCCTCGACGAGGTCGCTCGCCTCATCTCCGCCACGCTTCCGGCAGCGGACTGCCCTCCATCCCCCCCCCTGAAGAGGAAGCCTTCTGCCTTCGTCGACGCGGGTAGACAGGTAAAGAAGTTCAAGACTCTCCCTCAGCCCCCCTCCTTTCGTGAGCTTCGGGATGTGTTCTCGGCCCACCTGTTGTCTGACTCAAGGGACAGTAATTTCTTCTCGGACCACAGATGGCCTCCGGACCTCGATATGTACTTCCGCCAGCAGTGGTACGCCGGCCATTCCCAGGCCTTCCTCTGCCCTCTCCCTCCGGTGGATCCAGCCGCCGTGGTTCAGGCGGGTGGGGCCTCTGCACTCAGACGCGCGCTACCCGCGGGTTTGGACAAGACGGCTTCGCTTGTCAGGAATTCCTTGGCCTGCGCCGGCTTCATGGAGCTCCTTACGCAAGCCTTCCTCCGGCGCGTGGAAGACTCGTGGCACCCGTCCCTGACCCCCCTTCTTGGCGACCTCCTCGTCCTCGCTGAAGCGGCCAGCCGCGCCGCGTATCACTCTTCGGTCAACGCTATGGCTGCAGCCGCCAATTGTGATTTACTCCGCCGCGACGCTGTCCTGCAGGCCTGCCGGGGAATGCCTGCCGACCTGAAGACCCAGCTGCGTCGGGCCCCCCTCGGGGGACCCCTTCTCTTTGGTGACACCTGGCAAGCCGTCAAGGATTCCAATGCGGACAGGTGGCCTCCCAAGTCTGTTCCTCGGCGCTTTCCGTCAGCCCGCAAGGCCGTGGGTCGCCCCCTGCGGATCTCCAGACCCGTCGCCCCGACCTCAACAACCCAGCTGCAGTCCCTGCGTCGCCGTCGCCCCACCTTCGGTCGCCCCGGCCAAGCTAACGCCCCCGCCCCCGCTTGGCCCCGTCCCGCCCGTCGCCCTGGGCGCGGGCGGGCTCAGTGACTCCTCCCCTCCTCCGCCTCCGCCGGCCGTCTCGGGTCCTCCAGTCGGCGGCAGGCTCGCCCTCTTCAGCGACGAGTGGCGATTACTGATTCCAGAAGACCCGTGGATTTTAGACACTGTTTCCGGCGGCCTACGGATCTCCTTCGTTCCCCTCCTCCTCTGCGTACGACTCCGCTGTGGACCGAGATCCCCGCAGACCCGCTCAAGGAGTGCGCCCTACGGGGGGAAGTCGACTCTCTCTTGAGGAAGGATGCCACAGAGGTTGTGCGCCGCGCAGACTCGCTGGGATTTTACAGCAGACTTTTCGTCGTCCCCAAGCCCGGCGGCAAGTGGCGCCCAGTGATCGACCTCTCAGCCCTAAATCGCTTCATCGTGGCTCCTTCCTTCCACATGGAGACGGCCCGAGCCCTGCGTACCGCGGTGCGACCCATGGATTACGCCGTCAGCCTGGATCTCTCCGATGCTTACCTACACGTACCCATACATCCGGCCGCCCAGAGGTATCTGCGCTTCGCGTTCGATGGAACCGTTTACCAGTTTCGAGCCCTACCCTTCGGCCTCAACCTCAGCCCCTGGGTTTTCACCCGCTTGATGGATGCAGTTATGGCCAAGGCACGGCAGTCGTCTCTCAGCCCTATGTCCAACTACCTCTACGATCTCTTCCTGAGAAACCACGTCGAGTCCGTCTTGGAAGAGGACAGGGATACTCTGATGCGTCTGCTGTCGCGACTGGGGTTCCTCCTCAACGTCGGGAAGTCAGATCTCACGCCCTCGCGCCGCTTCATTCATCTCGGAATGGATTTTGCCACCGATCTCAACGTTGTTCGCCTCCCGGATCCCCGGATTCGGAAGTTGGCCACCTTCGCCAACCAGCTAGCTCAGCAGGAAGCAGCTCCCGCCCGAGTTTGGCTTCAACTCCTCGGACTGATCAACGCAGCGGCGGACCTTCTCCCCCTGGGTCGCCTCTACGCCCGCCCCCTTCAGCTGCACCTCCTGCTTCTCTGGAGACCCTCTTCTGGCGACCTTGCCCACCTGGTCCCGGTTTCCCCCCTGGTTCGCCCTCACCTTCTACGCTGGACCGACACGGCTTGGTTGGCTTCGGGAGTCCCTTTGTCCTCCCCTCCCCCGCACCTCTCCCTGTGTGTCGACGCGAGCCTCTCGGGGTGGGGAGCCCACCTGCTTCCTCAATTCTCCTCGGCTTCCGGCCTCTGGCCCCCGGAGTTTGCGGACAAGCACAGCAATTGGTTAGAGCTGCAGGCAGTCTGGCAAGCCCTCTTCGTTTGGGAGAACCAGCTCAGGAACCAACGGCTTCTCGTCCTCTCCGACAACTCGACGGTGGTGGCCTACATCCAGAGACAGGGGGGCACCCGATCTCCCGACCTCTGTATGCTCCTCTTCCGTTTGATGCGCTGGGCCGAGGAACGCGACATTACACTCCTCGCACGACACATTCCGGGCCACTTGAATGTGTTGGCGGACTCGCTCTCTCGCCGCGGCCAGTTGCTCCACACAGAATGGACGTTGCGCCCGGACATCTTCCAGATGATCTGCGCCCGTTGGGAGACTCCCTTAATCGACCTCTTTGCTACGAGGTGGAATCGCCAGCTTCCCCTCTTCGTCTCCCCGATTCCAGACCCGCTGGCCTGGGCAGTCGATGCCCTCTCGATTCCTTGGGACGGCCTCATCGCTTACGCGTACCCCCCAACAGTCCTCATTCCCAAGGTCCTCCACAAACTTCGAGGGAGCAACGCAGTCCTGCTTCTGGTCGCCCCGCTGGCTTGGACCCGGTCCTGGACCACCGACTTACTCAACCTCGCCACCTCTCCTCCCCTGCGCCTTCCCACGCCCCGTTCCATGCTCAAGCAGCCCAGGCAGGCTCTCTTCCACCCTTGTCCCGAACGCCTGTCTCTTCACGCCTGGAGGTTGTGCAGCGCGCCCTCACCGCTCGAGGCTTCTCTGGTGCAGCAGTGGAGGCAATCGCTGCAGCCCGCAAGCCTTCCACCCGGCGTGTTTACGAAGGGAAGTGGCGCGTCTTGTGTGCCTGGTGCGACGCCCGTCGCCTCCTACCCACCGGCCTGACTAACCCACAGCTAGCGGACTTTCTCCTATGGCTCTTCGAGGTCCAAGGTTTGGCGCCCATCACCATCAGGGGATACTTATCCATGGTCGCCGACACGTACCGTCATCTCGGCCTTCCAGACCCCGGCGCCTGTAAGGACCTTTCCGACCTCATGTCCAGCTTCAGCCTCCAACGTCCGACTCAGCGTTCTCTCATTCCTCGCTGGGACCTACCTTGGGTCCTGACGTGGCTGAATTCTTCCCAGTTCGAGCCACTCGCTCTAGCCCCTCTGGCAAATGTGACACGCAAGACCTGCTTCCTTCTAGCCTTGGCCACCGCGTCCAGAGTTAGTGAGCTACACGCTCTTTCTACCCGCCCAGACTGCCTCCAGTTCAGGGCAGATCGCTCCGTGCAGCTCTTAACGGACCCCAGCTTTATTGCCAAAACAAGGTCGCCCCTAACTGCTCCACAGATCATCACCTTGCGGCCCCTGGGAGGGCCTGCCTGCTCTCCGGAGACTCGGCGACAGGATCCCGTGCGTGCCCTACGCATCTACCTGCGCCGTACCAAAGTTACCCGTAGAGGGCGCTCCCGCCTCTTCCTGCCCATACGCCAGGGCAAGACTGATATCACAGCCCAGACGATCTCCTCCTGGCTGCGCTGGGTCATACGATCGGCATACATGGATCTCTCCCCACGCGTAGCGCAGAGACTGAAGATCCGCGCACACGAAGTACGCGCCATGGCCACGAGCGTCGCATTCGATCGGAACTGCGCTGTCAAGGACATCGTGGCCGCGGTGGGCTGGCGAGCAGAATCTACCTTCGCTCGTTTCTACCTTCGGGATCTGGCGGGACAGCGAGACAACCTCGCCTTGTTGGGGGACCTCACGGTGGCACAGCACTCCCTCCCGGCGCAGCAGGCGCCGTAGGTACGCACCTAGCTCGTTACCTGGGAATTAGCAATGGGAGGACGGTCTTGGTCTCCGGTAGTACCGGGGCGGCACCCTCCTCCTATTCGTGATTCTCCCATTTGTCATGTCATCGGTAATGTTTTTGATGAAATAAATGCATTTTTCTTTAAAAGGTATTTTTTCGAAAAATACTTACCGATGACATGACACGGAGGACCCTCCCACCTGCCCCGCTTGCCGCTGGTGAGCCTAGTATCTGACTGGCGAGTCAGGTGACTCGGAACCGGATAGGCAGGTCCGGGAGACAACTCTTGGCCCCTCTGGAGGGTTCCCCGAGTGCCTCCCGGGTTGTGTGTGCACACAACGGGTTCGTAGGCTAGAATTTGAGCACGTAGTAGACACTCCCATTTGTCATGTCATCGGTAAGTATTTTTCGAAAAAATACCTTTTAAAGAAAAATGCATTTTGTGTGTTAGTGACAGTTTGGTCAACAGTGAAACAGTCTTTGCAAGAGGTCCAATGATTTACTTTCCCAGGGCCGCAAAGTGGGTGATCATAGTGAATACATAGCTGTTTTTGGTGCATTAGGACGCTTTGTTTGGTGCATTAGGTCACTTTTTGTGGTGCTTTAGGACTCTTTTTGTGGTGCATTAGGACGCTTTGTTTGGTGCATTAGGTCACTTTTTGTGGTGCTTTAGGGCTCTTTTTGTGGTGCATTAGGACAAAACTGACTGAAGAAATACAAACTGAAAAGTCAGCTCTTGATGTTTGTGACAGAAATGGTTGCATTGCATGCATTTCAGGCTATTACTGCCCGACGGGCCAGAGCATTGCCACACCGTTTGCCTGTGCTGCCGGCTACTACTGTCCCACAGGCAGTCACGCGCAGATTCACTGTCCTTCCGGCACATACCAGGATCAAACAGCACAAGGCAGCTGCAAGTCATGTCCTGCAGGTAATGATAGAATGAATTCCTAGTGTGCGAAAGTCCAACAGGCCAGTGTTGGCCTGTGTATGGCTAACAGCATCAGATGTTATCTTGATAGCCATTGCGCATTGGATGGTGGTCTGTAATTTGTTACCTTGTGCCTCTAGGGTCCTGAAAATATAGACCAATAGCTTTAGTTTAAGGGTGGTGCCAGAATAGCTTGGCGCCTAGAGGCGCCAAGCTATTCTGGCACCACCCTTGAACGATTATGAGTCCAACTTATTTCACACGATGGTGTATTCCGAATGATAAGGGTTAAGACAGAACAGCCCTTCGGCCATCTTGCTCCATCTGCAAGAGGCATACATTTACATGAGCCCCTACAGTTGCAGGGCTTATGAAAATGTACGTCTATCCCTGGTCATCGATTAAGGGACATAGTTTGTCCATAGAACATTTTCAGTCATCAGTTTTTCGCACCGTCGTCCACGGTAAGATGATTTGTTTGTATTTGTGTCTTGCCATTGGGTAATCAGGCAGCTGTGGACGTTATTGTTTCTGCTTTCAGGCTACTACTGTGATTCCAACAACACCCTCGCCTCCTACCTGACCTACGCATGTCCAGCGGGTCACTACTGTCCGAACGGCACCCAGTGGTCCACACAGTACGCGTGTCCTGCTGGCACCTACAACCCATACACGCAGCTGGGGAGCATCGCGCAGTGTACGCAGTGTGACACGGGGAAATACTGCGGTACACCCGGCCTCAGCAACTACACCGGTAGGTAGCATTGGACTTTATCACCTTTTAGTTGTCGGCAGAGTGTTTTGTCATGACGATTCTTGCAGGAATCGTCATGACAAGAACGTTGCCGACCCCCAACCCCTTCAACGCCACTGCACGTACACTGTACATCTGAAATCTGTGTCTGTTCATCGCGAAAGAGCTCCAGCCTCCCCTTAAACAACGGATACATGGCGGTTTCAGCAAGAGGCATAGATCCTCATGAGCCCCCGCAGTTGCGGGGGCTCATGAGGATCTATACCTCTTGCAGTAGGTGTGGTGTCCATTATTTCTCGACAGTGAAGGGGTTAAAAAATGTGTCTTTGGTCAACCCCTTCACTGCAACACCCAAATGCCAGTGGTTTAGAGTTCGAGCCTTGGTTCCTGGCAGAAGCAGGCGGGCATGGGAGTCTGTGCTCCCTGCTGGTCTCTGTCAAGAACCATGTCAGTCATTTTTGTTTGCACGTAGCAACGTGTGCAACGTCCGAAGGCATCAGTGACGACCGTGTGACCGTGTATTTATTTGAAGGGTAGTGCCTGGATAGCATGGCACCTTCCCATACACAAAGCTAATTTGGGACCACCCTTGAGCTGTCATGGCTTAGAGCAGTTTCTTACAGGTGCATGTATTACATGATCATGTAGAAACCATGGCCATGCGGCGGTGTTTGCTATGCAGTTTTGACAAATGGTATTCCTACTGTTACATATTCAAACAAAGTACAGTCCAGCTCCCCAAATAGTTATCACAGAATGTGATCAATTTTAGCGGATAAAATTTGTATTATGGTGGTGGTGGTGATAGGGGGAAGGGGGTCAGGGGGGGGGGGGAGGGGGGGGGGGAGGAGAGAGATGTACATGTAACCCCTTCAGACTCCCCAAAATTCAAACACCATCCAACAGCAAGAGACAAAGAACCTCACGAGCCCCCTGCATCTGCCTCTTCCTCTACCCATTTTCTTTTGGTCTGTGTACGTTATGCATCTCGCCACGAATGGGTAGGGTACAATTACCGTGTGTACAATTGACGTGTGTACATTTAATCTCCCTACAGGGCGAGGTATACCAATGCCTTGCTGACCCAAGTCATGTCTGTGTTCCTGGATTGATGGGGTTATTCTGTGTTCAATTTGCTTTCAAAGGTGTAATGTGCATCCACTGGCAGGGAAGGGGTTAAAAGCTGGTGAATCACTGGTTAACACATTCTGCCCCAGGACCGAAATCCCCAAATTTTGAAGTTGCCCTCTGAAGGACTGTATTACAATTATACAGACAGATCGAGCATGATAATTCAAGGGTGGTACCGGAATAGCTTGGCGCCTATGGGCGCCAAGCTATTCTGACACCACCCTGGAACTATCATGCTGAATACATGTCTTGCTGTGGTGTGTCGGGGATGAATTGAGTTAATGAGAACACTGCTTAGTTGCGGGTAACATTTCTCTGAATGTCCTCAGGTGACTGTTCCGCCCGCTACTGGTGCATGAACGGGTCGTCAACTGCCACCCCCATTGACGGCGTGACGGGGGACCACTGCCCCCAAGGTCACTACTGCGTGAAGGGCACCCCTGTCCCCGCGCCCTGCCCTCTGGGGAAATGGTCCAACAGCACAGGCCTCGGCATCGTTTCAGAGTGCCAAGCGTGTTCAGGGGGGTACTACTGTAATGGCACCGGCCTGGTTGAACCCTCTGGCCCGTGCGCATCCGGGTACTACTGCACGCAGAACGCCGTGATTCCTGCACCCAATGACGGAGGTGTGACGGGGGCCCCGTGCACTGTGGGCCACTACTGTCCAGAGGGGACACATGTGCCATTGCCGTGTGCTGATGGAACTTACATGACTAACACAGGTACTGGAGAACGTGACGGAAACTAGCGCAGGTGCCAGTAAAACCCATAATAGACATGTAATAGACATTGTTTGGAAATTTGAAGTTAATCAGAATCGCATCTGTTGTGATGAAAACAGTGGATTAACTCTTTTAGCCCCAAGGTCCCATTTCTCAAATTTGGGAGGTGTTGCCTAGATGCAGGGGATGGATTGACCATGATAATTCACGGGTAGTGCCAGATTAGCTTGGCGCCTGAAGGCGCCAAGCTAATCTGGCACCACCCTTGAATTATCATGGTCAATGAATCTCCTGTTGTAGGGACTCGGGGCTAAATGGGTAAAAGCCTCAACAAACATGCAATATTGCATCCACTGTTTTCATCAAAACTCATGAAATTCCAACCTACTTCTGACTTATGGAAATTGTCCATGAGAGCACGAGTTCTAATTATAGAGTTTGATTGACATCAGGGATTATTCTCTTTCATCTAAGACCAGCCTAGTGGTCAGACTTTTGTTTTGTAAAGGTTGCACAGTGTTAAGATATGTGGTCTAATTACAGGGTTTTGTCTGCGAGTGGACTATTTAAATTTTGCTGAGGAAACTTTTGTATAGGTCAGGCACAGTCTGATATTGTGTCTATTGCTGATCAGAACTCTCATCTGCGAGAGATTAATCTTCATGAGCCCCTGCTGATGTGGCTGTCCATAGTGTTTTTTGTCATGATGATTCCTGTAGGAAGAATCGCCGCGACAAAAGACGCTACCAACATGCAAGTGGTTATCCCGTAGGCTGACGGGAATCGTTTTTGTTGCGATGATTCCTGCAGGAATTATTGTGACAAAAAACACCCCCTGACAGCCAAAGGGTTAATTTCTGCTTCTGCAGGTGCCGACAGTTGCTGGAACTGCACACCGGGTCACTACTGTGTGACCGGTTTGACACCGGACACATGCCCACCCGGTTACTACTGCCCTAAGGGGACGGGTGTTGTGTGGCAGTCGTGTCCTCCAGGCACCTTCAGCGTGGCATCAGGACTTTGGGATGTGGACAACTGCACTCAGTGCACCGGTGGCTTCTACTGCTCTCGGCCCAATGCTACAGCTGTCACTGGTCAGTGCTCGGCAGGGTACTACTGCACCAGCGGATCTGATACGCCGACCCCAGACACAGGGTTCACAGGCGTGGCGGGCCCTTGTCCGGCCGGACACTACTGCCCCATGGGCACCGACACTCCAGACCCTTGCCCCCTGGGTACCTACAACAACAAGACCAAAGCTACAGCACAGTCTCCTGGCTGCACGGCATGCTCCTATGGCAAATACTGTGGACAGACCGGCCTGACCGAGCCAAGTGGACCGTGCTGGGCGGGGTTCTACTGTCTGCAAGGGGCGCAGTCTCCCAACAATCCGGTAGTGGATGCGACTGGGGGACCGTGCCCTGTCGGACATTTCTGCCCCAACGGCACCTCCTACCCCCTCGGCTGCCAGGCGGGCACGTACAACCCCAACACAGGGCAGTCAGCGTGCACGCCGTGCCCTGCTGGGTATTACTGCCTGGAGAATTCCACCACTTACGTCGGGAAGGGCTGTCCTACTGGGTATTACTGTCCTGAGGGTACGCGTCATCCCAGCGAGTTTCCCTGCCCCGCTGGCACCTACAACCCTACCACAGGTATGCGCTTTGAATGTTGCGTTGTGGCTCACGGGCGATAGCTAAAGGTACGAGATCACAAACCAAGGAACGTGGACACAGAGCGGTGTCAGCAAGAGGCATAGATCCTCATGAGCCCCCGCAAATGCGGGGGCTCATGAGGATCTATGCCTCTTGCAGCTGGATAGTGTTCATTTGTTCTCAGCAGTGAAGGGGTTCATTGCGGTAATGGAGGTGTTAACCCTTTCAGCCCCAAGGTCCCATTTCTCAAATTCTGGAGGTGTTGTCAAGCGACTATGTAGCAGCTGCAGGAGATGGATTGACCATGATAATTCAAGGGTAGTGCCAGATGAGCTTGGCGCCTGAAGGCGCCAAGCTCATCTGGCACTACCCTTGAATTATCATGGTCAGGCCATCTCCTGCTGTAGGGACCCGGGGCTAAAAGGGTTAAATGAAAGTGCAGAAACTTGCAGTTTTTCTCAAGGAGATATTTCTGTCCCTGCAAAGAAGAACACTGCTGGGTGATATGATTATTCGCTACATACATGACAGAACAGAAAAAGAAAATGTGTTCGGTGAAATGTGTACTGGCTAGTGATTTTGTATGTTACGGATAATAGCTGTAAGGTCCGAAATCACAGACAAGGGTTTGAATGATCCAATGCAATCTTTATTCAGACATCTGACGATTTGCTTCTCTCTCGCTCGGAAAATGCTGCTTGATGTAGTTCCATTTAATTTCAGGCCAGCAGACGGAGAGCGACTGTACCCTGTGCGACCCAGGCAAGTACTGCGGCACGCCTGGCCTGAGCGCCGTCACAGGTGACTGCACGGCTGGCTGGTACTGCATTCGCGGGGCGTGGAGCATGACCCCGACTGACCTGGCTAACTACACTAACTTTGCTTGCTACTGTCCCGTCAACAGCACCGGGGGGAAGTGTCAGCCAGGAACCTACTGTCCGCAAGGAGTGAGCCAGCCGCTCAACTGTTTACCAGGTGAGGTGCACTGCCAGGAAGCCCGCCGTGGGATGGCCTTCATCGCCTGCTCGGTGCTAAACCCCAATAACTAACTAACTGCCAGGAAGCACTGGATCCTCTGGGCTGACGTCGGCCACAGTTGGTCTGTGCAGTGCGTGGGCCAGCTTCAGCCGACGTCAGCACGAGGGTCTGGTGTTCACTGGGGACTGATTCCGCTTTTTTCAAAACTTCAGACAGCTGAGCTTCAGCTTTTTGGGTGCAGACAGAAGAGTCTGTGTCATCCGCAAGAGGCATAAATTCTCATGAGCCCCTGCGTACGCACAGTACAGGACTGCGTACGCAGGGGCTCATGAGAATTTATGCCTCTTGCTGGCCGTGGATCACGGGGTGGAGTTAGTCCGTGGACCATTTGTAGTCATTTCAATTTGTCACTGTCACCCATGAATACCACCGTGTGTTGATTTTGACTTACTTACTTACTTACGCCTGTCACCCCTACCCGGGTATAGGCCGTCGATGAGAGACCTCCAGCGACTCCTGTCCTGTGCTTCTCCTTTGATTTTACTCCAGGTGGTTCTCAGTCTCTTCATGTCTGCTTGGAGGTCTCGACGCCAGGAGTTTCTCGGCTGGCCTCTTTTCCTCTTTCCCTGGGGGTTCCATGACAATGCCTGCCTAGTGATACTGGAAGCTGGCTTTCTCAGACTGTGACCAATCCATGCCCATCTTCTTCGCCCAATTTCATTCTCTGCTGTTATCTGCTCTGTTCTCTCCCAGAGACTGACGTTGCTGATCTTCTCTGGCCAGTGGATTTTCAGTTGATTTTGACAGCAGCCCAAAATGTGTGGCGGTTTTCGATTGTGAACATTGTGATTTGCAGTTAGAACCAAACTCAGGGACGATCGCATGTGTAGGTTAACCCTTTGGCTGTTGGTAGCGGTTTTTGTTGTGATGATTCCTGCAGGAATCGTTGTGAGAAAAACTGCTACCCACAGCCTAGCGCTTAACGACCAGAGTGAAGTTTGCTTATACGGGAAGGTCAGACACAACAAATGTCAAATGGAAGAATTTTTCATTTTAGAGGTCACGACTACATTTTTTTTATTAGAATAACTTTGCAGGTAACAAGCTTGAGATTCAGCGAGCAAGATCATGTCCTCATATGATCTGCTGTAATTGTAACACTATTTTGGAGCTGTCCCCCAAACTTCTTCGCTCCAGTTTTTATTGTTACTACGTCACTTGCCAGTCAGCTCAAGGTCCTGGGACTGTTGTTGGGCGCAGTCAACTCGTTCGTGGCTGTTTGCAGGCATACAGTGTCCAACGTTGGCCTGAGGACTTCTTGCCTACCTTGCCTGATCATGTTTAACCCATTTAGCCCTGAGGCCCTACAGCAGGAGATAGATTGACCATGATAATTCAAGGGTAGTGCCAGATTAGCTGGGCGCCATCAGGCGCCCAGCTAATCTGACACTACCCTTGAATTATCATGGTTGATGCAGTTGCGGGAGATGGCTCGACCATGGTAATTCAAGGGTAGTGACAGATTAGCATGGCGCCATCAGGTGCCAAGCTAATCTGGCACTACCCTTGAATTATCATGGTTGATGCAGTTGTGGGATATGGTTCGACATGATAATTCAAGGGTAGTGCCAGATTAGCTTGGTGCCATCAGGTGCCAAGCTAATCTGGCACTACCCTTGAATTATCATGGTTGATGTATCTCCTGCGACTGGTACATAGTTGTTGGGTGACACCTTTACAATTTGAGAAATGCAGTTAAATGGGATTAAAAACTGGTTTGTGTGAACCAGCGTCATACGACCAATCTCTTTAGCACAAAGCGTACCATGTGACCTTGCTAAAAAACTCTTGTAGCGACTAATGGCAGACTTTTTGTAGCCCTCTTTTGGACGCATCTTGGATGCTACTTTTGTTCTGCAAAAGATCACCAAAACGTTCTAAAATACAAAGTTACTGAATGTTGTTTGAAACAATATGCACACTATTGGAGACAGCAACATCATAAAATATTTTAAATTACGTGATAAGTCTATTACGTATAAATGTATATGTCTTTGACGTCAGTCATGTCTGGCATGATTTTGGTCAGAAGATTTCTTCTTGATTTCTTTTGCAAAAATAGCGGAGGAATGAAAACAATTACGTTATTGGTAGCAGGGGCTTGCTGCACAGACCCTTGTAGGCCTGAGGGAGGTCAAAGGAACCATTGTAAACATAGCTGGTGAAGCTGACTTACTCTCAGTATGGCGTTGGATGTTTATTTCATCATACGTGTATTTCATTCAACGTTCGTGGTTTTCAGGTCACTACTGTTCCGTGGCTGGCCTGGCCAACGTGAGTGGGGAGTGTAACGCTGGATATTACTGTACGTCTACTGCCGTGCGACCGGATCCGAAGGATGGTGTGACCGGAGACCGGTGTCCAGCGGGTCATTATTGTCCAACCGGGACCAGTGTCGCGCGGCAGTGTCCTCCAGGCTACTTCAGTAACGCTACAAGCAATGTGGACTTCAGCAACTGCGCCTTATGTTCTGCTGGTGAGTTGAGACCAAAAAAGTGACTGCCAATTATGTAAAGACAGAAGAACCCAACTGAGAAGAAACACGCTTAGAAATGACAATTACAACACAGTTTATTAATATTTAGGGTTTTTCAAAATAGACAAACAACCAAATATACAATTTTCACTGGGCATCCCCATGAGAGCCAGAGATCTGTGCACGCTATGTCTGATAAGGCGGTTCACTGGTGTGCATAATAATAAACTGGAGTGCGTGATAGTGAGGCTGACCTGTAGTTTACTTACTTACGCCTGTCACCCCTACCCGAATATAGGCCGTCGACGAGAGACCTCCAGCAACTCCTGTCCTGTGCTTCTCCTTCGATTCTACTCCAGGTGGTTCCCAGTCTCTTAATGTCTGCTTGGAGGTCTCGACACCAGGAGTTTCTTGGCCTACCTCTTTTCCTCTTTCCCTGGGGGTTCCATGACAATGCCTGCCTAGTGATACTGGAGACCTGTAGTTTACAAGTTACAAAAGGTTGCATGCAGGCATTTACATTGTTTTCATCCGTACGTCACACGACCAATCTCTTCAGCACAAACCATACCATGTGACCGAGCTACAAAAACCCTTGTAGCGACTAATGGCAGACTTTTTGTAGCCCTCTTTCTGATGCATCTTGGATGCCAGTTTTGTTCTATAATAGTTAACCAAAACGTTCTAAAATACCAAGTTACTTAGTGTTGTTCAAAACAACAGGAGACGGCAACGTCATGAAAGATTTAAAATTACGTCATAAGTCTATTATGTATAAATGTATATTTCTTTGATGTCAGTCATGTCTGGCGTGACCCAGGTCCGAAGATTTCTTCTTGATTTCTTTTGCGAAAATAGCAGAGGAAGGAAAACAAATATGTTATTGGTAGCAGGGGCTTGCTGCACGGACCCTTGTAGGCCTTCAGGAGGTCAAAGGAACCATTGTACTCTGAAGGTCAAAGGCCTTCAGGGTACAGTGGTTCCTTTGACCTCCCGAAGGCCTACAAGGGTCTGTGTAGCAAACCCCTGCTACTAATAACTTACATTAGCTGGCATCGGGTGTAAGGAAGAGTCATAATGATATCAACACTGATTGTGACTTTTTATCTGCAGGCTACTACTGTGCCAACTACGCCATGCTTGCCCCAACGGGGCCATGCAGTGCGGGCTACTACTGCCCTCAGGGTCAGAACGTCAGCAGTCCTGCAAGCTTTGTCTGTACTCCCGGCCACTACTGTCCTACGGGGAGTGCTACACAGCTAGCGTGTGCTTCTGGCACCTACCAGGACGAGTTTGGGCAGGTTAGTCGTTCGTGTGTGTAACCCATTTAACCCCAAAGATTCGTTTCTCAAACTTTGGAGGTGTCACCTGACAACCATGTAAAAGTTGCAGGAGATGGAGCAACCATGATAATTCAAGGGTAGTGCCAGATTAGCTTTTCGCCGACATGTGCCAAGCTAATCTGGCACTACCCTTGAATTATCATGGTTGACCCATCTCCTGCTGTAGGGCATCAGGGTTTGATGGGTTACGAAGAGTTCAGATTACCACAAAGGCATCTGAGACGCGTTTGTTAAGCTGAACACACAAATACACAAGTCTTTTGGCATAAAAACAAGAAAAGGAAAGGAAATCAATTGTAGAGCCAAAGGGAAAAGGAAAAGGAAATCAAAATTGTACAGTAAAAGGGAAAAGAAAAAGGAAATCAAATTGTAGAGACAAAGGGAAAAGGAAATCAAATTGTACAGCCAAAGGGAAAAGGAAAAGGAAATCAAATTGTAGAGCCAAAGGGAAAAGGAAATCAAATTGTAGAGCCAAAGGGAAAAGGAAATCAAATTGTAGAGCCAAAGGGAAAAGGAAAAGGAAATCAAATTGTAGAGCCAAAGGGAAAAGAAAATCAAATTGTAGAGCCAAAGGGAAAAGGAAAAGGAAATCAAAATTGTAGAGCCAAAGGGAAAAGGAAAAGGAAATCAAAATTGTACCGCCAAAAAGAAAAAGAAAAGGAAATCAAATTGTAGAGCCAAAGGGAAAAGGAAATTAAATTGTACAGCCAAAGGGGTAAAAGTGATGCTTTGACATTGAATTTAGACTATGCATCGTCTGACAGTGAAGGGTTTGAGGCTTAATGTGTCATTCACTTGTACAGTTTGGCTCGTGATAATTAAGATGCCATTCTGTGTTACAGTCCACATGCAAGCAGTGTCCAGAGGGTTACTACTGTGACAGCACCCTGCAGAACAATACCGTGTGCTCGCATGGCATTCAGAACCCTGTCTCCTGCCCGCAGGGCCACTACTGCCTGAACGGGACCCGCTTTGCCATGGAATACCCCTGTCCTAACGGCACTTTCAGTAACCAGACCAACATCAAGACATCGTCCGACTGCCAGGCCTGCGTGGGCGGGATGTACTGTGGCAGTGAGGGCTTGTCGGCACCCACAGGGTTGTGTAACGGAGGGTATTACTGCATCAGCGGCGCATCGACTTCCACGCCCACAGACGGTGTGATGGGCAGTGTGTGTGATCTCGGCGCATATTGTCCGCCAGGGTCCAACGCCGTCACCCTGTGTCCCGCTGGCACGTACAACAGGATCAATGGTGAGAAGATCCATCATACTTGGAAAATCTGGATATCTGTGACAGCAGAACCTGGTTGAAAGACCACACTTATGTGAGATCGCCTGTCATTAATGACACGATGATGATTCAGGTGGCGGTAGCCACCTGAATGATGGGTTTTAATGACAGGTGACCCTGTTTGCCTGTCAACACTTCCCTTGAGAAACCATCTGTCTGTTAAGACCACCTTTATCTTGCAGAAAAGTTGGTCGCTCAGAACAGGTTTTGCTGTATAAGTCATGTTTAACCCTTTTAGCCCAAGGTCCCATTTCTCACATTTTGGAGGTGTTGCTTAACGACTATCGACCAGTTGCAGGAGATGGATTGATCGTGATAATTCAAGGGTAGTGCCTGATGAGCTTGGCACCTGAAGGCGCCAAGCTCATCTGGCACTACCCTTGAATTATCATGATCAGTCCCTCTCCTGCAGCAGGGTTAGCATGATGAAGGTCAGCGTGGTGCACAAGAATATACAGGGGAATTGGTCAAACAAACACATCTCTCAGGTGAATGCCTGCAGAGCACTAGGTCCTTTGATGTCGGCATTAAACTGCATTTTTGAGCCAGTAAAGGCCGACGTTACCTTGAAGTCCTTTTGCTTACCAGACGGTCTCCTTCAGAGGCCTGTGTAAAATTCTGCACATTAATGCGAATGCAAATAAGGCAGTCAGATGTTGTGGCTCTCAGGTCCAGGGTAATTCACATGTGTGTGCACGACCAGTACCATAGACACTACCAGTGGCTGCATGCTCAGCCCAGTGTATGCAAAGTCCGATAGCTACCGCGGGCCAAGATCATTTTGCGCACTGGAAAGGGGAATAACACATTTAGCCTTGAAGCACATGAGCAGGAGATGGATCGACCATGATAATTCAAGGGTAGTGCTACCCATGAATTATCATGGTCGATCCATCTCCTGCAACTGCTACATAGTCATCAGGTGACACCTCCCAAATTTGGGAAAATGTGGCCGTGGGGTAAAATGCTGTCTTGCGCGTTCTTTTGTGTCTGTGCCAGGTCTGTACTCGAAGTCTCAGTGTCAGTCATGTGACCCTGGTCGGTACTGCCCATCGCCAGGCCTGACGTCTCCCTTCGCCAACTGCAGCGCGGGCTTCTTCTGCACCGTCAACGCCACCTCCCCTGCACCCACAGATGGCACCACCGGCAACGTGTGTCCTGTTGGTCATTACTGTCCCACAGGCACCGGCACCCCCACCCCGTGTGTGGCTGGCACCTACGCCAACACGACGCAGAACTCACAGTGCCTGGTGTGTCCAAGAGGGTTTTACTGCACAAATGGTGAAACACCAGAGCTGTGCCCTGCAGGGTTCTACTGCCCCCAGGGTACGGGATCCAACTGGCAGATGTGTCCCCCGGGGACGTTCAGTCCGGCCCTGGGGCTGGCCAATGTCACCCAGTGCCGGCAGTGTACAGGTGGCTACTACTGTGACCAGCACAACCTAACCGCGCCAGTCGGGCCGTGTCACGCTGGATATTACTGCAGGTAATTTACAATACAGTACAATACAATAATACTTTATTAATCCCTCATGGGGAAATTCACTGTCTGCCCATACAGCACACGGCATCATCATTCACTCATTGAAATAATTAAATAACACAAAACTCACAATTAAAGAGATGAAATGTAACAGACGTATTGTTACCTTTGTAACACTCTTGGCCTCAGACACACTTATGGTGGATTCCCCCTGTGCTTCTGGTGTCAGCAATGTTGCAGTGAACTACTGAAAGGGCTAGTACTGAAGAACTAAAGAATGTTGACAGACACTATCTACTGATATTACTGTTGAAAAGGGGAACAGCCTGATGGACAAAAGAGTTGGCATAACATGATGTACTACTTTCGGGTACTCGAAGTCTGCCACTTTGTTTGATACGTCTGCTGTCAAATTCATATCTAAGCGGATTTGTTTTGTCATAAAACGTGTCAGCCAGTTTGTTCGTAATCTGTCTGTTGTACAGTGTGTCCAAAGTATCCTGTGCCCTACCAATCACCCCACCCCCTTTCCGGACTACTTTGTTAAGACGATCTTGATCAACATTGAAAAGCGCAACTTCGAGAAAAGTGCAGAGTTCAGTGCAGAGAAATATACTGATGAGCAAAAGAAATGCGACATTTTTGAAAACCATCGGAAACACTATAGTTTGTTTTTTCAAAATACATTACCGATGGCATTACTATCTGGGAATACACTCTATTGCCTATAGATTTCAGCAAAATTGTGTGTAGCACACAACTGGGGAGGAGACACCGGGGATCCAAGCACTATGACCCCGGGTGGCCTCCCCTTACTACCCTATCCCGGCGAGCACAGGGCGACCTCGTCAGTTTCACTCATAGCTCGACCGGGGACGGTCGAGTTTTTGCCTTTCTCCGTTCTACGGGTTTCAGTGGGTTTTGACTGTGGGCTTGAATTGGAGTCTTCGATTCAGCCCTGGACTCACTACATTCGTGGTTTTTCCTTTGACAATTGGACTCATTGTGACCTGTGCGCCGACCGGTTTTACCGGCTCTGACTTGTGAGTTCACCCTTGGCTTGGCCTTGGGGTTCGACGACGCACGTGACTTGTGCCCGGCTGGTTTGTGCAAGGTGGACTTCTTCGCCGGCGTAGCTGGTTTAGGGCCTTATGGCTTCTTCTGTGTCGAAGACTTGCCGCCGTGCGGGGACTTCCAGTGGCCGGTTGATGCACTCGACTCTTGCTTGCCGTGTTCGGGCTGTGCTTCGGACGGAACGTGTGATGGTGGCGCCGCTTGGACGGAAGACCGGTGTTCGCGCAGGTGGGACTTCTTCAGGCGTGACCGGTCCCCTCGCCCGCTTCGGTCTCCACGGGATCCTCCACGGGTGGACGTACTTCCCTCGGCGCATCGGGCTTTCCGGCCCACAGGTAAGTCCCCTTCTTGTACCGTTACCTCGCAGGTTCTCCCTCCCCTCTCCGAGTCTTCGGCGCAGGGTAGGCGAGTTTCGGAGTCACGCTCCCCACGCTCTGCTTCGTTAGCGCGTGGCTTGAGCCCATTTTGGTTCCCACCCCCCGCTCTGCTTCGGGCGAGCGGTCTGGGAGAGATGAGCGTTCGTCGGCCACCCCCGGCTCTAGGTCTCCGGAGCGGGGACGGGTGACGGAACGCAAGCATAAGAAAGAGAGTAAACGTGATAAGAAATGCTCTCGCTCACGCACCGAGGCTTCGGAACGTGACTCGAGACCGTTAGTAATGCTGCCTCCCCGCTCTGTATTTTCCGAACGGGCAAGGCATGCTTTGCTTTCTTCCCCCCCCCCCGCCCGCCCCGTCTCGCCTGGGCGGGCCCGGGGTGTGGTTGACTCTCGCCCCCCACGCTCCGAGGAGTCGGAGCGGGGGTCGCGTGCACATAATGGTCCCCTCCCCGCTTCGCTTCGCCTGAGCGGGCTTGGCGTGACCGTAGACTGTCCCCCCCCCGTCTCGTATCGACCGGACGGGCCCGGTGTGACTTGGACCCTCGCCCCCCCCCCCCCCCTCGCTCCGAGGCTTCGGAGCTGGGGCAGCGGGCTCATAAATCGTCCCCTCCCCGCTCCGCCTTTCCTGAGCGGGCTTGGCGTGACCCTAGACTGTCCCCCCCCCCGCCTCGTATCGACCAGGCGGGCCCGGTGTGACATCGCGCGTCCTCCACGGTCCGACACATCGGACGGGGGGCCGCGTGCCCGGTATTTGTCCCCTCCCCGCTCCGCCTTTCCTGAGCGGGCTAGGGGAGACTATTGGCGGTCCCCCCCCCCCCCCCTCGCACCGGTTCTCCCGGGCGGGCCAGGGGTGACCAGGCCACTTCCTCGGTATTCCGATCGCGGTTTGTCGCTCACGTCGGCTGCCGCGTGCGGATCCCGACTTCGAGGTGGACCGTCGCTTTGCCACGGTCCCTCCGTCGCCGCGGCGCGCCTCTTTGCGTGCGTCGCGGGCGGCTGCGTCTACCTCGCGCGCGGCGGTGCGGCACTCTCGTAGCCGCTCGCCCCTTTCGTCTTTGCCGCGAGAAGATCAGTTTGGAACGGACGTCCTCAGCCTTCATCCGTCGGACTCGGCCTCGGCGATCTTCTTGCAGGACTCGGCGGCGGGTTCTCCTTCCCGCCTTTTTCCGCTGTCGCGTCGGCCTCCGCCTCGTCAGACGTTGCCGGCCCTTCGCTCGGATCACAGTCGGTCCACGCTATGGGTGAGGCTTCAAGGCTTATCGCCAAGTCCCTACCGCCCGACGTCTGTCCGCCTTCGCCTCCTCCGAAGAGACAGGCTTCGGCCATGGTCGACGCGCAGAGGCAAGTCCAGCGCCGCAAGTCCCTCCCGCAAGCCGGCTTCCGGGACCTCACCGATGCTTCTCCGCCCAGCTGCGTAACGACGCTTTCGGCGACACGGGATACTTTACCGCCGCTCGATCGCCGGTGGGAATCAACTTAAGCTTCCGCCAGGCCTAGTACGCTGGACACTCCCAAGCCTTCGCCTTACCTTTTCCAGCGGTGGATGTGGCGGCCTTACTACAGGCGGGCGGCCGCAGGCTCGTCCAGAACTCGTGGCCTCGGCCTCTCGACAGGATCGCCTCCTTAGCGCGGATCTCGCTGGCGTGCTCGGGTTTGGAACTGGCTACCCAGGCAGCACTGCAGTGCCTACAGGATACGTGGGACCTGGAGGCTCAGTCCCCGCTTCGTGACGTGCGGTCCATCCTGATAGCGGCCAACCGGTCCGCCTACCATTCTTCCGCCACCGCCAGGGCAGCGGCTGCCAAATGCGACCTCTGGAGGAGGGATACCCTTTTGCGCCTCTGCTCGGACCTTCCCTTGTCAGTGAAGACCCAGCTCCGTCACGCCCCCTTAGGGGGTCCTCAGCTGTTCGGCGACACTTGGCACACCTTTAAGGAATCTTCCAAGGACTTGTGGCCCAAGCCTGCATCTAACCCAGCCTCGACCCGCTTTCGCGCCCCCCGCACGGCGGGGGTCGTGCCCAGCGGTCTTTCAGGCCCTCCTTCTCTACAGTCGGATCTTCACGAGGTCGGGCCCGTCCATTCCAGGCTACTCAGGCCGGCCCCGCCCCTCGCCCTTCTTGGCCCCGCGGTGCCCGTAGCTCGGGCCGCGGTCGGGCTCTTTGACTCGCCCCCGCCTCCGCCCCCGCCTCATTAATCGGGCCTCCCGTCGGCGGGCGGCTGTCGCTCTTCAGCGATCTTGGAGATCGCTGTTCCCGGACGACCCCTGGATTCTTTCCACCGTTACCGCAGGCCTGCAACTTCGTTCCTGTCGCCTCCGCCTCTTCGCTGAGCACCCTTGTGGACCCAGGAACCGCTCGACGGCACACAGGCGGACGCTCTGCGCGGGGAAGTGGCGACCCTCCTCACCAAAGCGGCGACAGAGGTGGTTTTGCGGCAGGACTCTACGGCGTTCTACAGCCGACTCTTCTAGCTCCCAAACCAGGCCAGTTATCGACTTATCAGCTTGGCCTCGATTCATATCAGCTTGGCCTCGATTCAGGCTTGGCCTCGATTCAGGATGCTTATCAGCTTGGCCTCGATTCAGGATGCTTGGCCCCTCGATTCAGGATGGAGACGGCCAGGACACTCCGTGCGGCCCTCCGGCCGATGGACTTTGCGATCCGCCTCGATCTGTCAGACGCCTATCTGCACGTCCCGATTCATCCGTCGTTTCGCCGGTACCTTCGGTTTGACTTGGGGGGATCGTCTACCAGTTCTGCGCCCTTCCTTTCGGCCTCAACATCAGTCCGTGGGTGTTTACAAGACTGCTCGACGCCGTGATAGCCAATTTCCGTCAGCGCTCCTTGAGCCCGGCCTCCAATTACTTGGACGACCTTCTACTGCGCAACTTGGTCTCCGCAGCCCTCCAGACGGACAGGGATGCCCTGCTTTCCCTTCTGCGTCGTCTAGGTTTCCTACTCATTGGGGAAATCCGTTCTTCTCCCTCTCGACGGTTTCTACATCGGGGGATGGAATTCCTGACCGACCTCAACCTTGCCCGCCTGCCTCTGGCCAGGCGACAGAAGATAGTCGACTTAGCGACTTCGATGGGGATGGGATCCTCCTTCACCGCCAGGGTCTGGCTTCAACTCCTGGGCCTCCTCAGGGCGGCTGCGGACCTGCTTCCCTTGGGCAGACTTTATGCTCGGCCTCTCCAGCTACGTCTCCTTCTTCACTGGCGACCCTCGGGCGCTCTGTTGGATCTAGTACCTGTCACGCCTCGGGCTCGTCCTCACCTCGAGAGGTGGGCGGACCTCGCTTGGCTGGCTTCGGGGGTGCCCTACACTCCCCGCCGCCTCGGTGGTCTCTCTGTACAGAGGCGAGCCAGGCCGGCTGGGGCGTGCACCTGTTACCGGATTTCTCTCGGCCTCGGGCGTTGGCTTCGGGAGCTGTTCGGGAATCACGTCAACTGGCTGGAGCTGAAGGCAGTTGGATTGGCATTCGACGTTGGCAGGAGACCTTGGCCAATCAGGACGTCCTCGTGCTCTCCGACAACTCGACGGTGGTGGCTTACATACAGAATCAGGGTGGCACTCACTCGCCCTCCCTTTGCGTTCTTCGGTGCCACCTTCGCCTCTGGTGCAGGGATCGAGGCATTGCCCTACGAGCCCGCCACATCCCTGGCCACCTCAACGTGAAGGCGGACGCCCTGTCTCGTCGCGGACAATTGCTCCACACGGAGCGGTCCCTACGCCCGGATATTTTTCGCCTGCTCTGCTCTCACTGGGAAACGCCGCTAGTGGATCTGTTTGCCACCAGATGAAGCAGCCAGCTCCCGGTCTACGTCTCGCCAGTCCTGGATCCACTCGCTTGGGCAGTGGACGCGCTCCCCATTCCTTGGGTCGGCCGGATTGCTTACGCCTACCCCCCGGCAGTCCTCGTTCCGAAGGTACTGCGGAAGCTTCTAGGATGCTCGGCGGTCCTCCTGCTGGTGGCCCCCTTCAACTGGACCAAGAGCTGGACCACGGACCTCCTCGCGCTTGCGACGGACCCTCCTCTGGAGCTTCCTACCCCTTCCACGATGCTCAAGCAGCCCCGTCAGCGGCTTTTCCATCCGTGCCCCGTACGCCTCCGCCTACACGCTTGGAGGTTGTCCGGCACGCCCGCGCCGCTAGAGGTTCTCGGATGCAGCAGTGGCGGCAATTGCAGCAGCCCGCAGACTCTCTACAAGGAAGGTGTACGAAGGCAAGTGGAGGGTCTTTCAGACCTGGTGCACCTCCCATGGGCACCCTCCCACTAACCTAGCCTCCCACCAACTGGCGGAGTTCTTCCTGTGGCTCTTCGACGACCGGGGCTTAGCCCCGGTCGCCATCAAGGGCTACCGCGCTACGTTCGCGGACATCTACCGTCACCGGTGTCTTCCGGACCCAGGCGCCTGCAAGGATCTGTCGAATTTCTGGCTCACTTTGAACTCCGACGTCCGGTTTCACGTTCCCTAGTACCCCGGTGGGATCTTGCCTGGGTACTGACGTGGTTGAATACGGACCGGTTGAGCCCCTCCCCTTGGCTCGGTTCTCAGACTTGACCCGGAAAACCTGTTTCCTTCTGGCTCTCGTTACAGCGTCCCGAGTCAGCGAGCTTCACGCGCTCTCGATGCTCCCAGCCTGTTTGCGGTTCGTTCCGACGGCTCTGCGCAGAGGCTCTCCGATCCGTCCTTCCTGGCCAAGAACCGCCGCCCGCGGCGGCTCCTCAGGTGCTAACGATACGGCCCCTCTGTGGAGCGGACCTCTCCCCTGGATCGCGGCAACAGGACCCAGTGCGGGCGCTAAAGATTTACCTGCGCCGCTCTCAGCCGCAGCGCCGGGGGCGCTCGCGCCTCTTCTTACCTTGTCCGCGGGCAGACGCCACATCTCGGCCCAGATCGTGTCATCCTGGCTGCGGTGGGTGATTAGGTCAGACTACCTAGACCTCTCCCCACGCGGCGCTGAGCCTTTACAAATCCGGGCGCATGAAGTGAGAGCAGTAGCCACCAGTCTAGCCCTGGACCGCAACTGCTCGGTCAAAGATATTTTGGCAGCGGGTGGCCGGCGCTCAGACTCCACTTTCGCACGCTTCTACCTTAAGAGACCTATCCGGCTGACGTGACTCCCTGGCACGGGTGGGCGACATCTCCGCGGCCCAGCACTCCCTCCGAGCGCGGCTGGCGTCTTAGGCACATCATAGCTGAAATCGTCGGGAGTTCTCTCTCGAGGGGGCCGGCGGAGTGGTTGGGTTGTGGTTAGATACGGCACCCTCCGCCTGTTCGCCATTCTCCCAGATAGTAATGCCATCGGTAATGTATTTTGAAAAAACAAATGAATTTTTTTTCTAAAATGTATTTTTTTGAAAAATACTTACCGATGGCATTACTCGAATGGCCCTCCCGCCTGCCCCGCTTGCCTCTTGTGGCTATGTGTGAAACTGACGAGGTCGCCCTGTGCTCGCCGGGATAGGGTAGTAAGGGGAGGCCACCCGGGGTCATAGTGCTTGGATCCCCGGTGTCTCCTCCCCAGTTGTGTGCTACACACAATTTTGCTGAAATCTATAGGCAATAGAGTGTATTCCCAGATAGTAATGCCATCGGTAAGTATTTTTCAAAAAAATACATTTTAGAAAAAAAATTCATGTTTCTGATGGTTCCATAAATGTCGCTTTTCTTTTGTTTGACAGTATACCTCAACCTGTGGGTGATATTGGCAAGTAAGAGACAAACTTCCACTGGCAATAGGCATACATTCGTGTTTCTACCTGATTGTGATTTAGGGGCAAAACCTTAACCCCCATGTGCATGCAGCTACCGATAGTGTTTACAGAACCAATGGCTGCATGCACTGGTTAGGTTAGCTCGCTGTTTAACGTCCACAGCACTGAAGTGATAATGGATGGCCCTGACGGGCGGGTTTATGGGGGACAGACAAATCTATTTCCTATGGAGTACGACCTGAACACTGATCAATTCAGGCGCACTGCAACTGTGGCACTTTGATTTACCAGGACCTTTCAACGGACATGCACAACAGGGTTAACCCTTTCAGCCCCGGGATCCTGCAGCAGGAGATGGATTGATCATGATAATTCAAGGGTAGTGCCAGATGAGCTTGGCGCCAGAAGGCGCCAAGCTCATCTGGCACTACCCTTGAATTATCATGATCAGTCCATCATCTACAACTGGTACATAGTCGTTAGGCAACACCTCCAAAATTTGAGAAATGGGACCTTCAGGCTGAAAGGGTTATGGTTCGATGTGAGGCTGTCATCTGAAGATTACATACCAGTTTATGAAACACAACGGCCATGATAGTATGGGGTGGTGCTGAAATAGTGTGGTGCCTGTAACATGGCTTCATGCATGGGGGTGGGGGAGTAATTACACCCTTTAGCTGTTGATTGTGAATTTTGCACCTGAGACCACCGCTCGCTGACTGACATTTATGTGAAGATACCGTGAACAGCCATAATAGGCATAAAAAACACAGGACTTGCAAGAGACATAGATCTTTATGAGCCCCTGGGACTTCGGGGGCTCATGAGGATCTGTGCCTCATGCAGTTGGATTACGTTCACTATTCCTTGGAAGTGAAGGGGTTGACCCTTTCGCTGTCAATAGCGCTTTTTGTTGCGACGATTTTCTTGAGGAATCGTCGTGACAAAGAGCACGACCAGCAGGGTTAAAATTGTCTGTGTGTTCCAGGAGTGGCTCAGACTCTGCCACACCGTCCACTGCTAGTGCTGGCGATGCTGACGTCTGCCCCGAGGGTCATTACTGCCCCGCCCAGACCCAGGAGCCTGTGGAGTGCCCACCAGGGACATTCAACAACGCCACAGGGCTGACTATGCAATCTGCATGCCAGCCATGCTTACCTGGCCACTACTGCGACGTACCTGGTCTCATCTACCCTACAGGTCTGTGCAATGCTGGCTACTACTGCACAGGTGGTTCCAACGCATCAAACCCATCATCAGTGACTGCAAGTGGTGGACCGTGTCCGGCCGGGTCGTTCTGCGTGGCAGGGTCCAGTCAGGCGGAACTGTGTGCTGCGGGATCGTATAACTCCTTGACGCAGCAGTCTACCTGCGTGACGTGTCCTGCGGGGTATTACTGCACTGCGGGAAGCACCTCCACCAGAGACTGCCCAACAGGTGGGCTGTTGTCATGATCTTTAGCATCAGCTTAACCCATAAAGCCCTGGAAAGCTACGACAGGGTCTGGATTGACCATGATATTTCAAGCTTGGTGTCAGAATAGCTTGGCGCCTCTAGGCGCCAAGCTATTCTGACACCAAGCTTGAAATATCATGGTCGATCTGTCTCCAGCACTGTGAGACACACAGCAGAGGATATCTACCAAAATTTGACAATTTCGTCCTCATGGCGTATTGTGATGTGATGTCGTGGGCAATTTCGTCCTCATGGCGTATTGTGATGTGATGTGGTGGGCAATTTCGTCCTCATGGCGTATTGTGATGTGATGTGGTGGGCAGTTTCATCCTCATGGCATAATGTGATGTGATGTGGTGGGCAATTTCGTCCTCATGGCGTAATGTCATGTGATGTGGTGGGCAGTTTCGTCCTCATAGCGTAATGTGATGTGATGTGGTGGGCAGTTTCATCCTCATGGCGTAATGTGATGTGGTGGGCAATTTTGTCCTCATGGCGTAATGTGATGTGATGTGGCGGGGTTGGGGTGTGACGGAAACTGTGTGTCTGTCTTTTGTTGTTATATTTGACCCTGTTATATGCAAAGCTGACTGTATGTGGATGTCTGTGTATTTTACAGGTCACTTCTGTCCTGCTGGCACCGGTTTCGCTACCCAATACCCATGCAACAACGGCACTTACAACAACGCCACCCGAGGATCCAGTGTGGCCGCCTGCCAGCTGTGTGACCCTGGACACTACTGCCCCTCACAAGGCCTCTCACAGCCCTCTGGGCCCTGCGCGGGAGGGTGGTACTGCACTCTGGGGTCATGGTCAGACAAGCCGGCCGTGCTGGGTAATGACACAGGTGGTGGCTGCAGCTGCCCTGCCCAGAGCACTGGAAGGAAATGCTTGGCCGGCACATTTTGTCCTGTTGGATCACACTCCCCAGTGCCCTGCACACCAGGTTATTACTGTGACACGGACAAGCTGTCAAGTGTGACGGGGCCCTGCCAGGCCGGCTACTACTGCACCAATAGTTCCACCATCCCGAACCCCGTCAACGAGACCTTTGGCGACATCTGTCCTCGGGGTCACTACTGTCCAGAGGGGAGTGCCACGGCGCAAGCATGTGCTGCTGGAACCTACAGTGGTCTCTATGGTAACCACAACGTCAGCAGCTGTTTGCCATGTACGGCTGGCCAGTACTGTCCTAGTGCAGGCCTTGCCTCCCCTGTGGGTGACTGCAACGAGGGATGGTTCTGTCCAGAGGGCATGACTCAGCCACAGCCCGTGGGTAACCAGTGTCTGGCCGGCCACAGCTGTCCCCAGGGCAGCCCGGCCCAGTCTCCCTGCCCCAGTGGCTTCCACCAGCCCATCGTGGGTCAGGGGTCATGCCTGCAGTGTCCCTCCGGCAGCTACTGTGACCAGAACGAGGCCATTGCCGAGAAGCAGAGTGGGGTGAGTGCCCCATCACATGGAGTGGTCACACCCAAAGTGTGCCCGGCCGGCTTCTATTGTCCCAACAGGACGCAGACAGATCAGGAAAACCCATGTCCCGCTGGCACCTACAGTAACACCACCGGCCTGGAGATGCAGTCGCAATGCGTGGCCTGCACGCCTGGACGGTACTGCGCCATTGACGGTCTGACACAACCCACAGGACTGTGCTCTGCTGGCTACTATTGTGTTAGCGGCTCTTTCTCCCCCACCCCCTCACTATCTGTACAGGGTGGACCATGCAAGCAGGGGACGTATTGCTCACAGGGTGCTAGCGTAGAGACACCCTGCCCCAAGGGAACATACGGCAACCATTCCCTCCTCCCGTCCTTGGCTGACTGCACGGTGTGTCCGCCCGGAGAGTTCTGCGCTCAGTCTGGTCTGGCCGCCCCCAACGGCTCCTGTCTGGCTGGATACTACTGCACCAACGGGTCAGAGGAGGCTAACCCTGTGGGACAGAGTTACGGTGCCGAGTGTCCTGTGGGACACTACTGCCCCACCCACAGCTACCAGCCCACAGCGTGCCCTGCCGGGACCTACCAGCCCAGCGCCAGACGAACCAACGTCACTGCCTGTCTCAGCTGCGACCCCGGCTATTACTGTAACTCCACGGGATTGTCAGCCGTCACAGCAATGTGTGAGGAAGGTTTCTACTGCAGCCTGGGTGCTGCATCCAGCGCTCCTACTGATGGAATCAGCGGCAACATCTGTCCTGCGGGATCATACTGTCCCCTCGGGTCTCCCCAGCATTTATACTGCCCCAATGGCACCTACACCAACCACACCGGTGCTGCGGCCTGCTACGACTGTCCTGCAGGTTACTATTGCGTGAATCGTGACCATGCTGATCTTTGCCTACCCGGCTACTACTGCCCGCCGAAGACTGGAGCGGACTTACAGGCGTGTCCTGCAGGAACCTACAACCCGCTGTACGGCCTGAGCGTGGTGAGCCAGTGCACACAGTGTCACGGAGGAAAGTACTGCTTGACGCCAGCACTGAGCGCTGTCTCGGGAAATTGTACAGCTGGTTACTACTGCAGAACAGGTATGGTGACTATTCAAACGTTTGTTTTCCTTTATTTATTATCTGTCTTGTGTACTTAGCCCAATTTGTGTGCACACATAATTAATAGTAGCATACACTTTCTTTCTATTGGATACTACAAGAGAAATGTCAAAGGTAAAACTTATGCTTTGCATTAAAGTTTCACCTTTTTAACCCGTTCAGTGCTGAGAAAATTTGAGCACTACCCAACTGCAAGAGGTATAGATCCTCATGAGCCCCCGCAGTTGTGGGGGCTCATGAGGATCTATGCCTCTTGCTGACACCACTTTGAATCCACGTTCCTCGGACAGCCAGGGTTTTTCGGTGTTGAATCAATGATGACTGCAACAGCACAGTCTGCGTCATCTGGCACTGAATGGGTTAACTCCTTCAGCCCTTCGGCCATATTTCCCAAATTTTGGAGCCGTCATCTAACGACTATGCACCAGTTGCAGGAGATGGATTGACCATGATAATTCAAGGGCAGTGCCAGATTAGCTTGGCGCCAACAGGCGCCGAGCTAATCTGGCACTACCCTTGAATTATCATGGTTGACCCATCTGCTGTAGTGTGTCAGGGCTGAATGGGTTAAGGGCTCACGTGGCCTAGCCTAGCAGTTTGATTGTTACGAATGCAACTTATGCTTGGTAACTTTTGAGCTGTTTGGGTGATTTAAACCATTACCTCCTGAGGTTTATTTTTTTTCAGATTATGGAGTTGTCCTATGAAGTCAACTTCACGGTTCAGGTGATAGACTGACCATGATAGTTCAAGGGTGGTGCCAGGATAGCTTGGCGCCTCTGGGCTTCAAGCTGTTCTGTCGCCACCCTTGAACTAACAGGGTCAAATTTATCTCATGTTGGAGTGTATCAGGGTTTATCCCAATCAGCCCTGACGCCCTGCAGCCGAAGATGGGTCGACCATGATAATTCAAGGGCAGTGCCAGATTAGCTTGACGCCGACAAGCTTGGCGCCTGTCAGCGTCAAGCTAATCTGGCACTGCCCTTGAATTATCATGGTCGATCCGTCGCCTGCAACGGGTGCTTAGTCATTAGATGACAACTCCAAAATTTGGGAAACGCGGCCGTCGGGCTGAATGAGTTCAAGGATTAATCAGTGACTTTTTGACATGGCAGTGTGGATCTGAAGTACAGATTTGAAAGTATAGCTTACTGCCAGATGGACAGATAGAATGCCAGTGGCAAGTGTAGATTCTCATGAGCCCCCACAGTTATGGTGGGTTTAGCTCATGCCAGACATGATGTTCATGAACATGTGGGAAATAGCCGCAGATCCCCATGATGCACGTCTCGAATGGGTTAACCCACATCATACTGAGTCTAAAAGCTTCAAATGTGTACACTGCCGTATGCAAGCTACATTATAGTACTTACAGATAAGGATATAGACCAATGGCTTTAGTTCAAGGGTGGTGCCAGAATAGCTTGGCGCCTAGAGGCGCCAAGCTATTTTGGCACCACCCTTGAACTATTTTAGTAAAACTTATTATTTCACACACTGGTGTATTCCAAATGATAAGAGTTAAAGTCCAAAATCACAGACTAGCACAATTTATGATTTCACGCTTGGGTAAGTGTTGGCACTAATGCAAATGCTAATGATGCTTTTGTTCAGGAGTGGACACCTCGACTCCATCTGGAAACAACACCGGTTACGGAGGTATCTGTCCTGTGGGCTACCACTGTCCTGTCGGCACCACAGAACCCCTGGCCTGCCCACCTGGCACCTACAGGTAAAGTACTGGCCTCAACTCTGTGCAGAAATTGTCTTTCTGAGGATACACATACACTTGCAATGCATGCCCTCACATCAACAATTTGTACACGCTGCAGGTTATTGTTAGTATGAAATAGTGTACATTCAGCTCAAAGTAAAACATTCATGTTTAATACATTCAGGCCTAGCATTTATACATTTATACATTCAAATCTCACATATGGAAATTTCAAAGAAGCTACAAAGATGCTAGTAAAATGCAAATTCCATCTAGCATCTTAGTATTTTCAGAGCTGCCAACTCGCACTCACGCATTTCCTGAACGAGTGCCACTAATTCTCTTCAATCTCTCCACAGTGACAGCCCAATGCAGGCGAGTTGTACACCGTGTGTGGCTGGCTACTATTGCATGGAGAATGCGACAGACTACACACAGACTGTGTGCCCCTCGGGCTACTACTGCCTCGCCGGTACAACCGCACCTTTCCAGTACCCTTGTCCTAAGGGATCCTACAATCCCGTGAATGGCAGTGACGGGCCGGAGGATTGTCTGAGCTGCCCACCTGGACAATACTGTGAAGGTTGGTTGTTGCAGCAAAATATTGAACACTTCGCTGTCAGACATGACAAACAGCACCTTAACTGCAAGAAGCATAGATCCTCATGAGCCCCTGCGACAGCGGGGGCTCATGAGGATCTATGTCTCTTGCTGGCTCCATTGGTATGTGCGTGCATCATGCAGGGTTTTTCAGCAGTGGTTCAGCTTTGGCTCTTGAGACATCATTTCAGGCCATTGGTAATGAAAGGATTTTTGTAATTTCAAGACTCACAAGAAAAAGCAAAAAATACTTAAAACGGTGAATAAAATAGGCTGCACTGAAATCATTTGGATATCACTTTGCTGCACTGTGATGAGTTTCTTTTCGTATAATAATTAGTAATAATTAAATAATAACAATTTGTATATAGCGCTAACTCAACATGGCTAGGCTCAAAGTGCAATGTGCACGCTCTTCCCATCATCCGCACCACCTGCCCATGCAGCGTCTGCCACCTGCCCATGCAGCGTCTGCCACCTGCCCATGCAGCGTCTGCCACCTGCCCATGCAGCATCTGCCACCTGCCCATGCAGCGTCTGCCACCTGCCCATGCAGCGTCTGCCACCTGCCCAGGCAGCGTCTGCCAATTAACCTATTTATCCCCAAGTCCCAAATTTGGAAGTGGCACCCAGTGACCATGCACCAGTTGCAGGAGATGGTTCGACCATGATAATTCAAGGGTTAGTGCCAGATTGGCTCGACGGTTGAGGGCGCCAAGCTAATCTCGCACTTCCCTTGAAGTATCATGGTCAATCCATCTCCTACTGTAGTGCATCAGGGCTAAAAGGGTTAAAGCCACCGGTTTTTGTTCATGTAGCACCCTTGACATTGTTAGCGACATCAATCTTTCTCACAGATCACATTGTTGTTATGTTTCAGTGGACGGCATGTCGTCACCATCGGGCAACTGCTCGGCTGGCTGGTACTGCTCTGGGTCAGCCTTTAAGTCTCGGCCGTTCACACCAGCCAATGCCACCACCTTTCCTGACTGCTCCTGTCCTGGTGCCAACTACACTGGTAAGTGTTGGCTGTGATAGTTGTTTAGACCTGTTACAACTATATTGGATTTGGCCGCGTGGCAACTGTCGCCTGGATGAACTCTTTTCATTTCTAGTTGCAACCATAGAGGTTGGATGTGCATGGACCGTCTTTTTGTTACAGCTCCTGCATTTATTCATTGTCATTAACCCTCATCATTTGAAATACACCAGTGTGTGAAATAAGTTTGACTAAAATAGTTCAAGGGTAGTGCCAGAATAGCTTGGCGCCTCTAGGCGCCAAGCTATTCTGGCACCACCCTTGAACTAAAGCCATTTGTCTATATCCTTATCTGTAAGTAGTATAATGTAGCTTGCATATGGCAGTGTACAAATTTGAAGCTTTTAGCCTCGTTATGATATGGGTTAACTACGATTTGTGTTTCTAAAATGATTACATGCAGACCAACCAGGCGACTGCCATTTTGTGCAATGCAGAGAAGAAGCCAACAAAGAAAGCAGCACGCTTAGAATAGACAGTTACAACACAAACATGTTGTGATTGTTTTTTTCTAAGTGTGTTTTTTTGTTTCTTTGTTGAGTTGCTCTCTGAAATGATTGTAAATGAAAACCAAGGAACTCCATAGAACATGGATTCAAAACAGTGGAGTGGAACCTTATGAGCCCTTACATCTTTGAGAGCTCATGAGGTTCTTTGCCTCTTGCAATTTCTCTTGGCACTGAAGGGTTTCAGCGTAACCCCCTGTGCATGCAGCCGCTGGCACTGTAAACAGTACTGGTGGGGGGGGGGGGGGGGGGGCATGCAAAATGGGGTTACATTTAAGAATTTGTTAGTCCACGTAGATAACTCTTTTTAACCCCACGATCACATTTCATAAATTCCCATGATGATTTAAGAGTAGTTCCAGATTAGCTTGGCGCCATCTGGTGCCAAGCAAATCTGGCACTACCCTTGCATTATCAGGTCAATACATCTCCTGCTGTATTATATCGTGGCTAAATGGTTTAATCCTTTTAGCCCTGGATCACTACAGCAGATATGGCTTGACCATGAGCTAATCTGGCACTACCCTTGAATTATGGTTAAGCCATCTCCTGTAACTCGTACATAGTCATTAAGCAACACCTCCAAAATTTGAGAAAAGGGACCTTGGGGCTACAAGGGTTAATCAGTGTCATCTGTTATCTGTCTAGGTGGAGAATGCTGGCCCGGCACGTACTGTCCAAATGGCGCCAGTTACCCTGTCAGTTGTGATGGAGGCATGTACTGCTCACACAGCGGACTACACATCCCTGAGAGACCCTGTCATGCTGGATTCTACTGCCCTGGGGGTGACAGTCGCCCTGACCCGCCCCTCACAGTTTGTCCCGCGGGTTACTACTGTGAATCAGGGACCGTGACGCCTGTGCCTTGCCCAGCTGGAACCTTCTCCAGCACTGACGGTCAGTCAAAGTTATGTTTTGCGTCTAGAATGCCATTTGTTTTCTCAAAACACATTACCGATGGTATTACACTTAGGAAATGGCTCTTAGCTAACCTAATTTTAGCCAAAGTTTGGTTGTGTCCGTATAAGGGGGGTGTTGGCAGGAGTGGGGCGCCATAGACCATGCCAAACCCGAATAGCCTCCCCTTACTCACATCCGGTACAAGATTACCCAGCATACCCCAGTTTTAGTTCTTAGCTGGCAGAAGTAGGTTGTGTCTGTTCGAGCTCCGCTTGGTTCTTGACTGTTAGTTCGTTGGAACTTGAACTGTGGAGATTGTGGCGTGACTGGGGTTGGTAGTGCTCACGCCTGTGATGCCTCGTCGACCTGTGGGTTCTACGGGCCGACTGGTTGTCCCATGGGGACTGTGACTTGCGGCTTCCGGACGCTGCTTCGGCCTGCGTTCCTACCCGGTCATGCCTTGCGGCGTGCTGTTACGATATGGTGATACGTGGGTTTGCTCCTTTTTCCGCCATGGCCAGTAACTAGGTTCGTATCTGCACGATGTGTGGCGCCTTTCAGGGCCCCTCGGACGAGCATGCGGAGGGCCTTCCCTGAGCTTGTAGTCGCTGACTGCAGAGGGCTGGCGTCGGATACCGAACCTACGACGCTTCCAGTCCTGGGCCAGACGACAATTCATAAACAGGACATGCAGAAGCAACTGCTCGGCTTCTCAGGACAGTGACTAGTGTCTGTGAGAGCATGTTGGTGCGGTAGCGAACACGTATGAGTATGTACGTTTATCGGGGTGCGACACGTGGGTTAAACGGCTGCTTTCCCAGCGGCTCAGCGGTTCGCCAGGCCGCTGGGATGCAACACCTCTTATCCTTGGAAGGTTAGATTCCTGGAATCTCTAAACCGATTACTTTAGTTCGGAAATGGAGATGAGAAAACAGAGGGGTATTCTGTCTCTCATATTTTAATTTAATTAAATAACTTGATTATCCCTTAAGGGCAATTACAATCAAATAGTACTCAAGCATTAAGCATTGATTAATTTATTTTTTGTTATTATTATGTTGGGCGCCCTCGCCCGGGCTATTCACCGACTTTCTATGGCTTGTGGCGACCGCAAGGGCTCCAGGACCGCTACACTTCGCACTACAAGATCCCGGCTCAGTGATGTTGGGCCACGCCTCGCCCCGACCATGCAGACGAGAGCCGCTCTAGATGCAGTGCAGAAGAGACGACCTCACGATGGGATCCGGGTTCCGGCATTCGCTCACGATCTTCAGTTCCCCTTCGGAAGCAGGTGCTCACCTCACAGAAACCAGGGGTACGAGAGGAACAGGAGACGCCGTCCCAGTTCCTTGGCGCGCTACGCACGGGAAAGACAGGCGCTCCGAATTATCGCCACCATTCGGGGGAGCGGCCCCCTGAGACTACGTTGTTCCTTCCAAGTGCGGGGTCCGCCTTCGTTGGAGCGCCGCCGGCCGGAGTTATCCGGACTTCGGAGGGGTTGGACATCCCTTCTCCTGCGGGCGGGACTTACGGTTCCCGCTGGTCGCCAGAGGACGTCATTCGCTGTGGCTGGACGAGGATAGCTTCTCTACGTCGCTACGCTCGCAGTTCCGAGAGGTCTTGCGATCGCCGTCTACTGCGGGGATTACAGGAGAGTCTACTCGGGCCTGGGACGAAGCAGGTCCCCTCATCGTGTCCAAGCATTTCAAGTCCCTTCCCCGCCTGGTCGGCTTCTGTCTCCGCTTCAGGGCGCCGGGGGAGGCGCTGGTGGCTTCAGCTTGATCCTACTTTCTTCCGCTGCCAACAGTTGCTGCGTCCGTCCTAAACGATTACGCGCGACCGAGTGGGCGAGTCAGCCACGCAGGGCACCGCGCAGTGGAGAACTTCTTGGCCTCCTGGGCAGACCGACAAGGAGGCTTACAAGGACTGTTGCTCAGCTGATTCACGCTGCTTGCACCGCCGGATGTAGCAGTCTTCTTAGAACACTGTGGACCGTCAGACGGGATTGGCAGGGACCCCTCTTCCACGGAGGCGCGGTTCGTCTGCTGCACCGGATTGGGTGACTTACATCCGAGAGACGGAGGCGACGTTGTGACGCCAACGGCACAGTCCTGTGAACGTCAGTGGCAGCATACTCCAGGCGAGTGAGGGATAGAGGTCAGCGCGGGTGGAGGACTGGTCCGACAGACTTCACGGCGGGCACCGTCTTCATCGTGGGTATGCACACAGTTCAGATTAGCTCCGGCTGAGATGAGTTGCAGCTGGTCGCATCATTCTCACGACGGGGTGCTACTCTTCGCTTGGGCCTGGCCGTAGTCAGCGGTGACCAAGCACTCTTGTCGCCTCCTTAGACGACAGCTTCGGGACCTAGCGGAAGCGTTTGCTTCCCTGGGTGGAGGCGACTTGGAGTTCCGGCAGGCTGCGGAGCCGGACCGGAGCGGATGGACTTGCCCTCGGTAGCGCCTTTGTGAAGTTACCCATTCGGTGCTGTGGATCCTGCGGCCGGGGGCGCAAGTGCCGGGAGTTAGACGGGACAATTTGGCAGGAATTAGTTCCTGAGAGGTCGTTGCGCTCGGGCCTGGGGCAGTATGGTCGACGCAGCTCTTACACTAGATGGTGGATTGGGGCACGATCTTCGTCCTTCGACTCAACACACGTGCCTCGTCATCTTGGCAGATGCCAGACAAAGACCTGAGAGCAGCGGTGTGTCTCCAGGACCTGGGACAACTCGAGTTTTCGAAGTCGTAACCAGTTGGCAAGCCGGGCGGTAGGCTGGGATCATGCCCACTTCGCTGTCGACTAGAGGGCCTACGCTACGGGACAGGTACTACGTGTTTTCTTCGCGGGGATTCCGTCGAGGATGGAGTGCGTGGTCGTCCTGTTCGAGTGGGACTCCCAGTAGACGGGAGCAGGGCAGTGTAGGAGTGACTCTCAGTACCTTCTTCAGCTCTCTTAGGACGGATGACTTGCTCGGGGATCACCGTTCAACCTGACACCTCTTCTGCTTGGAGAAGGAGGGCGTAATTGGGAGAGGCTAGTGCGCTGGAGGCCTGCCGCGTGGGTAGTCGTCGCTGTGGCCAAATCTTCCAACTTCACTGCTCGCCATCAAGATTGAATGCCGAGTTATACGCTTAGTTGTCCGCCATTACTTGTGTTGCAGGTTGGTGGATGTAGGTGCGCACCCGGAGATTGGGCAGCAAGCCCTCTTCCACAGAGGCTTCCTACGGCGGCCATGGGTGCTACCGAGACAACCCGCAGACCCTCAACCAGTCGAGATGCGAGGGTAGATGACGAGCGCTGTGTGACGGGTATGATGACAGCCGTCTTCCTTCCGAACTTGACGAAGCCCCAGCTGGCAGAGTGCTTCCTCGGGGTTTTTCATCTCCTAAGGACGGCCCCCCTTTCACCGTTCAGGACTATCTAACCATGCTCGCCGACTCCTACAGGCGATTTCGCTCATCAGACCCGAGTAGCTGCAAAACCTCACTTTCAGAGGCTCCCTTCGCTTTGGAATGCCCAGCTGTGCTGCGCAGGGACCAAGTTCTACCTTGGGGGCTTACGGGATCTCAACCTCGTCCATTGGAACCCGGCACATGACGCGCCTGATGGATGTTTCAAGGAGGAGAGCTTCAGGGCAGTCCTTGACTCAACCTCCAGGCTCAGTACTATGCACGCTGTCCACACACCCGGGTGGCTGGCAGTGCCAGTCGACCGGTTCATGCTACAGCTACCTGAAACATCTGCCTGGACGAGACGCGGCCTACATGACGGCGACAGTTGTTTCGCCCTGCGCGTGTTGGACGCCACCCGGGAGAACAGACTTCAGAACCCGGTGACAGCCTTACCTCTTCCAGGGTCAGTATACGTACGCGCTGTTGTCACACACACACACAGATTGCTGGCAGTTACGGACGGAAGGCGCCGTGCAACTATTAACGGTACCAGCCTTCAGGGCCAAGTCGTGGTCGCCTTGGCTGCCCTACAGTCGATGACTGTCCGCCTGTACGAGTGTCAGATTCCACTCAGTAGACCAGACAATAGGAACCGGTGAGAGCCTTACGTGTGTACCTGTGCCGGACCAAGCTGGCGCAGGGGACGCACACACCTGTTTTCTCCCTCTGTCCACAGGTAGACGTGATCTCTCAGCCAGACCTGCTCCTCCTGGTTCCGGGGAGTTATCCGCCCGGCCTTCCAGGACGTTGACCTGTTGATGCCACATGTTAAACATCGAGGCGCACGAGGTCAGAGCCATGGCCGCAAGTCCCGCTGCGACAGCACCGGTGCAGTCAAAGACTTGTGGCGGCTATGAGATGGCGAGCGGAGTCCACTTTCGCCCGCTTCTACCTGAGGGACCTCTCCTCCCAGCGACAGAACCTCTCGCTGGTGGGAGACACCGCAGCAGCGCAACACTCCCTCCCGGCGCCCTAGGCGCCGCAGGTATCTTAGCTAAAATTATCGGGAGTGTGTTGCTGGAGGGCGAGTTGTGGGCAATGTTGTTGGCAGTAGGGGCGCTATAGCGGCACCCACCTCCTCTTTGGGATTCTTCCTAAGTGTATCCCCCACCCGGGTCTGCCCTGGGGGACTTGGGTGGGGTTAGGTATTTTTTAGTTCCCAGGGTCACCCTGGTCAGCCCCACAGGGTGGGTTTTTCTCTCTATTCTGGGGCATGCGTTTCTGTCTACCCTTTGTCCATTCACCTGTATTTGCCTTTTTAAAACTCTCCCTACTGTCTGCACTGCCTGTAGCTCTTGATATTGGATGTGTGTTGCTAAATGGTCTTAGCTTTATTTAGGCCCCATGTTGTAGGTTTATTTAACGTATTTGGCCGGCTGGCGACATACATTCAATTTTCTGTTTAGTTTTTTTTTTCACAAGCAGTGCAGGCACGTCCTGAGAAAGCCTTGTTGCTGTCGGGACTTTAAGCAATGTACAAACAAAACAAACAATCTTCCTAAGTGTAATACCATCGGTAATGTGTTTTGAGAAAACAAATGAATTTTTCAATTAAAATGCATTTTTTTGAAAAATACTTACCGATGGTATTACACTTAGGAAATGGCTCTTAGCTAGCCTAATTTTAGCCAAATTTTGGTTGTGTCCGTATAAGGGGGGTGTTGGCAGGAGTGGGGCGCCATAGACCATGCCAAACCCGAATAGCCTCCCCTTACTCACATTCGGTACAAGATTACCCAGCATACCCCAGTTTAGTTCTTAGCGAACTGCGGCAAGCGGGGCCGGAGGGAGGGACCTTCGAGTAATACCATCGGTAAGTATTTTTCAAAAAAATGCATTTTAATTGAAAAATTCATTTTGTCAGATATTGATGGTAGGTTTCGGAGGTCAAATCATTTGTTCTGGAAGATGTGAGTTTTGAAGTGGCATCAAATTCATTCATACCCCACAGTTCATTATCAGTTATTGTAGGTTGTCCCCTGTAACTTGGCCTATAGAAGTTAATCCTAAATAAGAATCTGATCAAGGACAGCAGACCGAGTTGTAGTAAGGAAAGACAGTAGGTTGCGCCTCCTTTTGGTAAGGACTACAGGGACTGTTTTGCTGGATCGCCCCAATCACTGGGCATGCGTCCTCGTAGCTGTCATACCGTCAACACCTGATATGTACCTCAAACCCGGGATGTAAGTGAAGCAACTCCTTGCAAGATTGAGCAAGAGGCATATATTCTCATGAACCCCTGTGACTGCACCATTATAGTACTGTGACTGCACCAGTATAGTACTGCGACTGCACCAGTATGGCACTGCAACTGCACCAGTATGGTACTGTGACTGCACCAGTATAGTACTGCGACTGCAACAGTATAGCACTGCGACTGCACCAGTATGGCACTGCGACTGCACCAGTATGGCACTGCGACTGCACCAGTATGGCACTGCGACTGCACCAGTATGGCACTGCGACTGCACCAGTATGGCACTGCGACTGCACCAGTATGGCACTGCGACTGCACCAGTATGGCACTGCGACTGCACCAGTATGGCACTGCGACTGCACCAGTATGGCACTGCGACTGCACCAGTATGGCACTGTGACTGCACCAGTATGGCACTGTGACTGCACCAGTATGGCACTGCGACTGCACCAGTATGGCACTGCGACTGCACCAGTATGGCACTGCGACTGCACCAGTATGGCACTGCGACTGCACCAGTATGGCACTGCGACTGCACCAGTATGCGACGGCACCAGTATGGCAATGCGACTGCACCAGTATGGCACTGCGACTGCACCAGACTGCACCAGTATGGCACTGCGACTGCACCAGTATGGCACTGCGACTGCACCAGACTGCACCAGTATGGCACTGCGACTGCACCAGTATGGCACTGCGACTGCACCAGTATGGCACTGCGACTGCACCGGTATGGCACTGCATCTGCACCAGTATGTGACGGCACCAGTATGGCACCGCGACTGCACCAGTATGGCACTGCATCTGCACCAGTATGTGACGGCACCAGTATGGCACCGCGACTGCACCAGTATAGCACCGCAACTGCACCAACATAGCACTGCGCCTGCACCAGTATAGTACTGCGACTGCACCAGTATGGCACTGCGACGGCACCAGTATGGCACTGCGACTGCACCGGTATGGCACTGCGACGGCACCAGTATGGCACTGCGACTGCACCAGTATGGCACTGCGACTGCACCAGTATGGCACTGCGACGGCACCAGTATGGCACTGCGACTGCACCAGTGTGGCACTGCGACTGCACCAGTATGGCACCAGTATGGCACTGCGACTGCACCAGTATGGCACTGCGACTGCACCAGTATGGCACTGCGACTGCACCAGTATGCGACGGCACCAGTATGGTACCGCGACTGCACCAGTATAGCACCGCAACTGCACCAGTATAGCACTGCGACTACACCAGTATGGCACTGCGACTGCAGGGGCTCATGAGAATATATGCCTCTTGCAGATTAGGGGGGGGTGGGGGTGCGAACAAAATCCATCATTTTGAGCTACATTGATTTTTTTAAAATAAATTATGGACAGTTCTCATTATCAGTGTGATAATCGAGTAAATTTCGTTTGTTTTGCATTTCTTCGCCGCAGGCAACATGAATGTAACAAACTGCATGTCCTGCACCCCTGGCTACTACTGTGCTGGGACGGCCAACACCAACTACACCGGACCGTGCGACGCCGGCTTCTACTGCCCTGGTGGCCAAGACACAGCGTCCCCAGCGGGATACAACTGTACACTCGGCCATTACTGTCCCCAGGGGTCGAGTGTGCCCCTGACCTGTAGGGCAGGGTCATACCAGGATGTGGAGGGTCAGAGTTCATGCAAAAACTGCCCTGCTGGAAGGTAGGGACATATCCTGAAGTGTGAATGTTGCGGAAAGAGTGTGAAATGATTCAGTGTATCATTATGCCCAGTAAGTAAAAGGCCATTAAGCAGTTGTTTTGCTCAGTTCGTCTGTGGCCGATATCAGCTTGATGTCATTTTTGCTGATTGGGTTTGTGTGAACTATTGTTTCATAGTGTACGCAAATCGCGAAATGTCTCAGCAAGAGGCATAGATCCTCATGAGCCCCCGTTGTCGCAGGGACTCATGAGGATCTATGTCTCTTGCATACTGGAAGCACTTTTTGTGCTGTATTTCCATACTTGCATCTATTCAATTTTACTGCCACTTCATGGCTTGCATACAACTACTGAAAAAGCAGATACATGACTGTGATCACAAATTTAGGTACTCTTTGCATTCCAGTAAGAAACTTGGCATAAGAAGGCTTTTGTTTCTTCAAAAACATTACCGATGACATGACTACATGGGAATGTCTACTTCTAGGCTCAATTTTAGCCTACTTGCCCGTTGTGTGCCCACACAACCCGAGAGGCACTCGGGGAACCCCCCCCCCCCCCCCCCCCCAGGGGGGCCGAGAGTTATCTCCCCATACCTGCCTTACCAGATCCGGTCACGAGACCATTCAGTCTTGCTGCTTCGCTCGTGATGAGAAGACGTGGCTGGCCTGCGCTCTCGCTGCCTCGACCGGTCTTCTGCCTACCGACGCCCGTTGCCGACTTCGTGTGCTCTGCGCCCTCTTCTACCCTGCCGTCTACCCTGCCTTCTCTTCCTGCTTCGTTGAGGCTGCTTGCGGGGATTCTTCTGCTGTCGGTGGACGGCAGTTTGCCTACCCTTCCCCCTTCCCTTCGTTGCAGAGGTAAGGTAGCGGTAGTTCCCTCGGCCGGCCCTCGGGCTGAGAGCCGGCTGACTGTTGGCTCTTCCCTGCTTTCTTTCTTAGTGGTCTTTCTTTCAGTGCGTAGTGCCTGATTAGCTCACGGTCGGTTTTTACCGTTTCACGCCCGTTTGGCACGTGGGCCTTGGGCTCCTTGTGTGTTAGCCCGTTTAAAGGCCCTTTAGCCCTCCGAGAGTTCCCCATTACGCTTCTCCGGGAGCCCGCTTGCACTTAGCCATTATGCTTTGTGCTCCCGGTGCGGTGACTTAAACAGACCTGTTTACCATTCACATTTGGCGTATTAAAGTACACAATTTTGCTTTGGGGTACACATACATAAAACACGTGTATACAAATACACATTTGGGAGAAAATGACAACTCCCTGGCTTGTGAATAAATACACACAATTAGGCAGTTGAAAGTACACTGACTGCACCCAGGGGGTAAACAGGTCTGCTTTAAGTGGCCGACGGACACCCACTCGGTCTGCCTACCGTGTTCGGGTTGTTCCTCGGGCCGCAGGTGTAAGGTTTGTGCGGCCTGGCCTGAGGTTCTGTGGGCGGACCTTTGGTCCTTCTACCGCCGAGAGCGTTCCCGCCCGGCTAACGAGCGTCCGGCGCCCGTTGAGACATTGGCCGCCCTTACTGTTTCCTCTGACCTCTCCCGCACGGAACGGTTTTCTCGTCGGGGTTCGCGTTCCTTGTCTGACCACGGGACCGCCACTGCTGCCACGCCCGCTGACCCTTCCGGAGGGTCTGTTTGCCGGCTTAGCGCCCGTCCCACCGGGAGTGGCCAGCAGCAGTCGGCCTTGAGCCGTCCGTCGTTGACGAGCCGTCCTCACCACTCTCCACGCAACAGGCCCGCTGATCCTTTCGGAGGATCTCCTTGCCAGCACAGCAAGAGAATAATGATGATGTATATTTTTCAGAAGACTCTGAGTCTGATGAAGCCTTATTTCATGACCTAGATATCAACATAGAAGAAGCAGAAGTTATTGCTGCTATAAAACATGCCAAAGCAGGAAAGGCCCCCGGGCCTGATGGAATTATAAATGAAGTTCTTAAAGTCTCCAACCCAGCTATCATCTCCTTTCTCACTAAGTATTTTAATGCTCTATTCAACAAAGGGTTGTTCCCCAGCGAATGGTCTAAAGCTATTATTTTCCCACTCCACAAGAAAGGAGATGTAAATAATCCAGATAATTATCGTGGTATTGCTCTCATTAGCTGTGTTAGTAAACTGTATACCTACATTTTGAACAGAAGGTTAACAGACTGGGCTGAGGAACATAATATTCTGTCTGAAACACAAGCCGGGTTTAGGAAATCCTACTCTACTGTGGACCATATATTTACACTTTATGCTATTGTTCAAAAACAACTTCTACAAAATAAGAAAGTTTATGTGGCTTTTGTTGACTTCCGCAAAGCTTTCGATACTGTTAAAAGAGGTGTGCTTTGGAATATTTTATTGAAGGCTGGAGTGCGCGGCAAAATGCTTTCAGCTATGAAGGCAATGTATGACTCGGTGAAATTTTGTGTTAGAGACAGCCTGAATTGTACAGCGTTTTTTGAGTGTTTCCAAGGTTTAAAACAAGGATGTTTAGCATCGCCGACATTGTTCTCCTTTTTGATTAACGAGCTTGCTGTGTACATTATTGAAAATGGTAAACATGGTTTCCAACTAAAAGCCGATGCAGCAGAACTGTTTTTGTTGATGTTTGCAGATGACATTGCTTTGTTTTCATCAACCCCCAATGGCCTTCAGACTCAGCTGAACAATTTATACAAAGAAGCATCTAAGCTTGGTTTGTCTGTTAACCTAGACAAGACAAAAATAATTGTGTTTCGAAATGGTGGGTATTTGTCAAAATATGAGAAATGGATTTACGGGGGAACGAGGGTAGAAGTTGTCAATATGTATAAGTACCTTGGGTTAAACTTTACCACACGTTTGAGTTTAAACACATCCGTTGATGACTTAGTGACTAAGGCAAAAAAATGTGTAATCGATATTTTCTGTATGTTGAAGAAAATTAACTGCGCTAGTCCTGATGTTTTTTTCAAGCTGTTTGATGCGCAGGTTGTCCCAATTTTGTTGTATGCCTCAGAAATTTGGGGTATAAACGAGTGTGCCGAAATTGAAAGAGTCCATACATTTGCATGTAAACGTTTTCTTAATGTCAACTTCCGCATACCGAACCTGATGGTTTATGGTGAACTTGGTCGATATCCCCTGTCAGTATTAACGTCAGTAAGATGTGTTTCCTACTGGCTTCGACTCTGCGCTTTACCTGTTACTAGATTTGCAAATATGGCTTATCATATGCTTAAGGATTTAGACGATAAAGGGAAAGAAACATGGGTGTCAAAGATAAAGAATTTGCTTTTCCGAAATGGGTTTGGTCATGTATGGATTTCACAAGGTGTTGGAAACAGGAATGCTTTTATAAACAAGTTTAAACAAAGGATGGTTGATTGTGCCAAACAAAACTGGTCATCAAAGCTTTCTGAGAGTGAACGTTTTACTGTGTATCATAGTTTTAAACATACACTTGTCCAAGAAAATTATTTTGAACTGGTTAAGCCAACCTATGTCAAAAATCTATACATTAAATTTAGACTTGGCATAACCGAATTGCAAAGTAACAAACAAAGATATAGTACTCCCAATGCTGTAACGAAAGTGTGTCCATTGTGTGCCAAGGCTGTGGAAGATGAAGTTCACTTTATGTTTTATTGTCCATTCTATGATGAACTGCGAGCCAAATACCTATGTAAGTTTGACCTTGTGGAACTCAGAAAGAAAGAATTGTGTATCCTAGACACTACCAACCCGCAGTCTATTGCCGATTTAGCAAGATTTGTATGTCATGCTTTTAAACTCCGTAGCAGCATGCTTGTATGATTCCACGTGCAAACTGTGGTTCTTACTCCGACCTGGTCTGTGTAGTACACGGCTGTGGCCTGGATTTGGATACCGCATTTTACATGTAGGTCAAAAGTGGCTATTATGTGCTGGCGTAGATCGAACGGAAATGTGTGTGTGTGTGTGTGTGTGTGTGTGTGTGTGTGTGTGTGTGTGTGTGTGTGTGTGTGTGTGTGTTGATATAAACATCGCCTTATGGCCTTTATATACACCTGAATTATAAATTATGTAATGTCTCACTCCATTGTATGGACAATTTGTCTGAACAATAAACTGTCTTGAGTCTTGAGTCTTGAGTCCTTGCCGGCATAGTGGCCTACTTCCGGAGTATGGCCCGGAGAGACGTCAACACCGTCCTTCGCGACGCAGCTGCGACCCTGATCCTCACCGTTCCTCCTCTCGACGCCCACGCTCTCGCTCGCCTGGCGAGCACCAGCAGCGGGATCCTCGCCGCCCTGCTTCCCCTCGGGTGCCTTCGCGCTCTGCGCCGCGCCGGGCGTCGCCTTCGTTGCGTCTCCGCCCTCGTCGACCCTCCTCGCGTCGTCGGGACTCCTCACCGCGTGCTCGCCGGGTGCCTTCTCGCCCTCGATCCCGCTCCCGGTCGCCTCCTCGCTTACCGCCGCGCTCCCCGCTGCCCTCGCGTCCCCTGTCTTCGCCGGAGGTTCAGCGCTCTCCTGGGACCTCGCTGCGGTCGGTGGTGGTTCCGGTGCCTTCTCGACGCCCCCTAGAGGACGACACGCTCAGCCTGCTGCCTGAAGACTCCGTCTCGGCTCTTTTGGACGAGGAGGGTCGCTCGACCTCGCCCGTGGCCAACGGCCATACCACGTTGAATACACCGGTTCTCGTCTGATCACCGAAGTTAAGCAACGTCGGGCCCGGTTAGTACTTGGATGGGTGACCGCCTGGGAACACCAAGTGCTGTTGGTATTAAAAGAAGAAAAAAAAAAAAAAAAAAAAAGAAGAGCCTCGAGGTGGCTTCCCCCTCGGCGCTCCCCTCTTCTTCCCGGTCAGAGACGCTTTTAGCTCTGGATGAAGCCGCCAGGATCGTGGCCACGACGCTGCCAGCGGACGCCTGCCCAGCTTCCCCGCCTCTGAAGAGGAAGGTCGCCGCCTTCGTTGACGCGGAGAGACAGGTCAAGAAGTTTAAGTCGCTTCCCGAACCGCCCGGCTTTAAGGACCTTCGAAACGTCTTTTCGTCGCACCTGCAGCTGGCCACGTCCCAGGAGCCGGTCTTCTTCTCCGACCGTCGCTGACCCGCGGATTTAGACATGTTGTTTTGGCGGGACTGGTATGCTGGCCATTCCACAGGCCTTCTCCATCCCTCGGCCTACGCTGGACCCTTCGGCCGTGTTGCTAGCCGGCGGCCCGACTCTGCTGCGCCGGTCCCTGCCGCGGGGCCTGGACAAGACAGCGACCTTGGTCCGGAACTCCTTAGCCTGCTCTGGTGTCTTGGAGCTCCTCACTCAAGCCTTGGTCCGTCGGGTGGAGGAATCCTGGCTTCCTTCCATCTCTCCCCTCCTAGGCGACCTGCTGGTCCTCGCGGAGACCGCCAACCGCGCCGCCTACCACTCGTCGGTCAACGCGATGGCTGCGTCGGCCACTGCGACCTCATGCATCGAGATGCCCTGCTCCTCGCCTGCAGTACGTTGCCGCTGGTCCTGCGAGCGCAACTTCGCCGTGCCCCCTTGGGTGGGCCCTTGCTGTTCGGCGACACCTGGTCCGCTGTGAGAGCCTCGGGGTCTCCGGTCGGCGGGCGGCTAGCCGATTCCCGCGGAAATTGGCTCACGCTCTTTGGCGACGACCCCTGGATTGCGACACCGTCTCTACGGGTCTGCGGATCGTCTTCCGAAGCCCGCCGCCCTTACGTCGTGCCCCTCTCTGGACCGAGATTCCCAGCGACCCGCTGAGGGCCGCCGCTTGAGGGAAGAGGTAGCCCCCCTGCTGAGGAAAGCCGCCACAGAGGTTGTCAGAGTCCCCGACTCACCGGCCTTCTACGGCCGCCTTTCGTCGTGCCGAAGCCTGGAGCCTCGATCTTGCGGCGCTGAACAAGTTCATTTCGGCCCCCTCCTTTCGGATGGAGACTGCCAGAGCCCTGAAAGCCGCGGTCCAGCCTCTCGACTTCGCAGTCAGTCTGGACCTCTCCGATGCGTACCTGCATGTCCCGATGCACCAGGCCTCCAGGAAGTTTCTCAGGTTTGCAATCGACGGCGTCGTTTACCAGTTCCGGGTACTGCCTTTCGGACTCAACCTCAGCCCCTGGGTCTTCACTCGGCTGATGGACGCCGTAGTCGCCTTAGCCCGACAGTCCTCCTCCAGTCCGACGTCGAACTACCTGGACGACCTCCTTTTGCGCAACCAGTCGGAGACCGCGCTAGCCACGGACAGAGATGCTCTCCTGCACCTCCTGGCACACCTGGGCTTCCTAGTAAACGACGGCAAGTCGGATCTCTCTCCCTCCCGCCGGTTTGTGCACCTGGGTATGGAAGTTGCTACCGACCTCAACTCGGTTCGCCTTCCAGCGCCCCGGATCAAGAAGATTGCGGATCTAGCCGACCAGTTAGCTCGGGAGGATGCAGCCCCCGCCAGAGTCTGGCTTCAGTTGCTGGGTTTGATGAACGCCGCAGCGGATCTTATCCCACTAGGGCGTCTCTACTCCCGGCCGATTAAACTGCATCTTCTTCTCCATTGGCGTTCGTCTTCCGGAGACTTGACGACCGCGGTCCCAGTGTCCCAGATGCTCCGTCCGCACCTTCGTCGGTGGACTGACCCTACGTGGCTAGCGTCGGGAGTTCCCCTGGCCTCTCCCCCTCCGCAGATCTCTCTTTGCGTCGATGCCAGCCTTTCTGGATGGGGGGCCCATCTCCTGCCGCGGTTCCTCGCAACCTCGGGCCCCTGGCCCTCAGACTTGGCGCACACCCACATCAACTGGCTGGAGATGCAGGCCGTCTGGCAAGCCCTTCAGGTCTGGGAGGACCTCCTCCGTCACCAGGAACTTCTCGTGCTTTTGGACAACACGACAGTGGTCGCTTACATCCAGAAGCAAGGGGGCACACACTCCCCCGACCTGTGTATGCTCTTCTACAGGATGATGCGTTGGTGCGAGGACCGGGGCATTATCCTTCGAGCCCGGCACGTTCCCGGACACCTGCATGTCTTGGCCGACTCTCTGTCTCGCCGCGGCCAGCTCCTACACACGGAATGGACCCTGTGACAGGACATCTTTCGGATGATCTGCGCCCACTGGGAGACTCCCCAGGTCGACTTGTTTGCCACGAGGTGGAACCACCAGCTCCCCCTCCTCGTCTCCCCGATTCCCGACCCCCTTGCCTGGGCTGTCGATGCGCTCTCCATTCCCTGGGACGGCCTTGTGGCCTATGCCTACCCCCCCCCCCCCCCCCCCCCTACCGTCCTCGTTCACAAAGTCCTCTTCAAACTGCGGGGCTGTTCGGCGATCCTCCTGTTGGTCGCGCCGTTCGCCTGGAACCGCTCCTGGACCACCGACCTGCTCAGCCTCGCCACGGACCCGCCCCTGCTGCTGCCCACCCCGCGGACCATGCTCAAGCAACCGCGCCAGCCGCTGTTCCACCCCTGCCCGGAGCGACTCCTCCTTCACGCCTGGAGGTTGTGCGGCAAGCCCTCGGAGCTAGAAGCTACTCAGGTGCAGCAATGGAGGCGATCGCTGCGGCCCGTAGACCATCGACCCTTCGAGTCTACGAGGGAAAGTGGCGAGTCCTCTGTTCCTGGTGCACCGATCACGGCCTTACGCCCACGGATCTGACTCGTCCTCAGCTGGCGGACTTCTTTCTCTGGCTCTTCCGAGACCAAGGCCTAGCCCCCATCACGGTACGCGGTTACCTGTCCATGATTGCGGACACCTATCGTCACCTGGGACGACCCGATCCGGGTGCCTGCAAGGACCTAGCCGACCTTATGGGACACTTCGGCTTACAGCGCCCGACACTCCGCTCGCTCATTCCTCGCTGGGACCTACCCTGGGTGCTCACGTGGTTGAACTCCGCCCGCTTCGAACCTTTACCTTTGGCCCAGTTCGCGGACTTGACACGCAAGACTTGTTTCCTGCTGGCCCTTGCTACCGCTTCGCGTGCGAGCGAGCTACATGCGCTTCGGCACGCCCTTCCTGTCTGCAGTTCCGTACAGACGGCTCCGTCCAGCTGCTCACGGACCCGGCCTTTCTGGCGAAGAACAGGTCTCCAATAACTCCGCCTCAGGTGATCACCATTAGGCCGCTGAGAGACCGACCCCGGTCCCAGGAGACCAGGCTACAGGATCCCGTGCGCGCCCTTAAAATCTATCTGCGGCGATCTAAGCCCGTCCGCAGGGGACGGTCGCGCCTCTTCCTACCTCTAAGACCCAACCGGCGTGACATTACAGCCCAGACGATCTCTTCCTGGCTCCGCTGGGTCATACGCTCCGCTTATCAGGAGATCTCCCCTCAGGGAGCGAAGAGGCTGCACATTCACGCACACGAGGTACGAGCTATGGCCACGAGCATCGCGTTTGATCGAAACTGCGCTGTCAAGGACATCGTGGCCGCCGTGGGCTGGAAAACCGAGTCGGTCTTTGCCCGTTTCTACCTCCGGGACCTGGCCAGCCAGCGAGAGAATCTCGCACTGGTGGGGGACATCGCCGCGGCGCAACACTCCCTCCCGGCGCCACCGGCACCATGGTGTGCACTTCGCTAAAATTGTCGGGAGTGTGCGACGGGGAGAACGGCACTGTTCTGTTGGGGAGTTTTGGGCGGCACCCTCCTCCTCATCGCAATTCTCCCATGTAGTCATGTCATCGGTAATGTTTTTGAAGAAACAAATTCATTTTTCTCTAAAAGGTATTTTTTCGAAAAATACTTACCGATGACATGACTCGGATGACCCTCCCTCCTGCCCCGCTTGCCGCTTTCGAGCGAAGTATCAGACTGAATGGTCTCGTGACCGGATCTGGTAAGGCAGGTATGGGGAGATAACTCTCGGCCCCTCTGGGGGGGGGGGGGGGGTCCCCAAGTGCCTCTCGGGTTGTGTGGGCACACAACGGGCAAGTAGGCTAAAATTGAGCCTAGAAGTAGACATTCCCATGTAGTCATGTCATCGGTAAGTATTTTCGAAAAAATACCTTTTAGAGAAAAATGAATATTTCAGTGTGTGTTATAGAGGACACTTCAGTGTGTGATGTAGAGGACACTTCAGTGTGTGATGTAGAGGACACTTCAGTGTGTGATGTAGAGGACACTTCAGTGTTTCCGATGATTCAAAAAATGTCGCATTTTCTTTTGCTTGTCAGTATATAATGGTCAGCACACTTCCTCTCCACAGCTACTGTGACCCTGTCGAGGTCGCATCCATTTCTGGCAATCCTGGCGACGGCGTGGTGACCCCTGCGCACTGTCCAGCTGGCTACTACTGTCCGATAAACACGGGCACGAAGACAAGCTACCCCTGTGCTGTGGGCACCTTCTCCAACCTCACCCAGCTGCAGAGTCAGTCCGCCTGCCAGCCTTGCATTGGAGGATACTACTGTCATACGCCAGGTGTGTCTTGCTAACGCATTGCTTAGGATTCGTTTGCAACGAACGACTCCCAACAACAGATGTGAGCGTAGTCGTGGTGAATAATCAGCTTGAACCATAAGCAGAAACAACAGCATTCCAGACATCTCCAAGAGAAATAGATCCTCAGCAGCCCCAACAATCCAAACATCTCCAAGAGGCATAGATCCTTGTGAGCCCAGAGTGCTCATGAGGATCTGTGCCTCATGGAGATGTTTAGAGTGTTGTCTTTGCTTCTGTTACAAGCTAGCTATCAACTGTGATTCGCTCGTGTTCATTTTCGGCAGTCGTTCGTTGCAAACAAAACCTCACTATTGAGCCCTAAGGTTAAAAAAAAAAAGGGGGGGGTGGTGATGGTGGGGGGGGGGGGGGGGGGGTATGGAGGGCAATGAGGGGCGATGGGAGCCAAAGTAGGTACAGTGGTGATGTGTCATTTTGGATGTATCTTCCCCAGTAAAGGCTCATCGCAAACGACACATCACCTCACATCACCACTGCACCTACCCCCTTTATCCCTGACACACTACAGCGTGACATGGACTGACCATGATAATTCAAGGGTAGTGCCAGGATTAGCTTGGCGCCAGATGGCGCCAAGCTAATCCTGGCACTACCCATGAATTACCATAGTTAATCTGTCTCCTAAACTGGTACATAAGCATTAGGTGAACCTCAAAATGTGGGAAATGCAGGAGTGGGTTTAAATGGGTTAATTTTCCCTCGCATGACAGTAATGTGTAAAAAAGGGGAAAATGTGTGCAGTCCAATATTGCTAGTGATGAATGACGCTGATCCTGTTTTTCTGTGCAGGTTTGACTGCTCCCACTGGTCCCTGTGACGCGGGTTACGTGTGCGTCTCCAGGGCAAACAGCTCACAGCCAACAGATGGCAGCACGGGCTACAAGTGTCTGCCTGGCTATTATTGCCCGCTTGGCTCACACCAGGGGACCAAGTGTCCAGCCGGCACATACAGCAGTGGACTGGGGCTGGAGAATGTGACTGAGTGTGTGGTGTGTCCACCTGGACAGTACTGTAATATCGATGGTCAGTGACCTTTTTATGTGAGGGGACAGTTTGGATTGGTGTGGACTGGGTGGTGGGCATTAGGGGGAAAGGAAAGTCATGCATGGACGCCGAGTTGGGGTTAGTGTAAGTGCATGGTCAAGTAAAAAATAAACAAATAAATAAATGAAAGAGAAACAGTCTCAGTCACTGTGGGATATTCAGATAAAGCAATGGAATATGCTTAGTGTTTTGAACATGCAAAATGTGCACTGATTGCAGTCATAATAAAGCTAATTCAAGGGTAGTGCCAGATTAGCTTGGCGCCTTCAGATGCCATGCTAATCTGGCACTACCCTTGAATTAAGATTCTTTGAAATGTGTACAAGTCACTGATGGACATAGCTTGAGAGACCAAAGAGAGAGAAGGTTAATGACTGACTTGCTGAAATAGCTGAAAGGTAGTGTCTTATTATTATTTTAGTGTCTGAAAACAGGCTGAACCCACATGACCCCAAGGCACTACAGCATTAGATTGATGGGCCATGAGAATTCAAGGGTAGTGCCAGACTAGCTTGGTGCCTGATGGTGCTGAGCTAATCTGGCACTACCCTTGAATTATCACAGTCCACCCATTTTCTGGAACTGGCACATATTTTTGAACTGACACTTGTAAAATTGGGAAATGCAGCCTTGAGGTGAAATGGGTTAAACCTGTTGTGTCTCCAGACACTAGAATAATAAGGCTCTACCTTCATGTCCTTATCCCAGGAAGCAAAAGGTCCTTTTTCATATCCAAGAGTGAAATGGAGTTCCACACATGTTTTACTCCCTTTCTTCCTCAGACTTGAGGGGCCTGGGTAGCTTAGGTTGTACAGCATTCAAGTTTCATCCGAAAGGCCACACGTATGTTACGCACTCTTATTTACTTAAACAGGAGCAGCGTCCATGGTGTTATGCCTGCGACGAGCAGTACTCTGTTCAACACTTTTTGTTGTCTTGTGCTGATCTAATCGACACAAGGTATAAACATTTCACGGCAGACTCCTTGAAGGTTTTGTTCCGGGATGTGCCCCCGGACAAGATCTTCAGTTTTCTGAGAGAGTGCCATATTTTTAATAAGATTTGAGCGTTTATAGATTATGATGTTTCTATTATTTTGACCTTTTTGAGAGTCTTTCGACGTTTTCTTTAAAGACCTGTGCGACATTTTAGCCTGACATATTTTTAAGGTATATTTACATCATGTCTTAAGACCTTTCTTTTAGTCTGGCTGACCAGATTTTTACCCTTCCCGCCGTGAGATGGCCTTAGTTGCCTGCTCGGCGTTAAACCCAAATAACTAACTAACTTCATCCGAAAGGTTGTGGGTTTAAAACTGGTTAGAGTCATCATTTGGTGACTCTGTTTGGTGCCTCGTCTTTGAATTCACCTTTGTGCCGGCAAAAGACGTTGAGCTGAAAATGTTTCATGTTCTTTCCCTCAGGTCTGACTAGTCCAGCCGGCAACTGTTCGGCCGGTCACTACTGCACGCTAGCCGCCACCCAGCCCAACCCGATCGCCCAGCCGTTTGGCGACTACTGTACCGCCGGACACTACTGCCCCCTGGGGACAGGAAGCCCAGTGCCATGCGTGGCAGGAACGTACCTTCCGGACACTGGTCGATCATCGGACCTCGACTGCTTGGACTGTCCAGGAGGCTTCTACTGTGACAGGGATGGCATGGATAATGTTACTGGTCGGTGATCTTCGCTGCTGGTGTTTGTGTTAGTTTAACACAAAAGAGCATGTACATGGTGATATCAACAAGAGACATAGATCCACATGAGCCCCTGCTGTCGCTGGGGCTCATGAGGATCTATGCCTCTTGCGTGTAGATTGCACTCAGTTTTTCTCAGCAGTTAAATTGTTAACCCCTTAGCTGTCAGGGCTAAACGAACGCTACCCAGCTGTGAGAAACAAAAACCCTCATGAGCCCTTGCAGTCACGAGGGCTCTTGAGAATTTATGTCTCTTGTTAGTCTTGTGGTAAGCTACGGCGCATGACCGGACAGAAGGAGGGGAGACTACCCGGTCACTTGGTTACACTCTCTCTCTCTTCTTACGCCCCTTGTTGGGTAGGTATACACAAGGGTGCTTAGGCTGAAATTGGGTAAGTAAAGGGGTATATTCCATACAGTAATGCCATCGGTAAGTATTTTTCGAAAAAATTTATTTTAAAGAAAAATACATTTGTTTTCTCAAAACACATTACCGATGGTATTACTATAAGGGATTATTTCTTTGCTAGTCTAATTTTAGCCCAAAAAATTTGTTGTGTACGATATGGTCATTATGGCAGGAGAGGGGCGCCATAGACTGGGCGGAAGCCCGGCCAGCCTCCCTTCCTGTTACACCACGCATGCGCTCCGCGCTTCCCGCCCTCAGTCAATTTCTTTGCTGGTTCAGAACGGTTGTGTACGTCGTGAGCTCTGCGTTTCTTGTGACTTTTCCGGTCGTTGGACTTTTGTTCCGTGGACCTTAGGCTTCGACCCTTCATGTGAAACTGCTTTGCAGTTGTGTGGTGCCTTAGGCTAGCCTTCTACGGTACCGGTGAACTTTTCGTGTGGTGGCCGCTTGGACTGGTCTCTGCACCATTTTGGGACCGGTTCTGCTTCGCCGGTTCCGAGGGGCTTGTGTGCTTGAGAACTGTGACTGGTGTGTTCGCTCGTCGTTCATCCTTGGATACGTTTCAAGTGAGGACGGACTATCTTCTTGCCGCTTCTTCTCTCGTACGGTGGCGGCGGACTCTTGTGCCTTCGACCGGTGACAGTTCGAGCTACCTCTTCGCCTGGTCATCTACCCGCCACGTGGTTCGTTGGTCTTGGCCTGTTGGTCCCTCCTCTTCGATGGCGAGGTAAAGATTCGGTTTGAGCCTACGCCAGGCGCTCGGGGTGTGGGTAGAGCGCCGGGCCTCGGCACAAGCTTATTTTTAATCGAAAATTTCGTTCAAGCGCGGTTCGTGGTCGCGTGCCCGCGGGGGCACGCTCGTTCGAATCTCATTATTCTTTGTGTTACAGTGGGCAAGTACGCACCTGCTTGAGGTGTGGGCAGTTTCAGTGGCCGTGTGATGATCATTCCCTTTGCCTGAACTGTTCCGGTTGTGCCTCAACTAAACCGTGCCCGGTCCGCGCCCCTTGGCCGGAAAAGCAGTGGACAGACCTTCTGCGTTTCTACGGCAGAGAACAACCCACCCCAGCTCGGGGTTCCGATCCATCCCCGGTATGCGCCACAGACCCGCCGAGTGGCCCCTACCGTGTGGTAGCGCCCCCGACTCAGCAGCCTCGGCTGCGAGCTAGAGCGCTAAAACCGGCATCCACCACAGTCCCGTCGAGTGGTCGCTGTGCGGTTCAGGATCGGCGAGGCCTGCCAGCTAAGCCTCTTGTAAAGAAACCGGTATCCACCACAGTCCCGTCGAGTGGTCGCTACCCGGTTGTGACTTCCAAGCAGTCACAGATTGATGCACAGGCACATGCGGCGAATTCGGTAGACGTCCGGACTGAGACACCGAACGCCACAGCCAACCAGGTCAGTGATCAGCCCTCTCCTTCACTTGGACCTGTTATGCCCATCAACTCGTCCGACACGAACAATGTTTTGGTCTCCTCAAATCTTCACTCCAGGACCAACTATATGGCACATAGATCAGACAGGATTGCTCGGCATTCGCGTCCCCATTCCCGGTCACGCAGCCTGAGACGCGGCCCAGCTTCGCCCCGTTTACACCACCAACGCTCTTCCTCCTCTAGTTGTTGGTCGCGCTCCAGGGAATCGTCGAAGCGACGGAAAGTTTCTTCCCGCCACTCAGCTTCTACCCGACCCCCTCGAGCTCGCGCTAGGCGCAACTCGTCCCACAGTTCCCCGTCACGCCGGCATCGACGTTCAGTGTCTTCCCATCGCCGCTACCGCTCCAGGCAGCGCAGCGTCTCCCGCCACGATCACCACAGATTGCGTCGGACGTCTTTCACGTCACGGAGTTCATCGCGAGAGCGTTCGGCTCTACGGCGCTCTGGGATTTCCCCGCCGGTGAGATGCTCGCTGCTTAGGGTTACGCCGGCCTCCCGGACTGACAATGCGGCAACCCTTGCTACTTGACCAGTGGTGGGCGTAGCCCCCAGCACTGTTCCTATTGAAGACGACGCTCTCAGCTTGTACCCTACGGAGTCGGTTTCTGCCCTCCTTCGAGAGCCCAGCCCAGATCTGTCTCTTCTCTCGCCTGATGATGAGGAGCTACAGCCGTCATCCATGGGACACAGGTTGGAGACTCTTCGGGCACTAGATGAAGCGGCGCACGTCATTGCGGATTGCCTCCCAGCGGATATCTGCCCTCCGTCCCCCCCCCCTCAAGAGGAAGGCGTCTGCCTCCGTTGATGCCGATCGTCAGGGCAAGCGGTTTAAGTCTCTTCCTCAACCACCCGGCTTTAAGGACATTTGCGAAGCCTTTTCTGCTCATCTCTCGCAAGGTCGCTGCGGCGTTTCTGGTTTCTTTTCGGACTCAAGGTGGCCGGAGGGTTTGGATATTTCTTTTTGACAGTCTTGGTATGCGGGACATTCGCAGAGTTTTTCTTGCCCCCTGCCTAAGCTGGACCCTGCGGCGTCTTCCTTTACTGGTGCTTCCCTACGGCAGTGTCTTCTTCCGGGCATGGATCAGACAGCGATGCTCGTTCGGAACGCCCTCGCGGCAGCGGGTTTCCTGGATCTAGCGACGCAAGCTATCGTTCGTCGAGTTGAAGATGCCTGGCATCCTTCCTTGTCTTCTCTGTTTGGGGACCTGCTAGCGTTGGCCATTTCTGGGAACCGTGCGGCCTACCACACCTCCGTCAATGCGATGGCGGCGGCCCTTAACTGCGATTTGTTGAGACGGGATGCGGTTCTACGCCTTTGCTCCATTCCGCCTGATGTCAAGACTCAGCTTCGTCAAGCTTCCCTTGGAGGAGAGCTCCTGTTCGGCCCCGACTGGCTTGCTGTCAAGGAGGCGAATAAGGACTCCTGGCCCAGCCGCCCTTCTACAGCTCCCTTTTGAGTCCCCCGCACGGCTTCGGGTCGCTCCCTGCGGGCTGCCAGACCCAGCGTTCATCCCCCTACCAGAGGTGGACGTCTCCCCCCCAGACCTCCTGCCTTTCCCCGCGCCCGCCCCGCTACAGGCTCCGCCCCTGCGCCCCATGCGCGCTCCTGGCCCAGACCTGCCTGTCGGCCCGGGCGAGGTAGGGCCCAGTGACTGCTTCTCTCGTCCCCCGCCGGCCGTTTCCGGGTCCCCTGTCGGCGGGAGACTAGCACTCCACAGCGACGTGTGGCAAGCGCTTTTTCCAGACGACCCGTGGATCCTGTCTACCATCACCAAGGGACTCCTGATCTCCTTTCAGTCGCCCCCTCCCCTGCGCCGCTCACCGTTGTGGACAGCGCTGCCGTCAGACCAACCCAGAGCCAAGGCTCTCAGCGCCGAGGTTGCTGCCTTGCTGCAGAAGTCGGCCACGGAGGTGGTGATGCGACACGACTCCCCAGCTTTCTACAGCCGGCTCTTTGTAGTACCCAAACCCGGTGGCGAGTGGCGTCCAGTCATAGACCTCTCGGCACTCAACAAATTCATCGTGGCTCCTTCCTTTCGCATGGAGACCGCCCGGGCCTTGCGAGCCGCTGTGCAACCGATGGACTTCGCGGTCAGTCTAGACCTTTCGGATGCGTACCTTCACGTACCCATACACCCAGCCTCCAGACGTTATCTGCGCTTCGCTTTCCAGGGAGTGGTCTACCAGTTTCGCGCTCTTCCTTTCGGCCTAAATCTCAGCCCTTGGGTGTTTACTCGGATCATGGATGCTGTGGTAGCCAGAGCCCGTCGGACTTCCACGAGTCCCACCTCGAACTATTTAGACGACCTGCTCTTGAGGAACCAATCCGAGACTACCCTGATGCAGGACCGGGATGCCCTTCTTCACCTGCTCGAAGATCTCGGCTTCTTGGTCAACTTCGGCAAGTCCGACCTCGTGCCAGCGCAACACTTTGTGCACCTGGGTATGGAATTCCTCACCGACCTCAACATCGTTCGGCTCCCGGAGAAACACATCCAGAAGTTGGCAGATTTAGCGAGGCAGGTTTCTCAGTTGACGACGTTACCAGCCAGGCAGTGGCTACAGCTTCTGGGATTGATGAACGCGGCAGCGGATCTCCTTCCCTTGGGACGTCTTTACTCCCGACCTCTGCAACTGCACCTCCTCCTGCACTGGCGTCCTTCGTCGGCCGACCTCGACGCACCGGTTCCGGTCACCGCCTTGACCCGTCCTCACCTTCTACGTTGGGCGGATCCTTCATGGCTTGCGACAGGAGTGTCTCTCTTCTCGCCACCTCCCAACCTATCCCTGTGCGTCGACGCGAGCCTCTCCGGTTGGGGAGCTCACCTCCTGCCGTCATTCGAGACTGCCTCCGGGCTGTGGCCCCGGGAATCACCGCCCCGGCACATCAACTGGTTGGAACTGAAGGCCGTCTGGCAAGCCCTCCTTGTTTGGGAACTGCGCCTTCGACATAAGGAGCTGCTAGTCCTCTCAGACAACTCCACGGTAGTCGCCTACATCCAGAGGCAGGGCGGGACCCGTTCTCCTTCACTATGCATCCTCCTCTACCAGATTCTTCGGTGGTGCAAGGACCGGCACATCACTCTTCGGGCGCGTCATATTCCGGGTCACCTGAATGTCCTAGCCGACTCCCTCTCTCGACGCGGTCAGCTGCTGCATACCGAGTGGTCGCTGCGTCCAGACATCTTCCGGATGATCGGCACAGTCTGGGAGACACCCATGGTCGACCTCTTCGCCACGAGATGGAATCGGAAGCTTCCTCTGTTTGTCTCTCCAATTCCAGATCCCCTGGCCTGGGCAGTGGACGCTCTTTCCATCCCCTGGGACGGTCTTGTCGCCTATGCCTACCCTCCGACGGTGCTAGTCCCCAAGGTCCTACTCAAGCTCAGAGGGTGCAACACGATTCTGTTCCTGGTAGCCCCGCTCTGCTGGTCCAGGACGTGGACCACAGACCTGCTGAACCTCGCAACGGCCCCCCCGCTGGCGCTTCCCACCCCAAGCACGATGCTCAAGCAACCACGCAGCGCAGTCTACCACCCGTGTCCGGAGCGTCTCCTCCTTCACGCCTGGAGGTTGTCCGGCAAGCCCTCTCCGCTAGAGGCTTCTCGAGTGCGGCAGTGGATGCGATCGCTTCAGCCCGCAGGTCCTCGACCAGACGTGTTTACGAAGGCAAGTGGAGAGTCCTCTGTTCCTGGTGTGACGACAGACGTCTTTCCCCCACCGAATTGACAGTTCCTCAGCTGGCGGAGTTCTTCCTCTGGCTCTTCTCCGACCAACTCCTTGCGCCCATTACCATCAGAGGCTACCTGGCTATGATTGCGGACACGTACAGACATTTGGGACGGTCCGATCCTGGCGCCTGCAAAGATCTTGCCGACCTGATGGACCACTTCGGTCTGCAGCATCCCTCTCAACGTTCCTTAGTACCTAGATGGGACCTGCCCTGGGTGCTTACCTGGCTCAACTCGCCTCGCTTCGAGCCCATCCAGTCGGCATCACTTCCAGATGTGACACGAAAGACTTGCTTCCTATTGGCCCTCGCCTCTGCCTCCAGGGTTAGCGAGCTACACGCCCTTTCGGCACGCCCTGACTGTCTCCAGTTCAGAGCGGACGGCTCAGTTCAGCTGCTGCCCGACCCAGCCTTCCTCGCTAAGACCAGATCTCCCTTGGCTGCCCCGCAACTGGTGACGATTCAGCCATTAAGAGACCCAGGTTCCACCCGTGAGTCCAAACAACATGACCCGGTGCGAGCCTTACGTGTGTACCTGCGCCGGACCAAGCCGATACGCAGGGGACGCACCCGCCTTTTCCTTCCTCTGTCCCCAGGTAGAAATGACATCTCAGCCCAGACGATATCCTCCTGGCTTCGGTGGGTGATACGATCAGCCTACCAAGACCTGGCGCCCCTCACAGCCAAACGCTTGCACATCCGGGCGCACGAGATCAGAGCCATGGCTGCAAGCCTAGCGTTCGACCGCAACTGTGCTGTCAAGGACATTGTGGCGGCTGTGGGCTGGCGGGCGGAGACCACCTTCGCACGCTTCTACCTGAGGGACCTCTCCAGCCAGCGCCAAAACCTCTCGCTGGTGGGAGACATCGTGGCGGCGCAACACTCCCTCCAGGCGCCTTAGGCGCCGTAAGTATCTTTGCTAAAATTAGAGGGAGGTTGCTTGGGGAGAGCCACTACTAGTAGTATAATTCTAATGGCAAGGATAGGGGCGTTATAGCGGCACCCGCCTCCTCTTCGGGATTCTCCCTTATAGTAATACCATCGGTAATGTGTTTTGAGAAAACAAATGTATTTTTCCTTAAAATGAATTTTTTTGAAAAATACTTACCGATGGTATTACTCGAAGATCCCTCCCACCTGCCCCGCTTGCCGCTGGTTGGCTAAGAAATTGACTGAGGGCGGGAAGCACGGAGCGCATGCGTGGTGTAACAGGAAGGGAGGCTGGCCGGACTTCCGCCCAGTCTATGGCGCCCCTCTCCTGCCATAATGACCATATCGTACACAACGAATTTTTTGGGCTAAAATTAGACTAGCAAAGAAATAATCCCTTATAGTAATACCATCGGTAAGTATTTTTCAAAAAAATTCATTTTAAGGAAAAATACATTTTTGCCTATTTTCTCAATTATATCGTGTCCTTTGAGCGAATGTCAGTGCCTGTGCAGTGGCTTGAGACGCGTAATTTATGATCACTGGCCACGAAGGGGTCAGGGCTGGGTGTTTTAACCCCCTGTGCCCTGATGTCATCTGAGAACTGCATTACAATCCAGGAGACAAGTCCACACTAGTAGTCCAAGGGTCCATAGGAAACAATCTATTCTGGCACCATCCCTTAACCTAACGTAACCCCATGGAGGCGTTGTCGAAAGACTATGTAGCAGTTATAGGCGATGGATTGATCATGATAATTCAAGGTTAGTGCCAGATGAGCTTGGCGCCTGAAGGTGCCAAGCTCATCTGGCACTACCCTTGAATTATCATGATCAATCCATCTCGACAAAGAGGAAGGGAACACGCTTCATGAAGCTCTTCCTAAGTTGTCTGACAGTCTACCTTTCCGCTGCGGCAGCCGCCGTGAGGAGACTGTCCTTGCTCGGCTCCACATCGGGCACACGTATGTTACGCACTCTTACTTACTTAAACAGGATGAGCGTCCATGGTGTTTTGCCTGTGATGAGCAGTTTTCTGTTCGACACTTTTTGCTGTATTGTGCTGACCTAATTGACACCAGATATAAACACTTCACAGCAGACTCCTTGAAGGTTTTGTTCCGTGATGTTCCCCCGGACAAAATCTTCAATTTTTTTAGAGAATGCAATATTTTTAACAAGATCTGAGCATTCATAGACTACGTGAATTTTTTTATTTGCCCTTTTTGAGAGTCTGTAGACGTTTCTTTTAAAGACATGTGTGACATTTTAGCCTGAGATTTTTAATCTATATTTTCATCTTGTCTTAAGACCTTGCTTTTAGTCTGGCTGACCAGATTTTTACCCATCCCGCCGTGAGATGGCCTTAGTCGCCTGCTCGGCGTTAAACCCAAATAACTAACTAACTCCTGCTGCAGGGTCATAAGGCTAAAAGGGTTAAACTCTCAGGATCGATCAAATATCTTGCTCTGGTGTGTTGGGGGTAAATGGTGGTTTGGAAGGTGTGAGCGTTATGTTTGTCTCCTCTCCCATTGCCCCCATCTCTCCTGTCCCTGTATTTTGGTTTAGTTGGGATTCAGGGAAATTGAAATGTGTTTTTCTTGTAGGTCCTTGCAATGTGGGATACTACTGTGAGCGCAACGCTACCACTGCCACCCCTATTGATGGAGTGACTGGCAATGTTTGTCCTGCTGGGGCCTATTGTCCGACAGGTACTGCACAACCCCTGCCGTGTGAGGATGGTAAGTGAATGGCAGTAGTGTCCTACAAGCACCGAGCTGTCCCAACACCGTGAGATGGCCTTAGTTGCCTGCTCAGTGTTAAACCCAAATAACTAACTAACTAACTGAGCCTTGTGCAGATGCTTATAAGATTGAACCAGTGTTTGTCTTAGGGTTTTCAACAACAAGTATTTCCTTTGCCATTTACCAGAATGAAATACCATCCACTGTCCTGGTGGAATACAGTCAGTTCCAGTCAGGAAGCAAAGGACCATCGGGCTGAAGTCAGCTGCAGTGGGCCTGCGCACAGGCATGTGCGGGCACACTGCAGCTGTTATCAGCCTGAGGATCTTTACCACTAAGCAGTAGGTCTTTGGGCCAGCATCTTAGATGATAGTGTCATGTAAGTTGGTAAGTTAAGCAAAAGATCCTCAGGACGATGCCACTTGTCAGGGAGGACCAAAAATGTTCTGGGACCCTAGTAGCCATTCAAACTACCAACCAAGTGAAATCTGCCGGGAGCCTAATTTTTTTTATCCTCATAAAAACCCTCTTCTCTCATTTGGTGACAGGCAAGTTGATCTTCTCCTCCCTTGCTTGTAGATTTTGCTAACATGTATGTTTGTAGAGTTTTGGAAATATCGAGAAAAGTGAGAAGGGCATTGCTGACTTTGGGGAGAAGAACCTAATGTGAACCCCCCCCCAACCACGCTTGACCCACATCATACTGAGGCTAAAAGCTTCAACTTTGTACACTGCCATAAATTATGCAAGCTACATTATAATACTTACAGATAAGATATAGACCAATGGCTTTAGTTCAAGGGTAGTGCCAGAATAGCTTGGCACCTAGAGGCGCCAAGCTATTCTGGCACTACCCTTGAACTATTGTAGTCAAACTTATTTCACACACTGGTGAATTCCGAATGATAAGGGTTCGAAAAGACAATTACAACACAGTTGTGTTGTGTTGTAACTGTCTTTTCTGAGCGTGTTTCTTTCTCCGTTGGGTTCTTCTCTGCATTTTACTTGCTTGGCAGTCACCATTTTGGTCTGGATTATGCTGACTTTTGTTCACCTGTTTGTTAGGAACCTACATGAACCACACCCAGGCGGGGTCATGCAAGATCTGCCCCCCTCGCTACTACTGTGTCAACAAGAATCGACCCGACCCCTGCCCTCAAGGTCGTGTGTGTGAGGGCAGCACTGGCTTCAACATGACCCTGTGTCCTCGCGGCACATACAGCAACGTTGAGATGCTGCAGGACACCAGCGAGTGCGCGGCCTGCGACCCTGGGTCATACTGCGATGCACCTGGTTTGACCGCGGTCAGCGGACCATGCAATGCTGGGTACTACTGTCAGTCTGGCGTGAACACTGCCGCTCCCAGCAGTAATTTCACCGGCTTTGGAGGTATGATCACATCTTTCCTTGTATTTTAACCCATTTAGCCCGATGGCCAAATTTGGGGGTATCACCTAGTGACGCTGAGTTTGTATACCTCGCCCTGTGCCTAGGTGACATGCACCATCGGCACCATTGTTGCTATTTTCACACCTGACTGGTCGATGGGACCAGCCCTGTGCACCAGATAGGTTTAGAGTGCGTGCTCTCTGCTCTTGTAATGAGCAATCTCAGAAAAATAATCGCGTGATGTTTGATTGCTGCAAAATACGATGAATAAAGAATAAACCCTTTCCCATATGCAATCCGGCAATAATGCATCCTTATGCTAGCAGCATGAAACATTACACGATTTGGCAGACTTTGAAAAACGCACCAGTGGCGCCATTACTGCGATTTTTTTACCTCAATGGCGGTGATTTTGTGACATCTGTGTCGCTTTGCGGCAGAAAGCACCGTCATAGCCATAGTACGAGTGCAATACATTGGACTTGATTAAGGAATATGCAAGTTCTGATGAGAATTAACTGCCCCCGGAGACCTATCTTTTTTCCGTAGGGACGTATACACTTTAACAAAACATGGGGGGTAATGCTAAAACCAGAAACGAACCCTTTTTTTTAAACTGCGATCACAATCTTTTGTGGGAACGCATGAGACCACACTAAAAGTGAAGAAGCCTACCTGCACGCGCAGTTCTGGTGCACAGGACCAGTCTGAGCAACCGGACAGATGCAAAAAAGCTATTTAACCTAGGTACAGGGCGAGGTATCCTCGCGCTGGGACCATACGGCGTTGAGGCGCGTCCCCTGGGTGGTGGATAGGGGGTCCCTCGTGAGAGGGGTGCACCGAATGAAATAAGGTGCCGTGAACCAACATGGTCTAAGGGAAGGTGACCCCGACAGAAAACCCCTGGTCCTCCTAGTAAGGGGGTTGGGCGTGGGGGTAGCTTCCCCACCCTGCAAAAAAGGAAATAGCTACAAAAACGCCGACGAAAAGACTAACAGTAATTCCTTTCCTGGAGGAGGAAGGTTCTTCTACTAGAAGACTTATGACGTCCTGTGGTGAAAGCCGGAAGTCTTCGGAAGCCACAGGACCGAGCCGCCTCTCTCTATCCAGGGATACAACCATGGGCACATGGAACGTCAAGACCATGTACCAGAGCGGCAAGGCCGCCCAGATAGCAGCGGAAATGCAACAGTACAACCTTTCCCTGCTAGGCATCAGTGAAGCCAGATGGACGCAGTCTGGCCAGAAAAGGCTGTTAAGTGGGGAGATGATTCTGTATTCAGGTCATGAAGAGGAGAATGCCCCCCATACAGAAGGAGTAGCACTCATGCTGTCACCAGTGGCACAGAGAGCGCTGATGGGCTGGGAACCTCTTGGGCCAAGAATTATAACAGCAGCCTTTAGAACCAAGAAAAAGCTCAAGCTGAACGTCATCCAGTGTTATGCGCCCACCAATGACAGTGACGAGGAAGAGAAACAAGAGTTCTACGACCGACTCCAGAGTGCCGTGGACAAATGTGCGGAGCGAGACATCACCATCGTCATGGGCGATTTTAATGCCAAAATAGGGGAGGACAACACCGGATACGAAGAGGTGATGGGGAGACAGGGACTAGGCTCGGAGATGAGTGAGAACGGGGAGAGGTTTGTAGACTTTTGTGCTCTAAACCGACTTGTCATTGGAGGCAGCATCTTCCCACACAGAAGAATACACAAAGCAACTTGGGTCTCACCTGACCATACAACAGAGAACCAAATAGACCATATCTGCATTAGCAAGAAATTTAGAAGATCCCTTCAAGATGTTCGAGTGAGGAGGGGAGCAGATGTTGCCTCAGACCACCATCTGCTTACCTTAAGAATGAAGCTCAAGCTAAAGAAAAGCCGCACAGAGACAACAAGAAGACAGCGCTATAATGTAGGCCTCCTGAGAGAAACTGGAGTTAGAGAAGAGTTCAAACTGGTGCTGTCCAACCGGTTTCAAGCGCTACAGGAGCTAGTAAATGAAGAGGAGGCGGTCACCACAGAGCAGCAATGGAAGGCAGTTAGAGAGGCGCTGAACTCAACCTGCAAAGACACTGTAGGGCTCAGGAAACACCACCACAAGGACTGGCTGTCGGCACAGACCTTGAAGAAGATAGAAGCGAGGAAGCAGAAGAAAGCAGCGGTCAACAACAGTCGCACGAGAGCAGCCAAAGTAAGGGCACAGGGGGAATACTCGCAAGCCAACCGCGAGGTGAAGAGGAGTATCAGGGCAGACAAGAGGGCCTACACAGACAGCCTGGGAGCAGAGGCAGAAAAGGCAGCAGGCAGCGGCAACATGAAACAGCTCTACGACATTACCAGAAGATTGTCGGGTAAGTATGGCCATACAGAAAGACCAGTAAAAGACAAAGAAGGCAAGCCTATTGCAGACAGAGCAGACCAACTCGACAGATGGGCCGAGTATTTTGAAGAGTTACTGAACAGACCTAGCCCACCCGACCCCCCCGACATCCAGCCGGCAGAGACTGACCTACCCATCAGCTGTGACAGACCCAGCCGGGAAGAGATCAGAAAAGCAGTGGCATTTTTGAAGAATGGCAAAGCAGCAGGGCCAGATGGCATCCCAGCGGAGTCTCTGAAAGCAGACGTAGAGACAACAGTTGAGATGCTGTACCCACTGTTTGGAAAGATCTGGGAAGAGGAGGTGATGCCAGCTGACTGGAAGGAGGGGTACCTAATCAAGCTTCCCAAGAAAGGCGACCTCAGCAAGTGTTCCAACTACAGAGGAATCACCTTGCTGTCAGTACCAGGAAAGGTCTTCAACAGGATCATCCTAGAGAGAATGAAGAGCTCCGTTGACCCCCAGCTGAGAGACCAGCAAGCAGGATTCAGGAAGAACCGATCATGTACAGACCAGATCGCCACTCTCCGCATCATCGTGGAACAGTCTCTGGAGTGGAGCTCCCCGCTGTACGTCAACTTTGTGGATTATGAGAAAGCATTTGACAGCGTGGACCGAGAGACTCTGTGGAAACTCCTACGACATTACGGTGTACCCACAAAGCTCGTCCGCCTGATCAAGAGTAGCTATGATGGCATGACATGTCGCGTGATCCACGAAGGGCAGTTCACCAGAGAGCTCCAGGTCAGAACTGGTGTCAGGCAGGGGTGTCTGCTGTCTCCGTTCCTCTTCCTACTGGCCATAGACTGGGTCATGAAGAGGACCACAGAGCACAGACGAAGTGGAATACAGTGGACACTGTGGACACAGCTTGACGACCTCGATTTTGCAGACGACTTGGCATTACTGTCCCACACTCATCAACAAATGCAGGACAAGACCACGAGGCTTGCTGACATCTCGTCCCAAGTGGGCCTCACCATTCACAAACAGAAAACAAAGACAATGAGGCTGAACGCAACCAGGGAAGAACCAGTCTTGCTTGCTGGCACCCCGTTGGAGGAGGTGGAGTCCTTCACCTATCTCGGGAGCATCATAGACAAAAAAGGCGGCACTGATGCAGATGTCAGAGCACGAATCGGTAAAGCCAGAGCAGCCTTTCTCCAGTTGAAAAAAGTGTGGAGTTCCAGAGAGCTGTCACAACACACCAAAGTCCGGATATTCAACTCCAATGTAAAAGCAGTTCTCCTATATGGAGCAGAGACATGGAGATTGACAAAAACCACAGTCAACAGAGTACAGACCTTCATGAACAGTTGCCTTAGAAGAATTTTGAAAATCCACTGGCCAGAGAAGATCAGCAACGTCAGACTCTGGGAGAGAACAGAGCAGATAACAGCAGAGAATGAAATTGGGCGAAGAAGATGGGGATGGATCGGTCACAGTCTGAGAAAGCCAGCTTCCAGTATCACTAGGCAGGCATTGTCATGGAACCCCCAGGGAAAGAGGAAAAGAGGTAGGCCGAGAAACTCCTGGCGTCGAGACCTCCAAGCAGACATCAAGAGACTGGGAACCACCTGGAGTAGAATCGAAGGAGAAGCACAGGACAGGAGTTGCTGGAGGTCTCTCGTCGACGGCCTATACCCGGGTAGGGGTGACAGGCGTAAGTAAGTACAGGGCGAGGTATACCAGCTCAGCCCTAATGACTGTGGCACTACCCTTGAATTATTATCTCATTTGCAGGAGATGATAATTCAAGGGTAGTG
>BTPG01000001.1:48566708-48712514 GCA_036245525.1 Semisulcospira habei
GTACAGGGCGAGGTATACCAGCTCAGCCCTAATGACTGTGGCACTACCCTTGAATTATTATCTCATTTGCAGGAGATGATAATTCAAGGGTAGTGCCAGATTAGCCAAGCTAATCTGGCACTACTCTTGAATTATTACAGTTGATCGAACTCCTGTGGTGGCGCACCAGGACTAAATGAGATTATGGTAAAGGTGGTTTATCCCAATTGCACGTCAGCGCAATGCGCCACTGCAAGCAAAACCTAACAGACGTGCTATGTGAAGTAATAATAATAATAAAGGAGATTTGTTAAGCGCTTATTCTAAAAGTAGCTCGAAGCGCTGATAAAATGATACAACTAAAAGCTAACACACCACACACACACACACACACACACACACACACACACACACACACACACACACACACACACACACACACACGTGCAGATATGTGACAGTGGTGATGAATTCTGCATGGCTGGGGAAATGGACTAGGAACAGGTGATCTGCAGAGACAGGTACTGTTTCAGGAGTAGTCTGGAGGTGCCACCTGTCATTAAAGACCATGGTTCGGGTGGTTACCCAGCTAAATCATGGTCTTTAACAGCAGGTGATCTCGTATAAAGCTGGTCGCTTGAAACAGGTTCTGCCATATCTTAACCCTTTTAGCCCCGGATCCCTACAGCGGGAGATGGCTTGACCATGATAATTCAAGGGTAGTGCCAGATGAGCTTGGCGCCTGAAGGCGCCAAGCTCATCTGGCACTACCCTTGAATTATCATGGTCAAGCCATCGCCTGCAACTGGTTCATAGTCGTTAGGCAACACCTCCAAAATGTGAGAAATGGAACCTTGGGGCTCAAAGGGTTAATGTGTGTCTGTGAAACGCACCTATACACCTTTCCTTGTTAGATTCGTTAGACAACAAGGACACTGTCATCTTTTCCCATTAGGCTAGTAGCAGTGACAAATAACCCTTCTCCTTTGTTTCAGGAATTTGCCCCGTTGGACATTACTGCCCTCAAGGCTCGTCGCACGCCATTGGCTGTGCAGCTGGGACGTACACAGATCTGACTGGTCGGGCAGCCTGCTCCTCGTGTCTGCCCGGTTACTACTGCTTGGTGAACGCCACGACTTCCTTGAACACGCCTTGTCCTCGAGGTGGGTCCATATTTATGTGTTTTTTTTTTACACATTTAGCCCATTACATCCTGATGCTTATTTTTTAAAAAATAAAAAAATTGCTTATTGTCCAATGAAAGCGAAAGCACAGATAAGGAAATAGATCAGCCTTATAGTTCAAGGGTGGTACCAGAATAGCTTGGTGCCTGAGGCACCACCCTTGAACTATCTCATCACATACACCACCACCTCTATGCTGACGACTCACAACTACTGGACAAAGACAAACTCGACAACACTCAGTCACTACTGACTCGCACGGCTGACTGCTACGAAGATGTGAAAAACTGGATGACAGCAAAAAAACTTAAACTGAATGACAACAAAACGGAAGCCATGCTGGTAGGCACTCACCAGAAACTCTCCCAGCAGCTCCCTCCCTCTCTCCATCTTCAACTTGACAGCACCCCCATCCCCCTCTTGGACTCAGCCAAGAACCTCAGCGGTATCCTCGATTCCTCCCTTTCCTTGACCAGCTTTGTCTCCGTCATGGCCCAGGCATGTTATTTCCATCTCCGTCGCATCAGTCAGATCAGAAAATACCTCGCTACCGAAGCTGCCACCAAACTTGCTGTCTCTCTCATCCTATCTCGCGTCGACTACTGCAACTCTCTCCTTTCCGGCCTTCCTCACTCCACCACTTTCACTCTCCAGCGCGTCCAGAACAATGCTGCCCGCCTCATCCTCAGAAAGAAAAAATCTGACCACATCACTCCCCTGCTCAAGCTCCTTCACTGGCTTCCCATCCCCCAACGCATCCAATACAAGATTCTGTCTCTCTGCTACAAATCCCTTAACAACTACGCTCCTGTCTATCTCTCCAACCTACTTCACGCCTACACTCCTTCCAGCTCCCTCCGCTCCGCCTCCGCCCCTCTCCGCCTCCACATCCCCCGCACCAAACTCAGCACTTTCGTCCCCCGCTTCTTCTCCATCTACGGTCCATCCATCTGGAACACTCTCCCATTCTCTCTCCGTCAGAAACACTCTCTCTCCTCCTTCCAGTCCGCCCTCAAAACTCACCTCTTTCAACAGTTCTAGCACTATAACATCACCACACGCCCCACCCCAAGCTGACTGTCGTAATGTATTTGTGGTACGTGAGTCATTGTATAAAGCGTGCGCATGTGTGCGAGAGTTGTGAGTGCGCGCTTAGAGTTATAATTATTATAAGATAAGCGCATTATAAATACCGTAATTATTATTATTATTATTATTATCATAGTCTAATTAATTTAACCAGTAGTGTATCAGGATGAACAGGGTTAAGACATGCTTCATTTGGATACGGAGCTTATGCTGTGTACCTGGAGGCGTAATGTCTCGAATGAGTTAATAATTATATGAGGTCAGTGTAATGAACCATCTGTTGTTGATCGGTTGATCAGCTGATTAATCCACTTCAGGAAGTGAATCAAGCATGAAAATAAGAAAAGAAAATGCTAGAGGCAATGGTTAGATTTGATCGCATGATTCCTGCAGGAGTCTGCAACAAAAAAGCTTAAGTGGTCACTGTCATATACTTTTTGGGGACACAGCACCTCGGGTACATGGGTTACACTTTCCTGTGATCAGTCCTATATAGCTTTTATAAATCTGACTTGCTACAATTGTCGATCTAAAGAAGTACCCAACGGAGAAAGAAACACGCTTAGAAAAGACGGGTACAACACAATTTATTAATATTTCGGGTAAATACCCTTTGTCAAAATAGACAAACAAACAGAGAGATAGCCTCTACTTATCTTCATTCGCAGAAGGAATGTGGCAACCCCGCTGTTGCCACATTCCTTCTGCGAATGAAGATAAGTAGCGGCTAATCTCTCTGTTTGTTTGTTTGTCTATTTTGACAAAGGATATTTACCCGAAATATTAATAAATTGTGTTGTACCCGTCTTTTCTAAGTGTGTTTCTTTCTCCATTGGGTACTTCTTTGCATTTTATACGTTTGGCAGTCACTTTTTTGGTCTGGATTGCTTAAGTGTCAATCTAGACATGTTAGCTTTCCCTACACAACTGGCAGGTTTGCAGCACATTGAGCGGACACTCTCATAACAAACGCGACTTGAAAAGCATGATATAAATTAACTCATTGTGCCCAAGGTACGAAATACCCACATTTTGGAGTTATCTTCTGAGTACTCTATTACAATTCAGGAGACAGATCGACCATGATAGTTCAAGGGTTGTGGCAGAATAGCTGGGCGCCTTTAGGTGCCAAGCTATTCTGCCACCACCCTTGAACTGTCATGGTCGAGCCATATCTTGCTGTGGTGTATTGCGGACAGAATGAGTTAACACAAGTGAACATGTACATTTTATCACACAACAGTGTACCCAAGTATACAGTTATTACCACTGCTGACAGCCAAAAGGTTAACCCTCTTAGCCCCAAGATCGTCTTCCCAATTTCAAATGTAAACACGTGGCGGTCGCGCCTTCTCCCATCTTGGCCCCACCACTTGGAACAGTATCCCCGCCCCTCTCCGTACGGTCAAACGCTGTCCTCATTTAAATCACTTCTCAAAACCCACCTCTACAACGCTGCCTTTTGCAATGCACAATTCATCACCACTGTCATGTGTGTGTGTGTGTGTGTGTGTGTGTGTGCGCGCGCGTATTAGCTGTTAGCCTTTTTATTGTATTAGCGCTTGGATCTACTTTAAGAATAAGCACTTAACAAATCTCCTTTATTATTATTATTATTATTATTATTATTTCTCAAATTTGGGAGGTGTTGCCTAACGCCCATGTACCAGTTGTAGGAGATGGCTTGACCATGTTAACTCATTCTACCCCAGACACACCACAGCAAGAGATGATCGACCATGGTAGTTCAAGGGTGATGCCAGAATAGCTTGGCGCCTATGGGCACCAAGCTATTCTGGCATCACCCTTGAACTATCATGGTCGATCTGTGTCCTGCACTAGAGTGCAGTCTCCAGAGGACAACGGCAAAATGTGGGGATTTCGGTCTTGGGGTAGAATGAGTTAATCAAAGGAGTGCCAGATTGGCTTGGCGCCGAGCTAATCTGGCACTACCCTTGAATTATCATGGTCAAGACATCTCCTGCTTTAGGAATCCGGGGCTAAAAGTGTTAACAAGAGTTCATGTTGAGAGTGTGTGTTGTACAGGCGCGTACTGTCCGGCGGGCACACGGTCTCCGTATCAGTTCCCCTGCCCTGCCGGAACCTACAACAACCTGACCATGGGGGATGACATGTACGACTGTCAGCCTTGTCCAGGTAAGAACTGTGAACAAACAAATAAACCAATGCACCGTCAAACACATTTACAGAGAAAAGACACAATAACGCAACAGTGATGTATAGCACGCTTGTGGCATTTTGTTACTTTCAGTCAGTTTTCACACAGAATATGATATAAATGCTAATATGCCTACAACTCTGTGAAATAAAACACTGCATTAGCCCATATCATACTGAGGCTAAAAGCTTCAAATTTGTACACTGCCACATGCAAGCTGCAATATACTATAGTACTTACAGATAAGGATATAGAACAATGGCTTTAGTTCAAGGGTGGTGCCAGAATAGCTTGACACCTAGAGACGCTAAGCTATTCTGGCACCACCCTTGAACTATTTTAGTCAAACTTATTTCACACTAGTGTATTCTGAATGATAAGGGCTGATAAGCAAGGCACATGAAATTGTGGGAGTGAGATTAATTAACTAATTAACACATTTTAGCCCCAAGTCCCTACAGCAGGAGATGGATTGACCATGCTAATTCAAGGGGAGTGCCCGATGAGCTTGGCGCCCTTCGGCGCCAAGCTTGTCAGGCACTACCCTTGAATTGTCATGGTCTATTCACCTCCGTCAACTGGTACACGGTCATTAGGCGACGCCTCCCAAATTTGAGAAATGGGACCTTGGGGCTAAAAGGGTTAGTAAAGAATTAATGGAGTGAGTGAGCATTAAACGCAACTGCTACATCCCCTTACATTTTGGAGGTTGTCATTTAGCAGCCATGAGAGAGGCCCTCATGAGCCCCCGGCATTTGAGGGGCTGATGAGGATCTATGCCTCTTGCTGGCCCCACATTGCATCCATGTTCCTGGAACAGCTGGTGCTCTTTGGTGTTCAGTTAACCCTTTTAGCCCCAGCACCCTGCAGCAGGAGATGGATTGAACATGATAAATCAAGGGTAGTGCCAGATGAGCTTGGCGCCTGAAGGCGCCAAGCTCATCTGGCACTACCCTTGAAGTATCATGATCAACCCATCTCCTTCAACCATTTACAGGAGAAGGATCAAATATGATAAGAATAATTCAAGGGTAGTGCCAGATTAGCTTGGCGCCATCAGGCACCAAACTTATCTGGCGCTACCCTTGAATTATCATGGTTGATGCGTCTGCTGTAGAGCGTTGGGGGGTTAACTTTTGATATTTAGTTATATACTTGTTTTATTTGAGCCCTAAGTCCTCGATGACCAGTGGTATGTGACTGATTCTGTGTGACAGCGGGCCAGTACTGCGCTGGAGATGGTCTCGCGGAGCCCACAGGATTCTGCGCTGCTGGCTGGTACTGCTCTAATGGAGCGTTCTCGGATCGGCCGTCTCCAGTGGTGAATGTGACTGGCACCAACCACAGCCTGACCTGCCCCATCTACTCCCTGAATGACACCGGCAGTGTCTGCACTCCAGGTGAGTGGTTTGCAGCTGGAAGAAAGACAGTTAGTCAACGTTAGTACAGTAAAACTGTCTGGAGTTTTGACCTTTTGTGTGCAGTAGAAAATGGTCTTGAGAGATGGGTGCTCTCCCAAGAGAAATCTTGAAGGGTCAGAACGTGTCACCTGTCATTAAAGACCATTGTTTTCATTCCTACATCTCATGACCAGTCCCTTTAGCACAAGCTGTACCACATGGCCGAGCTATAAAAACCCTTGTAGCAATTAATGGCAGACTTCTTGTAGCCATCTTTGTGACGCGTCTTGGATGCCAGGTTTGTTGTATAAAAGAGCACCAAAACGTTCTAAAGTACAAAGTTACTCAGTGTTGTTCGAAACAATAGGCACGCCACTGGATTTGCTTGCAGCACATATTTGCAGTAATAGTGTGCATCCGACTGCTAAAGAAAGAATCTTTGCAAAATCGAAAGCACATGAGCGTCATTATGCGACTGTTTCATTAAAGACTTTTGAAGTCGTTTGAGGAAACCGTCACTCACCTCTTCCATTGGATTACTCTGACAATTTGTAGACAATGCTGCTGGTCATGCAGACGTCAACGTCGTTACAGATCTTATTTGTTTTTTCAAAATACATTACCGATGGCATTACTATCTGGAATACACTCATATTGCCTATAGATTTCAGCCAAAAGTTGTGTACCTCACACAACTGGGGAGGAGACACCGGGGATCCAAGCACCCGGGCCCCGGGTGGCCTCCCCTTACTACCCTATCCCGGCATTCGTAGGGCGACCCTGACAGTTTCACTCATAGCTTGACCGGGGACGGTCGAGTTTTTTGCCTTGCTCCATTTCAAACTTTATCTTCAGAGTTTGATAGTTTTTGGCCTTCGGCTTTGAGGGTTTTTCATAGCCTTGGACTCTCTACTTTCTTTGGCTTCTCTCCTAATCGTAGTTTGAGGACTACTGTGCGTGAACTGAGCGCCGTCCGGTTCGGACCGGCTCTACTTTTCAGTGAGCTTCGCCCGTGGCTGCCTTGTGGTTGGCTTCCTCACGTGACTTTGTGAACCTTGTGGTAGGAGTGCGAATTGACTTTTAGCCTTCGTACGGTATTATCAGTGATGCTATGGCTACTTCTGTGCTGAAGTCTTGCATCCTTTGCGGGGACTTTCAGTGGCCCTCCGACGCTCACGACGTTTGCTTGCCGTGCTCGGGCTGTTCTTCGGACCGGATCTTATATTACTTCATAACTCTCTTATGTATACATGTATATTCTTTTGACGTCTGTCATGTCTGGTGTGATCCAAGTCAGAAGATTTCAGATGTTTTCTTTTACGAAAATGGTGGAAGAATGAAAACAGATACGTTATTGGTAGCAAAGGTTTGCTGCACAGACACTTGTAGGCCTGAGGGAGGTCAAAGGAACCATTGTACCCCAAAGGCCAAAGGCCTTCGGGGTACAATGGTTCCTTTGACCTCCCTCAGGCCTACAAGGATCCGTGTAGCGAACCCCTGCTACCAATAACCTATATTGTAGTGACCGGTGATTTCTCATAACCGTGGTCACCAAAACCAGAGTTTGCTGTACACAGTTGTGAAAGCATGGTAGGTTCAAAACTTGTCTTTATCTTGCTCTACTGAATGACAGGCTTTCACTGACGTCTGAGAGTTTGACCCAGTTATCCCTACAGCTGTGTCTCCACAATTTGGAAGGTGTTTATCGAATGACTATGTACCAGTTGCAGAAGATGGATTGACCATGATAATGCAAGGGTAGTGCCAGATTAACTTGGCGCCTTTTGTGCCAAGCTAATCTGGCACTACCCTTGAATTATCATGGTCAGTCCATTTTCTGCAGTAGGGCCTAGAGGCTAAATGGCTTAAAATTAAATGCTTAATTTTTCTCCACGATGTTTTTATCCCGAATGCTGCACTCCTCTGTCCGTTTTCAAGCGTATTACTGACTGATTTCTCTTGTTTCCTCAGGCACCTACTGTCCGCGTGGCAGCTCCCATCCTTGGCCATGCCCACTGGGAAAATACTGTAGCGGTTATGCCCTGGCCCTTCCCACTGGTGACTGTCATGCTGGGTACTTCTGTAACGGCAGCGCGTCTGTACCAGATCCAAAGCCATGCGCCGCAGGATACTACTGCGTGAACGGCACATCTGTGGAGGAGCCTTGTCCACCAGGAACTTTTGCCAGTATGTTGTAGTTGTTGTTTGTTGTTGACTTTATTGGTTTGTTGTTGACTTTATTGGTTTGTTGTAAAGACCGATGTGTAGTTGGAAGGACTGGACTTTGGTGACCTTTTTCACTGCTGGAACAAAGCAACACAGTGCAAGAGGCTTGGATCCTCATGAGCCCCTGCAGCTACGGGGGCTGATGGGGATCTCTCCCTCGTTCTAGTCTTATTCATATCATGTCGCCTCAGGCAAGCCATTGTTGTTGTTATTGTGTGGCAGCTAGTCTGCGCTGTTTCGAGAGACATTTGCAGTGGCGGAGAAAGAAGGGGACAAGCAGTATGTGCCACATGGGATGTGTGATATGTGTGTGCCATATTTGTAAGCCATAATGCAGTGGATATGTTTCACTGTGTATTCTGTTGCACAGAAAGCAGACCTCTCAACGCCTTCGCTGCTGAGAAAAAGTGAAGACCACCCAGTTGCAAGAGGTATGGATCATCATGACCCCCCGCGACTGCGGAGGCTCATGAGGATCTATGCCTCTTGCTGAAACCACTTTGTGCCCATTGTTCTTTTGATGGCTGGGAATCTTTGGACACCACACTACCGCAAAAGGCATAGATCCTCATGAGCCCCCGCAATTGCGGGGGCTCATGAGGATTTATGCCTCTTGCTGAAACCACTTTGTGTCCATGTTCTTTGGATGGCTGGGAATCTTTGGACACCACCCAACTGCAAGACGTATAGATCCTCATGAGCCCCCACGACTGCGGGGGCTCATGAGGATCTATGCCTCTGCTAAAACCACTTTGTGTCCACATTCTTTGGATGGCTGAGGATCGTTGACGTTGAATTAATAAAATAGCAATAAAGGGGTGAATGGCCATGATTTGGGGAGCGATACATGGACTATTTGTTTGCAGACCACACGGGCAGCATGAGTCTCAGCAGCTGCCGTCCCTGCACAGCCGGCTACTACTGCGGTCAGTATGGACAATCCTCCATCAGCGGCCCGTGCGATGCGGGCTACTTTTGCCCTGGGGGTCAGGACACAGCGAGACCCGTCTCCTACCCCTGCAGTCCCGGCCACTTCTGCCTCTCCGGCAGCGTGAACGAGACAGATTGCGCGGCTGGGACTTACCAGTCCAGCTACGGCCATTCCACCTGTGACGCTTGCCCTCCCAGCAAGTATTGTGTGGCGGGCGTGGCGGTTCCGGCCGACTGCCCACCAGGGTCCTACTGCCCTTCATTGACGGAGTATGGCACCCAGTACCTCTGTCCAGCCGGTTCCTATAGCAACAAAACGGGGCTGGCTGCATCGCCACAGTGCACACCTTGCAATCCTGGGCAGTTCTGTGCTGGACAAGGTCAGTAGTGGCGGTATGAAGGTGGGGTGATTTATACATTCGAGGTGGGGGATAATCCTGACCTTTGCCCCCCACAAATCCCCTAGATTCTCATTAACCCCTGCATTTGGCAGAATTCATTGCACACTGTGTCTCATGAAGATGGAAAGGCTTGCTGAGAGACCTTTTATCCTTTGGCCGTCAGTAGTGCTTCTTGTCACGATGATTCCCACAGGACAGGAATCATCGTGACAAGAAGCACTACTGGAAAGGATAAAGTATTACAGTAGAACCTGATTTGAACAACCACCTTGTTCACAAGGAAAAATTGGTCTTATGAATGCTGTCTTAAGAAAAGTCTTGAAGGGCAAGAACTGTTACCTGTCATTTACTCTTAAACTCCCAGAACTAAATGACTTCCATTCTATAGAATGCATTTAATTCTGGGAGTTATAGAGTTAAGGACCATCCTTTAGGTTTTTCCAGCCACTTACCTTATGTTTAACCCATTTCGACTTGAAATCTCTACAGCAGGAGATTGATTGACCATGATAATTCAAGGGTAGTGCCAGATTAGCTTGGCGCCTGAAGGCGCCAAGCTAGTCTGGCACTACCCTTGAATTATCATGGTTATTCCATCTCCTGCAACTAGTACATAGTCGTTAGGCAACACCTCCCAAAATTGAGAAATGGGACCTTGGGGCTAAAAGGGTTAGTGACAGGTGATCTTTCACGCGGGTGGTCACACAAAACAGGTTGCGCTGTATAAGTTGAAAGGCAGTGCCTGATTAGCTTGGCTCCAATCTCTGTTTGATCAGTTAGCTTTTGAAGGGAAAACGATTACTGACTTGAGTGAGGACACTGAGGCGACGGCGACCTGCTGTTTCTGCAGGAGCCAAAAAGTCTGATCGCGTAATTCATGATCATGTTATTGTAATGTTGAGTTTGTACAGGCTTGTGCAGAGAAACCACTTGGTAATTACAAGGAGTGTGAGCTGACATCAGCCATAGCTGGCCCACAGCTAAGGTTGGTGTCGGCCTGTGGACCTTTTGCTCACTGGTCATCTTTATGTGGGGGGGGGGGGGGGGGGGGGGGACAGATGCCATCATACACTGTACTTGTTTTCAGTGAAGTTTATGATGTCTTTTCAGGCAACACTGCTCCATCAGGGCTCTGCTCGGCTGGTTTCTACTGCACCCAGGGTGCCTACAACTCCACCCCCACTGATGGTGTTACGGGCGATATCTGTCTTGCGGGCGACTACTGCCCCCTGGGTACCTCTGTCGGCATGGACTGCCTTGTGGGTACCTTCAGCAACAGGGTGGGACTGCAGAACAGCTCAGACTGTGACGCCTGTACGCCTGGGTACTACTGCGGGCAGACAGGACTGACGTCTGAATCAGGAACTTGCTGGGCGGGTAAGTTGAGCTCATTCAGGACGTTCCGCCTCAAGCTAATCTGTCGTCTTCTGAAGAGAACTATCATAGGTGAGCCGTATCTCGGTGTTGGGTTTCTGGGCTGAATTGGTTCAGGGCAAGTTAACCTGAGATAGTCAGCAGCGGTCTTTTGTCAAGGTGATTTCTGCAGGAATCACCTCGACAAAAACCAATACTGACAGCCAAAGGGTTAACCCATTTATCCTCATGGCCACATTTCACATTTTCCAAATTTTAGAGGTGTCACTAAAAGACTTTGTACCAGTTGCAGAAGATGTATACATTGACCATGATAATTCAAGGGTAGTGCCAGATTAGCTTGGCGCCTGAAGGCGCCAAGCTAATCTGGCACTATCCTTGAATTATCATGGTTGATCCATCACCTGCTGTAGTGCATCAGAGCTAAATGGGTTAAATAAATGAACTGATAAATGATTGGTGTCTAATTAAATGCACGAAAGAAGGAATAGCAGAAAATTTATTTTGTTTTCTCAAAACACATTACCGATGGTATTACACTTAGGGAATGGTTCTTAGCTAGCCTAATTTTAGCCAAATTTGGTTGTGTCCGTATACGGTATCGTTGGCAGGAGTGGGGCGCCATAGAATAGGCCCCCGCCAGAATAGCCTCCCCTTCTTCCCATCCGGTGCGAAAATACCCGTCATACCTCAGTTTAGTTCTTAGCTGGCGCCGAGATCGGTTGTGTCCACTTCGTGCTCCGTGCTGACTTGAACCGGTCTTCGACCTTGGTTGGATTGCGCCTTCACTCGGCGGCTACTTGTCTTCGCCTGGGTCTGTTCGACACTGTGCCGGGCGGTTTCTGGTGACGGGAAACTTAGCAGTGGGGACTGGGCCTTGCGGTTTCTGAGCACTGCTTCGACTTGCTGCCCGGTCGGACTTCGCGGCGAGCGATCTCTTGCGTCGGGGTCTTCACTTCGCTGGACAGACGTGGGTTGACACCGGTCTCGACATGGCCAGGTAACATCTCGGTACATGCCCTCGACCGGCGCTCTGGGGGGGAAAGAGCGCCGAGCGTCGGCACGTTTGGTGCACTCGCTTCGTTTTTCGAGTAGGCTCGATACATTTTGCGCACAGTCACTTCTTGCGTGTCCTTAGAGGCCACGCTCGCTCGTCCTTCATTCTGCTATCTTGTTTCAGATACCAGGTTCGTACCTGCACGATGTGTCGGGATTTTCAGTGGCCCTCAGATGAACACGAGTTTTGCCTTCCCTGCTCCGGCTGCGATTCCACCCATACTTGTGATGTCTGCGCCTCATGGCCGGAAGAAGCGTGGTCAGACCTGTGGCGTTTCTACTGCAGGGAGCGTCCGACGCCTATGCAAGACCGACCGACGCGGACGGCCAGCCCTAAGGAGAAAACCCAGTCAGTCACAGGGACTTCGTTGTCCCACAGAGACTATTCCAGGCCTAGCAGAAATAACCCAGCTGAGACGGCCGGAGGCCCACAGGTGGAACCTAAGTCAGTAACAGGGACTTCGTTGTCCCGCAGTGACTATCCCAGGCCTAGCAGAAGTAAACTGGCTGAGACGACCGGAGGCCCACAGGTGGGACCAAAGTCAGTAACAGGGACTTCGTTGTCCCGCAGAGACTATTCCAGGCCTCGCAAAAGTGACCGGTCTCAGACGACCGGTGGCCCAAAGGTGGGACCTAAGCCAGTGACAGGGACTTCGTTTTCCCGCAGAGACCATTCCAGTCCTGGCAGTAGTCACGGGGCGGAGACGTCCAAATGTACGAAGGTGGGCCCCAAGTCGGTGACAGAGACTGTGTTGTCCCGCGGAGAGTGTACAAAGCCTACCAGAGAGCGCCGGTCAGAGGCCTCTAGAGGTTACATAGGGACTTCGTTGTCCCGCAGAGACCATAGGTCTCCTCCGAGAGATCGATCCTTAGAGACGACCACGGACACCCTTGGGGGGCCCAAGGCAGGGCCTTTACCTGTGGCGGAGAAGGCACCGGAACCTGGAAATGCGTCAGCGGGTGAGTTAGCTGACACGTCGTTAGTGCTAGTAACGGCTACCATTGATAAGGCCGCAGAGATGGCGGCACTTGGCGACACCACGACGCTACCAGACTTCGCTCGCTCAGAAGATCGCAGGCTCGACAAGTATAAGCGCCTGCGGGAGGGACGGCTGTCCGGGACTCTGGTCCATTATGAGCAGAGATACACGCCCTCGAGTGCGACCTTGGTAGCCACCTCGCCGCACGATAGAGTGGACAAACGACAGACAGAGATCTCCGCCTTTGCGAGACGCAGGCCCCCGCAGGGTGGACAGGCCGGGTTTGGACACGCGCACTACCTCCAGATCCCAGGTTAGGGGTGATGCTTCTGTTTCGCCTTTCCGAGCGCGGGGCCACAGCACACGCGGCAGATATAGTTTGGAAAGACGACCCTCGACATCACGTCGGGATCCTGATCGCCGCTTTCGTTCGAGAGAGCTTAGCTCTTCGGACTCGAGTTGCTACCCCTTACCACGCAGAGACACTCAAAGGAGATCGAGTCCGAGACGGCACGCCAGTACAGTGGACTCTTACCGTCATGTTAGCCCTCATTCCTTTCGTCATCACGCCTCACGGGAACCCCGTGATAGGCGCCGCTCAGCGACTCGGACAAAACAGGACTCACGTCGGTCCCGGCGGACTTCGCACAGTTCCCGCTCTTCGCGTCACAGCCGCTCGCCGCGGGTGCACCGTGCTCCCAGGAGTTCGCCTTCGGCACCCGGTGGAAGACATCCTCTTCCCAACATGGCTTCGTCGCCGCGGCGCCACACGACACCTCTGGCACCCGCGGATCCCGGGAGGGCTTCAGACAAGCTTGGAAGCTCCGCTCGTGTTCTGGACTCCGTCAGCCTGACTCCTGGAGACTCGGTGTCCGCCTGGTTGGACGCCGCACCGAGCCTGCACTCGGATTCTCCGGGGGAAACGGATGTTCCCCCAGCGTCGTTCGGACACAGAACGGAGACCATGCGTGCGTTAGACGAAGTGGCGAGACTTATTGCCGCTACCTTACCGGCGGAAGACTGCCCTCCTTCTCCACCGGCGAAGAAGAGAGCCTCGGCCTTTGTGGACGCGGAGCGTCACGCCAAGCGCTTCAAGTCTCTACCGCAACCGCCTGGATTTCGCGACATCCGGGATGCCCTGTCGACTCATCTACTGCAGGGTTCGCTTGGAGATACGGGATTCTTCTCGGACCACAAGTGGCCGGGGGACCTCATGATAGCTTTCCAGCAGAAGTGGTACGCAGGACACTCTCAGGCCTTTGCTTGCCCTCTGCCGGAGGTGGATCCCTCAGCGACTTCCTGTGCGGGCCTTACTCGACAAAAAGAAAGAGCGGTATTCCCCCATGGACTGACTAAGACGGCGGTACTCATCCGCAATGCGCTAGCTTCGGCATGGTTCTTGGACTTGGCGACTCAGGCGATAGTTCGACGGGTGGAGGAAGCTTGGAGCCCTACCATCGCACCGCTCTTGACCGACATCTTGGCCTTGACCGTGTCTTGCAACCGCGCAGCCTACCACACCTCGGTCAACGCGATGACGGCGGCGGCAAACTGCGACCTCATGCGGCGAGATGCTGTTTTACAAGCCTGCTCACTGCCGTCGGAGATCAAGAACCAGCTGCGGCGGGCCCCGCTGGGCAACGAGCTCCTCTTCGGCCCTCATTGGCAGTCGGTTAAGGAATCCAGCAAGGAATTGTGGCCCACCAGGTTCGCCCCGCCCCGCTTTCCTACAACCCGCAGGCCCGCGGGTCGAGGCTTGCGGACCACCAGACCCAGCGGTCGCCCCTTTACCAGTCGTGGACGTCTTCCCCCCCGCCAACCGGCCTTTGGTCGCCCCCGACGAGCTAAACCTGGCCCCGCAGACGCCCCCGCCCCTGCTTGGCCTAGACCTGCCCGCCGTCCTTTCGGGCGTGGTAGGGCCCGATGACTACACTCCGATCACGTCTCCCCCGACCGCTTCCGGGTCCCCTGTCGGCGGGAGACTAGCACTTCACAGCGACGCTTGGACCTCGCTGTTTTCCGACGACCCGTGGATCCTCTCGACAGTTTGCCAAGGACTACAGCTGTCTTTCCGCTCACCCCCTCCACTGCGCCGTTCTCCACTTTGGACGTCGATGCCCGTCGACTCGCTCAGAGCAGAGGCGCTACGCAACGAGGTGGCTGCACTTCTCCAGAAGAACGCCACAGAGGTAGTCAGACGCCACGACTCTCCGGCCTTCTACAGTCGTCTGTTTGTGGTTCCCAAGCCGGGGGGCAAGTGGCGGCCGGTCATCGACCTCTCCGCACTAAACAAGTTCCTCGTCGCCCCGCCGTTCCGGATGGAAACCGCTCGAGCTCTGCGTTCCGCGGTGCAGCCGTTCGATTTCGCCATCAGCCTCGACCTCTCAGACGCCTATCTACATGTTCCAATGCACCCGGCGTCCAGACGCTTCCTTCGTTTCGCCTTTGCCGGAATCGTCTACCAGTTCCGCGCTCTACCCTTTGGTCTCAACCTCAGCCCGTGGGTGTTCACCAGGATCATGGATGCGGTCGTCGCCAGGGCCAGAAGGACGAGCTCAAGCCCTACGTCCAACTACCTCGACGATCTTCTTCTACGAAACCAGGTGGACTCCGCCTTGGAGAGAGACCGAGACGCACTCCTGGACCTCCTCGACTTCCTCGGGTTCATCGTCAACAAGGGCAAGTCCGACCTCTCCCCGTCCCGCTGTTTCGTCCACCTGGGAATGGAGTTCCACACCGATCTCAACTTAGTGCAACTCCCGGAGACACGTATACAGAAGATCAGCGATCTGGCGCGACAGGTGGCTCAGCAGGACAGGGTCTCTGCACGGGTGTGGCTACAGTTGCTGGGCCTGATGAGTGCGGCTTCAGACCTGATTCCCCTGGGACGTCTCTATTCCCGACCGCTCCAGTTGCACCTACTACTTCATTGGCGACCCTCGAAGGACGACATCGACGCTCTGATTCCGATTCCCCCGATGTTACTCCCACACCTGAGGCGCTGGGCGGACCACAACTGGCTGGCTTCGGGAGTCTCCCTTTACACACCGCCTCCCAGCTTGTGCCTTTGCGTCGACGCAAGTCTCACCGGTTGGGGAGCCCATCTGCTACCGTCATTCACGACAGCCTCGGGGGTATGGCCCACGGATCTTCTGACCCGACACATCAACTGGTTGGAGTTGCAGGCGGTGTGGCAGGCGTTGTTGACGTGGGACTCTCAGCTCCAGGGTCAGGAACTGCTCGTGCTGTCCGACAACTCCACAGTCGTCGCTTACCTACAGAAGCAGGGCGGTACGCGCTCCCCTTCTCTGTGCATCCTCCTGTACCAGCTGCTTCGTTGGTGCGAAGATCGGGGCATCACTCTGCGCGCCAGACACATCCCAGGTCATCTCAACGTGCTGGCCGACTCCTTATCACGCCGCGGACAGCTCCTACACACAGAATGGACACTGCGGCCGGACATCTTCCAGTTGATCGCGGCCAGATGGGAAGCTCCTATGATCGACCTGTTCGCCACCCGTTGGAACCACCAGTTGCCGCTGTTCGTCTCGCCGGTTCCAGATCCTCTAGCTTGGGCGGTCGACGCACTGTCCATTCCCTGGGACGGGCTCATCGCCTACGCTTATCCGCCGACGGTGCTGGTTCCCAAAGTCCTCCACAAGCTTCACGGCTGCAACACGATTCTGTTCCTGGTGGCGCCCTTCTGCTGGAGCAAGTCGTGGACGACGGACCTGCTCAACCTAGCCACCAGTCCACCTCTTCAGCTTCCTACGCCTCGCACGATGCTCAAGCAACCTCGACAGCCGCTGTTTCACCCTTGCCCGGAGCGCCTCCTTCTACACGCTTGGAGGTTGTGCGGCAGGCCCTCACCAGAAGAGGCTTCTCAGGTGACGCAGTGGAAGCTATCGCTGCTGCACGCAGACCCTCTACCAGACGAGTCTACGAGGGGAAGTGGAAGGTGCTGTGCGACTGGTGTGGTGACAACAACCTTAACCCCACCGAGTTGACGATGCCCCAGCTGGCGGAGTTCTTCCTCTGGCTGTTCAACTTCCAGAGTTTGGCGCCTATTACCATCCGGGGTTACCTGGCAATGATTGCTGACACCTACCGCCACCTGGGCCGGACAGACCCTGGTGCCTGCAAAGACCTGGCTGATCTCATGACGCACTTCGGTTTACAACGCCCGGCGCTACGGTCACTGTTGCCTAGATGGGACCTACCTTGGGTGCTGACCTGGCTCAACTCTGCCCGTTTTGAACCCCTACAGTTGGCAAGCTTACCGGATGTAACTAGAAAGACGTGCTTCCTGTTGGCCCTTGCTACCGCTTCCAGGGTCAGTGAGCTTCACGCGCTGTCCACACGATCAGATTGTCTTCAGTTCCGGACTGACGGCTCGGTGCAACTGCTGCCTGAACCATCCTTTCTCGCCAAGACGCGGTCGCCTCTGACGACCCCACAGATGATGACCATCCGACCTTTACGTGTGACAGAATCCACCCGGGAGTCCAGACAACAGGACCCGGTGAGAGCCTTGCGTGTGTACCTGCGACGGACCAGACCGCTGCGCAGAAGACGGACCCGCCTTTTTCTCCCTCTGTCCCCAGGTAGACAGGACATATCCGCCCAGACCATCTCCTCATGGATTCGATGGGTGATCCGCTCGGCCTATCAAGACCTCGCGCCAGAAGTAGCCCAACGTATGCACATCAGGGCGCACGAGGTCCGAGCCATGGCCACAAGTCTCGCCTTCGACCGCAATTGTGCAGTGAAAGACATTGTGGCGGCCGTGGGATGGCGAGCGGAGTCCACATTTGCCCGATTCTACCTGAGGGACCTCTCCACCCAGCGGCAGAACCTCACGCTGGTGGGAGACATCGCAGCAGCGCAACACTCCCTCCCGGCGCCCTAGGCGCCGTAAGTACCTTAGCTAAAATTATCGGGAGTTTGCTGTACGAGGGCGGGTCTGTGGGCTGTGTCGTTGGCAGTGGGGGCGATAGGGCGGCACCCACCTCCTCTTTGTGATTCTCCCTAAGTGTAATACCATCGGTAATGTGTTTTGAGAAAACAAATAAATTTTTCAATTAAAATATATTTTTTTGAAAAATACTTACCGATGGTATTACTCGAAGGTCCCTCCCACCGGCCCCGCTTGCCGCGGTTGGCTAAGAAACTAAACTGAGGTATGACGGGTATTTTCGCACCGGATGGGAAGAAGGGGAGGCTATTCTGGCGGGGGCCTATTCTATGGCGCCCCACTCCTGCCAACGATACCGTATACGGACACAACCAAATTTGGCTAAAATTAGGCTAGCTAAGAACCATTCCCTAAGTGTAATACCATCGGTAAGTATTTTTCAAAAAAATATATTTTAATTGAAAAATTTATTTTTCATAACTATCAGTCCGACCCACCGCTGGTGCATTATTTTTCTCTCTGCAGGCTTCTACTGCACACTGGGATCACAACAGCCAAACCCTGTGGCTCAGCCGTATGGGGATGTTTGTCCAGCTGGTTTCTATTGTCCTAATGGCACAGCTGTGCCCACACCGTGCCCTTCGGGAACCTTCCTACATACAACCGGAGCTGGTGACGTCAGTGACTGCTTGGCCTGCAGCCCAGGTAAGACATTTATCAGACGTCAGGATTTTCCACGGAGCTGTGATTTTCTAGTGAAAGACCAGTAACCCATTTAACGCCATGGCCACATTTCCAAACTTTTAGAGTCGTCATCTAACAACTATGTACCAGTTGCACAAGACCGAATGACCATGTTAATTCAAGGGTAGTGCCAGAGTAGCTTGGCGCCTGAAGGCACCAAGCTAATCTGGCACTACCCTTGAATTATCATGGTCAATCCATCTCCAGTTTATAGGGCGCTGATGTAAAAAGGGTTAATTGTTTCTTCAAAAACATTACCGATGACATGACTGCATGGAAGTGTCTACTACTTACTCATTCTAGCCTAAGAGCCAGTTGTGTAAAAACACAACCCGGGAGGCACTCGGGGAACCCCGAGGGGACCAAGAGTTGTCTCCCTATACCCACCACCCGGAAGCCGGGTACCCATAATCCCTCAGTCTAGTCTACTTAGGCGCACGATTCGGTCGTCTTGCGCTCTGCTCTAGCCTACGGACTTTGGTTTTTCGACCGGTTCGCTGGTTTCGGACTTGCTGTTTGGAATGAAGTGCGGGAGATAGGATCGTTTCGTCAGCCCTGCCTGTGCTGCTGCGTGGCTTTCTCGTCCCCACTGCTTAGCGCCTACGCTTCGACCTCTGGTGAGCTGTCCGGTGAGCTTCGCCGGTCGTGCCAGGGGGTTTTGGACGTCTTCCCCCGTTCCCCTTCGGCGGAGAGGTAAGGTAGCGGGGTTGACCCTCGGCCGGCTCCCAGGCTGGGCACTGGGTTGTGCAGGTACGAAGTTTTTCATCTTCTTCTCACTGTAATTGCGCGCCCACTCACTTTCGGTGAGTCGTAGCGAAGTTTCCTACGCATTTGTACCTTGGGTGTGGAGAATTCTTTTACTCCATGGCCTGATTAGCTGAGTGGCACAGCTTGGGTCACGCCTTGTCATCGCGTAGTTTGTTCGGTACCAGCGCCTGTTCTGGCCCCTTTCTGTTTTCGCTTGCGGGATGTTTGTATGGATACGGGTGATGAATTAAGCGTACGCTCGCATACGCAGGCATACGCTGTGGACAAGTGCTCACGTACCTTAGAGAGTGGATATACGTTCCGGCGGGCAGCTTGGGGGTTTACGCTCCTTGGCTGGGCGGGCCCCACGTGACATGTCCACATAAAGTGGTGATTTACTGCCCCAGATGTTTTTCTTGTCTTGGTTGTCATTGCGTATTGAATTGTACAGCATGCGGCCGGTGTTGTTTTTTCCGCACACGGTCACCCTTAGTAATGATGTTGGGACCTGACTCCTTTTATGACAGGGTTTGGTACGTATGTTGGTTGCTCACCTTAGTGCTTGATGGCAGTGAGTCGACCTTCGTACTGCACTGCTGGCGTGCAGGCTTCACAGTCTGTTACCCCGCTTTGGTGCTTGTGTGTTTTGTTGTTACGAAGGCTACCTTTCATGGCTTAGTCCCACAGGACTCGCCCGCAGGCCTTCGGGTGTGTTATCTGTTGCAGGGAGGTGCTACCCATTCACACAGATGACAGTGGCTAGTTCAGCCCCCAGGGGTCTTTCGCCACTGCACCGGATGCCCCGCCGACCATGCTTGCGTTGCAAGCGATCGGCACCGGTTTTAGGCGCCTTCCGGACACTGCGGGTTTCCGCATGACAACGGACTGACCTGGGGGAGAAGCCACACCGGATGTCGACTAGTGCGCGAGCGTGGATCGTGGAGGCCGCTGCCAGGGGGAGCGCACGTGAACAGCCTCTGGCAAGACCTGCGCGGTAAGTCAATTACGCACACGTCCGACTTCTTGGACGTTGCAGTACACTACCACCTTGAGAGGACAAGCAGCTTCTCGGCTGTAAGCACCAGCCCGGCTACTACTGGTAGGTGTGTTCATGTCCAGGCAGCGCCCATTGGGACTAGGCCTGTCTTCCGACGCGGGAGGTGCCTCCTACCACATTGGGATGATTGTGCCACCTGGCCTCAGCAGCGCGGTTGGCAGCATTGTAGCGTCTGCAGGCGGGAGCGACCTATGCTGTTGGTGCTTGAAGGATCCCGTTCCGCACCGATGAAGAGGGGCATGCTGAGGTCCTTCACGCAAGGCGTATGTTCGTGTGGCCGTCGGACAACCACTAGTTCGGGTCTCCTATGCGCAGGATGTATCCTTGGCACCGGCCGCTTGAGACCAGGCCGTCCCTGTGGGAGCCCCACACCGGGTTCAGTGGACTAGTGCGCGAAGTGGGCCTGGATCGATGAGGCCGCTTCCAGGAGGGAGCGCGCCCGGACTAAGCCTTCCAAGAAGCCATGCCCACTATCGGTCCCACTTGTCTCCAAGAAAGCCCGCGGGATCCCGCTGGGGGTCCCCCTTACCGGCAAGAAAGCCCGCCTCCCTCGGAGCCCGGCTCAGAGACATTCACGTGCACGTCCAGGGACTCTAGTAAGGATGCTCGTCTCCAAGGAAGCGGAGACTACTCTCGACACAGTTCCAGGCCACCTTGCGAGGGTACTCGTCCCGCTCGCGCTGCGCGGCGCCAGAGTAGGGACCACTATCGGCACCGTTGGATGCTCTTCCTCGACGGATCGCCTCATTGGAGTGACCCTTACGCCGCTCCAGGTCTACACTCCGCTCACTCTCCTCTGCTGGCGGGCATAGGAGTTGCCGTTCTTCACGTCCCTCCAGAGATCCTGTAGACACTCGCCGAGTGCCCTCATGTTTTGTGTGTTGCATTGGCATGGTGACCTGCAGACAATGCGGAGGCTTCCGGTGGCCGTCGGATATCCATACAGTCTGTCTCCTGTGCGCTGGGTGTGCTTCTGACCACACTTGTGACGTCTGTGCTACCTGGCCGGAGCTGCGATGGTCTGATCTCTGGAACTTTTTTAGGAGGGAGCCTCCTACCCTCTCGGGTACTTGAAGATTGCCGAGACGCCTTCCGCTGTGCCCCCGGCACCGGACGTGCGAGACCAACTGGATCCGACACAGAAAACGCCACTGAGTAATCGAGGGATTAGTACACAGAGTGGGTGTTCGACCGTCAAGACCGCCTCCGTTAGAGAGCGCGCCCGGACACAGCTGGTGGAAAGAACCCGCCTCTCCCAAGAGCCTGGTTTGGTGGGACGCTCGTGGCGTCCCTCCTCCACCGTCGTTCCCCACTCGTCTCTGAGGAAGCCGCCGGGATTCCGCTGGGGGTCCCCTGGCCGGCAAGAAACCCGCCTCTCCCAAGAGCCTGGTTCACAGAGACATACACACACTCGTCCGGAGCCTCCTGGTTGTGAAGAGCGTAGACACAGGGATTCTACTCGACGTTATCGCTCTCCCTCGCAAGATCATAGGAGGACCTTCCCGCTCGGGTGCTTGGAGATTACCGAGACGCCTTCCGCTGTGCCTCCGGCACCGGACGCGCGAGACCAACTTGATCCGACACAGAAGACGCCTCTGAGTATTCAACGGATTAGTGCACAGAAACCCGCCTCTCCCAAGAGCCTGGTTCGTTCCCCACTCGTCTCTGGCCGCAGGGGTCCCCTTGCCGGCAAGCAACCCGCCTCTACCAAGAGCCTGGTTCACAGAGACTTACACGCACTCGTCCGGAGCCTCCTGTTGGCGAAGATCGTAGGCGCCGGGATTCTACTCACCGTTGTCGCTCTGCTTCGCACGATCGTAGGAGGACCTTCTCCACTCATCGTTCGACGGATCAGGACTCCCTCGACTCAGACGGGTTTCGCCTTCTTCGCGTTCCCCATCTCGTTCGGACTCCCGTTCGTCCCGTTCCTCTTCCCTTCGACCGGCCACTTCTCCTTCCCTCGTCCTCTCCGTTCCGCTCCTCCTCGTCGCAGCCGTTCTCCTCGTCGGGACCCGCCTTCGGCTCTCAGGAGACCCTTGGCGCGTCGCTCCGTCTTTCGCTTTCCCCTTCGGAGGGAGTCTTCGACCTCTGCGGTTCGCCGTCAGCGGGATTCCTTCCCTCGGAGCCCTCCTCGGTCGCCGGTTCCAGACAGCGGGACTTCGACACCCTGAGTTTGACGGCTGACGACCCCTCGGACTGGTTGCTCGGACACCTCAGCCGTTCTCCTCTCCCTCTTCTTCGGCTTCCAGTGCTGCGGTTCCGGCAGACCTGTTCTTCTGCGCGGATGGACACTCGGCCGGCGCTGGACGGGACATCCAAGCTCTTCGCCGCCGCCCTGCTGCGGAAGTTTGCCCGGCATCGCCACCGGACTCACTGGGGGTTCTCATCCATCGTGGACACTGGGGAACCAAGGCGCAGCCCCTTCTCCCTGACGTCTAACCATCTCGACAACTTTAGTTGGGCACCCGGGGGGTGCCGGACTTCGGACAGGTGGTACCGCTTGGCTGTGCTCGTGGCGGAGGACCTAGCCACTACACGGAGGCGGATCTACGCACCTTAGTCGTCTCTAAGCCCGGCTGCTCAAGCTACGCTTCCTACTTCCGTGATTCTTCTCGAGGTCCAACCCTCCGACCTGCGGACTTCGCGGACAAGAGCGTGCTTAGCTTGGATCCGACGCGGACTACTAGGCCTTCTTCTTCTGCTCGTGGGAGGAAGGATAGGTCACAGGAGCTTCTCCTCTCCGGCAACGCGACAGCGGAGGTGTACTTCCAGGATCAGGGCAGCTGGCAATCCTCTGACCACTGCGTACCCCCTACCCTGGTGCTTGGGGAAAGAACTTCAACTCCCTCCGTGCGTGACGCTACCTGGACCGACGGTAGATCGGGGCCAGTCTTCCCCGGTGGGACCAGTGGCTACACACGGAATGCACCAGGACACCTTCGGACGATCGGCGCATGACCAGGATGATCCTGTGGAGGGTCTCCACAACGTTTTCAGTGGACTAGGGCACAGGGTGGGGTTTTGACCGACGAGGCTGCTACCCGGACGGAGCGAGCCTGGACACAGCTTTTGAGAAGCAGAGAACTCGCCTCACAGAGCCCAGTTCAGAGAGTCGCGCTTGGCGACGTCCCACGTCCAATCTCGGTACCCACTCGTCTCCAAGTAAGCCGCCGGGATCCTGCTGGGGGTCCACTTGCCGGCAGATAACCCGCCTCTCCTCGGAGCCCGGTTCGGAGAGACTTACACGCGCTCGTCCGGAGCCTCCTGTCGACTCCCCTCGTGAGGAGTCATCGCATGCTACGTCTTGCCCTTGCAGCCATACGGCGCCTGAGGGATGTTGCCATGGTGGATTGGTTAACGAGCTTCAGGAGCTACGACTCGCCCAGTCTGCCTACAGTTCGAGGGAACAATTACGTACAGCTCCTCGCGGACCATACCTTACCTGGACCGCCGCGCCTTTGGTCCACGGGTTCACCTTGCGCCCGCTTACGGGGCGCTATGCCACCAGGAGACCACATAGCAAATCCCTGTACAAGCCTCACGTGTGCCTATGACATAGCCGTTCGCTACGGACGTGCTCGCCTCTTGCCGGTTCTGGCACCACTGACGCTACATGCAGGACGTTCTTCCTGGCTCAGCTCAGTCATACGTTCGGAATTACAGGACCCCTCCCTCAGGGAGGTTAGAGGCTACAGTTACGTTATCAAGGCACTTGCATGGCCTCGAACGTCACATTCGTCAGGGACTGTTCTGTCTTACACTTCGTGGCTACTGGAGGCTGGCGGGCGGGATGACTTCGCCCGCCGCAATCGCAGAGTTCTGCCAGGCCAGCGAGACTCCTCGCTCTGCTGGGGGCGTTTTGCGGGGGGCACAACTCCCTCCGGGCGCCTCAGCGCCGTAGGTATTCACCTACCTAGGGTCGTCAGGAGTTTGCGTTAGGGAGGACGGCCATTGGGCCCTAAGGTGTGCTGGAGCGCGGCACCCACCTCCTCTTCGCAATTCTTCCATGCAGTCATGTCATCGGTAATGTTTTTGAAGAAACAAATTCATTTTTCTTTAAAAGGTATTTTTTCGAAAAATACTTACTGATGACATGACTCAAACGACCCTCCCACCTGCCCCGCTTGCCGCTGGTGCGCTAAGTATCCTGACTGAGGGATTATGGGTACCCGGCTTCCGGGTGGTGGGTATAGGGAGACAACTCTTGGTCCCCTCGGGGTTCCCCGAGTGCCTCCCGGGTTGTGTTTTTACACAACTGGCTCTTAGGCTAGAATGAGTAAGTAGTAGACACTTCCATGCAGTCATGTCATCGGTAAGTATTTTTCGAAAAAATACCTTTTAAAGAAAAATGAATGTTTCTGAGGAAAACATAATTCTTCAGTAAGAAATAGTTTGGAATACTTTTCAAAATAATATACCTGTCAGGTTCATTTTGTTCACCAAACAAGACATTAAGTTTCCCTATTTGGTTCCAGTGTCACTGGTTAGCTTCAGATTTGGACGGCCATCAGTTTTTGTATCACGGTCCCTGGTCCCTGTCCATTTTTCTGAGGGCTTTCATGGACCGACAACTGCAAGAAACATAGGTCATCATGTACCCCCGCAGTTGTGGGGGGCTCGTTTGGATCTATGCATCGTGCAGACTGTCTTTATATCTGCATGTCTCACACATAACAGTGGGATTTCAGTCTGCACTGAGTTCTGATATTTTATTCATGCCACCAACCATGAATGCTGTGGACGATACCACTTAGTTGAAAAGATGTGCAACTATGCATAATTTCCGTGGACCGGCATTGTCATTAGCAGGGGTTAACCCATTTAACCCCTCAGCCACATTTCCCACATTTTAAGTGTCACCTGACGACTGCATACGAGTTGCAGGAGATGGATCATCCATGATAATTTAAGGGTATTGCCAGATTAGCTTGGCGCTTGAAGGCGCCAAGCTAATCTGGCACTACCCTTGAATTATCATGCACGATCCATCTCCTGCTGTAGTGTGTCAAGGCCATGGGTTAAGTGTCTCATGCTTTCAGGCTACTACTGCGAGAGTGCCGGCCAGATTAATGTGACAGGACCGTGTGACGATGGATTTTACTGTACACAGGGAGCCAACATTTCTACCCCAACAGATGGCACCACAGGTATGGTCATGATTCTAATAATACAAATAACAACTAATGGAGTATTTAGACTGTGCTAAAACTCAACGAGTGAGCTCATATGCCTTTGAATTGCAGACAAAACTGAATGCACTAAATATCACAAAACTGAATGCACTAAATATCACAAAACTGAATGCACTAAATATCACAAAACTGAACGCACTAAATATAAAAAAACTGAATGCACTAAATATCTCAAATTGAATGCACTAAATATCACACAGCTAAATGCACTAAATATCACACAGCTAAATGCACTAAATATCACAAGGTAAATGTCAAGGGGAACGTGGAACTGTGCTTCAGTAGATGTCTGGAGATATAATTAAGTTTGTCGAAATTTCATGTGTTTTGACGAACGATAATGGTGGATTAACCAGAACAAACATCTCATATACGACATTTGTCCAGCTTTTAATCTGCTGTTTGCATGAAGAGAAGGGCTTTTTTCCATCTACTTCTGCTTTGTTTTTAACCCATTACAACCTGAGGCTGATTTTTTTAAATTTGCTTATTGTCCTATGAAGGCTACTCTACAGATTAGGAGATAGATGAACCATTTGAGTTCAAGGGTGGTTCCAGAATAGCTTGGCGCCTAGGCATCAAGCTATTCTAGCACCACCCTTGAACTATCATATCAAATTTATTTCAAGCAATTGGCATATCAGGATGAAAAGGATTAAATCATGTAAACATGTATGCTTACTTATGATGTTAAAATCATCTGGATCTTTGGTATTTGAAATAATGTGTGGGCTCTTGTATGATTTATGTCATACAGATTCTTTTTTACTTTTTGTAACTTAATGACATGTTTTTAAGGCAACATCTATTGCAATCCCTCTTCTGCAGGTGGCATCTGCCCAGCAGGATTCTACTGTATTCAGGGTACGTCCACCCCAACGGCCTGTCAGAACGGGACCTACATGAACCACACAGGGGCCTCATCCTGCTATGTGTGTCCCGCGGGCTACTACTGCGTGAATCGTGACCGCGCTGACGTCTGCACCCAGGGTTACTTCTGCCCCACGGAAACTGGAGCCAACAGACAGCCCTGCCCTATTGGAACATTCGGAAACACGACAGGACTGTCGGATGTTTCCCATTGCACTGAGTGCACAGGTATGTGGGCAGAAATCATCTCCCTTTTCTAGCCTTCCTATGAGTGGAAAAAAAGGGGAAAAAAAAAGAAAAATAATTACGGGTCAGCCTCAATATTACATGGATCAAAATATCTCAAAATGAGATGTAACGCTGTGATGTGTGTGGCGTTCAAGTAGATGCTCAGTGAGCGAAAACTCCTCTGGCTGACTCCAGCCTTAGTTGGCCCGTGCACGGCTGTGTGCAGGCCAATCAAGACTGGAGTTGGCCACAGGACATTTTGCTCATTGTGTTTTATATGTGTCTTCATAAGCCTCTGTATGTTTAGCACCACATTAACCCCCATAGCCCCAAGGTCCCATTTCTCAAATTTTGGAGGTGTTGCCTAACGACTGTGTACCAGTTGCAGGGCATGGATTGACCATGATCATTCAAGGGTAGTGCCAGATTAGCTTGGCGCCTGAAGGTGCCAAGCTAATCTGGCACTACCTTTGAATTATCATGGTCAGGCCGTCTACTGCTGTAGGGATCCGGGGCTAAAATGGTGAACGCCAACGCCAGTAACGCAGTCTGACTTTGTGGACCCCACGTGTCACGATATATTGGGGCTGACCTGTATTAAGAAAAAAGCAAAGAAGAATAGCCATCCACTTCCTCATCCAGGTGCATCGTATGGTCAGGGTTCACACTGACCTTTTGAACTGATGAATGCCTAATGAAATGCCTGTATACAAAATATTTAAAAAAAACAGAACTGGTGAGCCATTTTAGGTCAGGCTTGCTACCTCCGTGGCGATACTAGAAGCCCTTGGGGTGACGGTGTCAATTTTGGTCAACGTGATTCTTGCAGGAATGACCTCGACCAAAATTGCTACTAACACCCAAAGGGTAACAGTGCTTGTTCCTTGGACAGGGATGGATCTTTTATTATGTTAACCCATTACATCCTGAGGCTGATTTTTTTAAAAATTGCTTATTGTCCTATGAAGGGTACGTTACACACTTTAGGAGATAGATCAACTGCTTTGGTTCAAGGGTGGTGCCAGAATAGCTTGGCGCCTCAGGTGCTAAGCTATTCTGGCACCACCCTTGAACTTTCAGTCAAATTTATTTCCAGCAATAGGTGCATCAGGGTGAAAAGGGTTAATGAATATAAACACAGTCTGTGTCCACTGAAGTGGTTAAATTTCCAGTGAAAACTGTATTGTCATCAAGTGTGGGCGTGTCTTACTTCATATGCCATGTGCCCATACGCACCAGAGATCAGCAGTCACTGATGCATTGCCATCCTCTTGCTGTGCAGGTGGCTATTATTGTGGTACCCCAGGCTCCAGCACTCCAGATGGCGAATGTACGGCCGGCCACTACTGTGAGTACGGTGTCGACACTGCCACGCCCTCTGACTCCTCGCCGCACTCTGGCATTGGAGGGGAATGTCCGGCTGGCTCGTACTGTCCCAAGGGATCTGTCGTGCCCATCAGCTGTGCTGCAGGGACGTACACCACCACCACGGGTGAGTTGATGGTCTGTCGACATTGGGCAGCGGGCTTTCAGGTGATACGAGTGATTGAGGGAACAAATCAAGACATCCATGCAAATAGACGTTGCTCGGAAATCAGAATTAGGTCAAAATTGCACATGTTTTGACAATAACAGTGGATTAAATCTTTGGCAGTAACTCTTCTTGTAACGGTGTGTGTGAGTGTGAGCTTTTGATGTGTCACTTTAGTTTTTGTAACATTTATTGTAGCATTTTCTTTGTTGTACTTTTTGTTCTGTGATTTTTTTATCTTGTAAAGCGCTTGCAGCACCATTCATTTGGAGGTTGAGCGTTATATAAATGTACATTATTATTATTATTATTATTATTATTATTATTATTATTATTATTAAAAGCCCAGACAAACATGCAAACATGTTTGTGTCAGAAGACGTGCACATTTTGACTATCTTCTGATTTCCGAAAATCGTCTGTTAGAACACATTTGGTTAATCCTTTCAGCCCCAAGGTCCCATTTCTCAAATTTTGGACTATGTACCAGTTGCAGGAGATGGATAGACGATGATAATTCAAGGGTAGTGCCAGATTAGCTTGGCGCCTTCAGGCGCCAAGCTAATCTGGCACTACCCTTGAATTATCATGGTCAGTAAATCTCCTGTTGTAGGGACTCGGGGCCTAATGGGTTAAAGACTTTTGTGAAAAATGTTATCGTGAGTAGATGAACAAATGATTGTTTATATTTGCAGCGGCTTGACTGCAGTCAAATTCTGCATTCCTCTGACTTTCCACCATTGAGTGTTTGCACTGATCTGTGATTTTGGTACCTTAGGACTTGATCCGTAAGGCCCCAAATATAGACCAGCACACCAAGGAAAGAATGATGTGCATCAACTTGCCTACAAACTTTTTCTGTATGTCTCTGTTACTTTGCATTTCAACTTGCGTTCTTGACTGATTTTTGGCGCTATGGCTGAAGCTGTCAGGTGCAAAATCACAGAACAACACACACATTAACCCTTTGGTGGCAGGTAGCACTTTTTGTTGCCATGATCCCTGCTGGGATCATCGTGACAGACAGTGCTAACAACAGCCAACGGGTTAAATCTTCACAACAAAATGCACTACTGATAGCCAAAGGGTTATTTTGTCCCTCACCAGGCCGGGGCAGCTGTGACACCTGCCCTTCTGGCTACGTCTGCGTGGCCGGCACCAACTCCACCTCCACGCCTTGCAACCCTGGGTATTACTGCCCCGCGGGTACCCAGTATGCCACCCAATACCCGTGCCCCTCGGGTACCTACAACCCGTTGAGTACCCAGACAAGCAGCACGGCCTGCCTGATGTGCACACCCGGCCAGTATTGCCAGGGAAACGGATTGTCGCAGCCCACAGGCAACTGCAGCGCAGGATGGTTCTGCACTGGCGGGGCCACTCACAACAAGCCCATTGTGCTCGGTCAGTCTCTCAGTTTGATGTACAGGTCAGCCTCGGTATATCGCAGTACCTGGGAGCCATGAAGTTAGTCTGCCTCATTCGTGATGGCTTTATTGTAGTGCTGAAGTTGCATAGACTTGTAAAGAACCATATGCTAAGCAAAAAACCCTCAGGCTGATGTCAGCCTTAGTCCATGCACAGCTGTGTGCAGGCGTGTTGGAATCATCGAGACAAAACCTCTACCGACATGCAAAAGGTTAATGTAGGCCCGTGGACCTTTTCCTCTCCCTGTCAGCTGGAGACCAAAGTGCATTATATCAGGTACTATTGTATACTGGAGCGCTTAATACTGAGGGTGACCTGTACTCCCAGTAAGCAAAAGGTCAGCTGAGGTAGATTGAGGCAACATTTGGTATATTATTTTATTTTCCATTAGTGAAGCTTTAATGTGGTCTGCATGATCTATACATCTGTGACTTCAAGCATAATTTGTAGCTGAGATAGATTAGCGGTGATATTGAGCCACAACACACTACAGCAGGAGATGGTTCGACCATGATAATTCAAGGGTAGTGCCAGCAAAGTTGGTGCCAAGATAATCTGGCACTATCCTTGAACTATCATGATTGATCCGTCTCACCCCCATCCGGGTCTGCCCTGGGGGACTTTTGTGGGGTTAACTACTTTTTAGTTCCCAGGGTCACCCTGGTCAGCCCCACAGGGTGGGTTTTCCCCTCTATTCTGGGGCATGTGTTTCTGTCTATCCTTGGTCCATTCACCTGTATTTTCCTTTTTTAAACTACTCTCCCTACTGTAGCTCTGTAGCTCTTGATATTGGATGTGTGTTGCTAAATGGTCTTAGCTTTATTTAGCTTATTAGTCCGGCTGGCAACATACATTCAATATTCTGTTTATTTTTTTTCCCACAAGCAGTGCAGGCACGTCCTGAGAAAGTCTTGTTGCTGTCAGGATGTTAAGCAATGTACAACCCCATGTACAACCATTGATCCGTCTCCTGCAACTGAAACATAGTCCTTAGGCGACATCTGTGGGAAATGTGGGGAAAAGCGAAACATCTGTAGGCCCTGTCATGTATCATACTGAAATAGATTTAACAGTTTTAGTTTGCGATCTTGTGAAATCATACACTGATTTTGCTGTCCATTTTCTTATCAACAGGTAACTTCAGCATGGTGGACATGTGCACCTGTCCTGCCTACAACTACACAGGTGGACGATGTCAGCCAGGCACTTACTGTCCCATGGGGTCGTCTGCCCCTGTCAGTTGTGACGCAGGCTACTACTGTAATGGATATGAGCTGGCCTTACCTTCAGGTATGGCGTGTCAGTCTGGGATGTCAACTTGAAAGAAAATTAACCCATTTATCCCCAACTCCACAGTGGGAGATGGGTTGACCATGATAATTCAACGGGTAGTGCCAGATTAGCTTTGGCACCTCCCCACTAGATTGGCTGGTCCTGTCACTAAAACGATAAATCTGTTTTATGATACAAGGGCGACATTTGCTAAATAGGGTGAAGCTGTCTGTTGAGTAGCGGACGATGCCAGTAAAAGTGAGGAGGCCCCCTCTAGGGGCAATAAAAACTAACCAATCAGGGGACTACTGTATTAGTACTACTACTGTAGCTAGTGGCACTCGCACATTTGCAGATTTGATCAAAGTGACGCTGTGAACTGAACCCAGCACACGCTGAGACAAGACATCCACGCACTGAACGCAAACTGTGCAATCGCAGTACGGTAATTGTTGACAGCATTTAACCCCCTTCACTGCCGAACAAAAATGAACACCACCCAGCTGCAAGAGGTATAGATCCTCATGAGCCCCCGCGAATGCGGGGGCTCATGAGGATCTAAACCTCTTGCTGAAGTTATTTTGCATCCGTTACTCATGGGATGTCTGAGCAAGAGGTTTAGATCCTCATGAGCCCCCGCATTCGCGGGGGCTCATGAGGATCTATACCTCTTGCTCTTTCGCGTTGAATTCACGCAGATTTCAGACGTACAATGTACGTGCAGTGGCAGTGAAGGGGATGGACTCGGAACAATAGTGATTTTCAGAACAGCACTTTAAAAAAAAACCAACACAAAACAATATTTATAATTTGAACACGGGTGATTTGTCTTTTCCTCCAAACAGATCAGTGTGATGCCGGCTACTACTGCCCCACGGGCCAGAGCGTGGCCAACCCCAGCGGCTCGGTGTGTTGGGCGGGCTACTACTGTCCTAAGGGGTCCAGCACCCCCACCCCCTGCCCCATCGGCACCTTCTCCAACTCCACGCGCAACACCAACACCAGCGACTGTATGGCCTGCACTCCAGGTAATAGGATGTGAAGCGACAACCCAGTAGGCAAAAGGCCCTTGGGGCCCACGATGGCCACGGTGGGCCTGAAGACGTTTTGCTATTGGGGAAAACTGTGCAAAAATATCTGCATTTTGGGCAAATTGGTCCCAGCGCAAAAAAACGCCTCAAAGTCTGGAAACTTCTGTTGTTGGACCGAGTCGTCCACACTTTCTGTGTTTTTGTTCAGTTTGTCGTCGTTCTCCTAGTTCTCTTTTTTTGCAATGCGTTAGTTGTTGTATTTCCTGTCTCTGTGTTGTTGGAGTTTGTTTGCGGGGAGGGAAGGTATGCAGCTGTTCCAAGCACAAACCTTGCATTTTGTTTACTTTCCTGTTTTAAAAATTATTTGTCGAATGTATGCAAAGATCACAATCTTCATGTGCGATTAGGAATTGGTCCCTTTACTGTGGGTGGTAATCATTGAAAGCCTTCAAGGTCAAGGCATCACAGACTAAACGCCTGATTACTGTTCTCCATAATAATAATAATAATAATGAGTACGTGTATAGCGCCTAACCTCGGAAATTAGAGCTCTAGGCGCTTAACAATAGCTAATTGTACAAAAATAACTAATTACAAAAACACAATTTACAAAAAGTATTTAAAAATAAATAAATAATACAATTGAAAACAAAAAATACAACGCACTCTATGAACATTCTATAAAGTCACCATTCAGAAATGTATATCGGTCATTCAATGGAGGTGCTATGCTTATGGACTCAAACTCGCACTCAGGCACACGCATGCACGCACGCACACACACACTACTACTAATAAAGATAGAGATAGAGTTGACTTCAATATGGCAGGTCTGTGATCAAAAGTCATTCGCAGCAGACAAAAAAAAGATGAGTCTTTAGGGCTTCTCCATCAGAGTCACAGATATAAATGTGGCCATCACAGCTCTGAGGCCAGCAAGAGGCATAGATCCTCATGAGCCCCCGTGACAGCGGGGGCTCATGAGGATCTATGCCTCTTGCACTTGGGTGGTGTTGACCACACTGTATAGCAGTCAAAGGGTTACAGACATCTTTTTCTGTTCTTGATGGATGGATATCGGGTGTTTCAGGGTCGTACTGCGGTGGGCTGGGCCTGGTGGCGGTGATGGGTCCCTGCGGCGTGGGTCACTACTGTCCAGGCGGCCAGACCACATCCAGTCCTGCGCTGTATCAGTGTCCGCAGGGCTTCTACTGCCCGGCCGGGTCACACGATCCCATCATGTGCCCACGTGGTGAGACGCGTTTTCATTTTTCCCTTTTATCTGTAGGTTTGTTCTCGTACAAGGCAGAGATACATGTTCATTTTCGTTTTTGTCTTGTGTTGTGTATCGTTTATTCTCTAACGAGGGTTTACATTTCAGCTCAGTCGAGACATGCCACATCCGGGTAACACTGCATAAGGCCGTGAGTCTGAGTTAGGCAGGTCACGAGTGTGTTAATGTAGCCTGCTGGTCTGCGATTTTGGACCTTATGGCTGTAAGGTCTGAAGTCACAGACCCACACACAAATTGACATTTGGTTGTGTACACTTAACCCCAGGTAACAAACCCCAGGTAACACTGTTAGTTCAGGGCTAAGCTGCAAGCTGGTCTCGGGCAGCAGAAGGCATGGACTCTCATCAACCCCTGCATCTGCAGGGGCTTATGATAATAATAATAATAATAATAACGGTATTATATAGGCGCTTTTTCTCAATTTTTGGTGAATCGACTCAAAGCGCTGCGAACTGAACCCAACACGCACGCTCACATGACATGCACGGATTTTACTCTGGAGACAAACACAGTACAAGACAGACCCAGGACATTTGCGTGGTGCGAAGGGTCAGCTCAGCTACTGAAGTTTCAGAAATTTTGATCGCTTGTATTAGAAAATTTTGTGGCCTGAGACCGTTACCAAAGTGGGGGGTGGGTGGTGGAAGAGCTGGAGTACCCAGAGAAAGAACCCCCGATGGTCCGCCTGAATTAACGGTGACATTTACTTACTAGAGGAGAAAAGTCAGATGCCGGAACCCGTTTACGAACCTCGCACCTTTAGCATTGGTGGCAGGCGCCTTAACCACTGCGCCACGGTCCGCCCCTTGAGAATCTGTCTTTTGCAGAAGATGGATTTTGGTCAAGAGACTGCATATGAAAAGCCTGTCCTTGCACTGCCTCGTTCTCGCCTATGTTCTCTGTACTCTTTGGAAGGCTTCAAGCAAATCTGGCTATACCCTGGAGCTAGCACAGTCCATCCCTCTCTTGAAGTTTGTTAGTCCATTGAACCCCAATGCCGATTTTCCCACATTTTTGGGGCATCATGTACCATTTGCAGGCGTTGGTTTGACCATAATAATTCAAGGGTAGTGCCAGATTAGCTTGACGCCATCAGGCGCCAAGCGAATCTGGCACTTGCCTTGAATTCTCATGGTCGATGCATCTCCTGCTGTAGTGCTTTGGGGCAAAATGGGTTAATTGCTAGTGCGCATTTGCAGGCAAGTACCAAGCTGTGCCCGGCATGGGGAGCTGTAGTGACTGCCCCAGCAGATCCTACTGCGATCCATATGAAATCGGCAACGTGACAGGCATCATCACCCCTGCAGACTGCCCGGCTGGCTACTACTGCCCTCTGGGGACTGGCGACAAGTTCAGCAACCCCTGCCCCCCGGGGAAGTACGGACCGTTAGATAAAAGAGAGGCACAGTGTAAGTAACTTATTTTATTTTTAGCGCTTCATTTTCATTTGATTTTTGTTTTAATGGAAAAGAATATACAAGTTGTCAACTGGTTTTTTATTTTAACCTCATGTGTTCCAAGGTCAAAATCCCCAAACTTTGGAGTTGTCCTCACTACAAAAGTTCAAGGGTGGCGCCAGAATAGCTATTTTGGCACCATCCTTGAACTGTCAGGGTCAATCCATATCTTCCTGTGGTGTGTTGGGACTAAATGAGTTAGAAAATCAATACAGTGAATCTTTTTTCTTCCGAAGATTACTATGACGCAGTCTTGTCCCAAACAGTCAGTTGTCTTCAGAAGAAATTATTTTTTTTAACAGTCATGGACATATTTCGGGTATGTAGGACCCACATGTACATTTTGTGAACCACATGTGTGTGCTAGCTAGTCTTTGAATTGGGACCTTGCTGCATATATCCATAATGTCTAAAACGACAGACCAGAGTAGATTTATTGACGTTGCCCTCGGAAAAGGACGGATACAGGCGCCAAATCAACGAAATCATCGTCATTGTCATTGCCACCATTGAAAGTTGAAGCTAAAGCATTGGAGGCGGGCCAAACTTCTTACTTTGCTTGCAAATGCAGGTCAAAACCACTTTGAAGTGCAAGTCTACGCTACACTGAGCAGTTTGGTTTCTTATTTTCCCTTCACAGCGGACTGCTACACTTGTGATCGTGGCAAATACTGCCAGACTCCCGGCCTGAACCAGACAGAAGGGAACTGTGCGGCTGGCTACTACTGCATCAATGGTGCGGCCACTCCTATGCCAACCGACGGCACAACCGGAGACGTGTGCCCAACAGGGAGCTACTGTGTGGAAGGCGTACTCTACAATGGTAAGTTTCCGTGTGCAGCAGTTGGAGTGGACAACCCATTCAGCCCTGACGCAGTACAGCAGGAGATGGATCGACCATGATAATTCAAGGGTAGTGCCAGATTAGCTTGGCGCCTGAAGGCGCCAAGCTAATCTGGCACTACCCTTGAATTATCATGGTCGATTTATCTCCTTCAGCTAGTACATAGTTGATAGGTGACTCGTCCAACAATTTGAAAATGCAACCTAAGGCTTAAATGGGTTAATCTGCAGAAGGCACAGATCTTCATGTGCATCTGCAGGTTGTGTGGGAACACAAAGGTCTATCCCATGTTCTGACACCATCTGTGTATATTCCTTCAGGCGGAGGGAGTGTTCAGTCCGTGACTGATTTTCTTGTTTTGACCTACATGGAAAATGTGATTTTTTTTTTTTTTTTTTTGGGGGTGGGTGGGGGTGGGGTGGGGTGGGGGGTGGGGTTCTAATGACAGGAGTCCAATCTATATGAGGCAGCTACATAATAGATATTTGCATTTTGTGCACCATTTCATTTTCTGCCTCTGCGTTCTTGGCTTGGCTGTGCTATTCTGCTACATTTATTCTTCATCAGAATCAATATGCCCCACTTGCGTAACAGTTTCGAAACAGACAACAGAAAAATGTTACTTTAAGATGTTTTATAATGGTCAACGTACCATGGAAACTATCAAGATTAACCCCTTGCGCATGCAGCCACTGTTAATGTCAACAGCACTTGCTCCTCCTGCACACGCACAAGATTAAAACCAAGACTGCATCTCCTGAATTTTGCCGATTTCACTTAACCACTGTGTACTAGTTGCAGGAGATAGAGCAACTGTAATTCAAGGGTAGTGCCAGATTAGCTTGGCACCTGATGGCGCCAAGCTAATCTGGCACTGCCCTTGAATTAGCATGGTCATTCCCTCTGCTGCTGTAGTGTGTCGGGTCTATGCGGGTTTATTTATATTTATTTATGGTATTATGGGAAATGTAAAAATAATGTGAACCCTTTCAGCCACAAGGTCCCGTTTCTCAAATTTTGGAGGTGTTGCCTAATGACTATGTACCCGTTGCATGAGATGGATTGACCATGATAATTCAAGGGTAGTGCCAGATTAGCTTGACACCTGTCGGTGCCAAGCTAATCTGGCACTACCCTTGAATTATCATGGTCAGTCATCTCCTGCTGTAGGGATCCAGGGCTAAATGGGTTAAGTTCAGCATGGTAAGTCGGCTTGTTTTGTCTTGCTCACTAATGGGCTTAATCTGTTTCAGGTGACCTGTGCCCGGTGGGTACATATAACAACCTGACGGGACTGCGTGCAGCCAACGAGTGTGCTCCGTGCATCCCCGGCTACTACTGCCCCAACCCGGGTATCGTCAACCCTGACAAACTGTGCAGTGCAGGACATTACTGCGAGCTCGGCTCCACTGAGCCGTCCCCTGTGGCTCAGACGTACGGCTACAGGTGTCCCATTGGTCACTACTGTCCCCAGGGTACCCCGGCTCCTGTCCCTTGCTCGGCTGGCACCTATCAGCCTAATGAAGGTGAGTCGTGCTGATTCATTCTCATGAACGCTGATATCGACAGTGATCTTCCGATATGGCAAATCTGCTCTACAATGGCGCAAGCCAGTATGCCTATTTTAGAAAGGCCTCCTCACAAAAATGGACATTATAGCTTTTGTCGTTGCAGGGCAGACATGGCAGGGGACCCCACAATTTCTGTCGTTATAACCACAGTTTGTTATTAGAATAGTATATTTATAATGTTGTCAAAAGTAGCAAAAGTGAAGTTGGGACCAGTGGAGAAAAGACAACTTTTGTTATATCTGATCCTACTCATGAAATCATATTTGGGGTGGAGGGGGGGGGGGGTAGGTGGGGTGGGGGGGGGTCATCATTGCTTTTTTTCCATTCACGCTCAGTGTCAAATGGCGCTTTGAGATGTCTAAGAACCAAAAGGTCTGAAAGACAACAGTTCCAAAATCACAGAGAAAGTTTTGTGAGTGATCTTGTCCTACTGCTTTCATCACCCTTTGGCTGTCGGTTGATTTTTGTTGTTGTGATGATTACTGCAGGAATCATTTTGACCAAAACGCCACCGGCAGCCAAATGGTTAACCCATTCAACAGCATAGTGACATTTTGAAGATGTCACCTAACAAGCATATACCTTTTGCAGGAGATGGATCGACCATGATAATTCAAGGGTAGTGCCAGATTAGCTTGGCGCCGACAGGCGCCAAGCCAATCTGGCACTACCCTTGAATTATCATGGTTGATCCATCTCCAGCTGTAGCGCAACAGGGCTGAATGGGTTAACCATGCTCTTTTTGTGCAGTTGATTCCATTCCTTCTCAATCTATGAATTGGTGATTCTTGTCCAATAAGGCAAATTTAACTCATTCTACCCCTGATACACCACATCAGGATCGACCATGATAGTTCAAGGGTGATGCCAGAATAGCTTGGCGCCTATGGGCGCCAAGCTATTATGGCATCACCCTTGAACTATCATGGTCGATCTGTGTCCTGCACTGCAATGCAGTCTTAAGAGGACAACGGAAAAATTTGGGGATGTCGGTCTTGGGGTAGAATGAGTTAAGTCCAGCCTGCTGCATACCGCAGGCTGTTACTGTACGAGAGGCAGACGGAATGCTTGATAGCTGAGAGTGATTACTGATGGATCGGTTATCTGTATCTGTTTTCAGGCAAGCAGAACTCTAGCTCTTGTTTGCCCTGTACGCCTGGCTACTACTGCCTAGGTGACGGACTGAGCGCGGTGACGGACAAGTGTAGTGCCGGGCACTATTGTACCAGTGGTGCCAGCATTTCCAATCCCACAGGTCAGTGTCATGCTTGGAGAGTACCACACTCAGATATTGTATGTCGGCTTTCAACACGTTTATCCCTGGCACACTAGCACAGGTGACAGTTTGACTATACTTGTAGAAGAGCGAACAAGATTGGGGGTTAGGGGATGGGGTGTATGTGGAGGGTAGGGTGGCCTGAGGAAGCCTCAGACAGTGAACGTGGATTAGAATCAATATCAGAATAGAATATATAACACTTAACCCCTTTGGCTGTTGGTCACACTTTTTGTCAATGTGGGTCATGCAGGAATGACCCGGACTACTCATTTATCCCCACGGCCACATTTCCCAAATTTTGGAGGTGTCAACAACTATGTACCAGTTGCAGGAGACGGATCATCCATTAGGCGCCAAGCTAATCTGGCACAACCCTTGAATTATCATGGTCGATCTGTCTCCTGATGTAGTGCGTCAGGGCTAAATGGATGAAGAAACCTGTTCACATTATATTATTTCAGTGGAGCGATTCTCCTGGGTACTTATGCTACACCACTGTGCATACAGTTGCCCCTACATATCATTTACTGCATATGTGACCGTTTCATACTGGTTTGATCCTGTTTCTACAGATGGTGTGACGGGTAACATCTGCCCCGTGGGTCACTTCTGTCCCAATGGCTCGAGCACCCCCACCCCCTGTCCACAGGCCTACTTCATGAACTACACGGGGGCCTCTCGGTGCGAGGCCTGCCCCCAGGGCTACTACTGCATCTCTGGCAGCACTGCCGAGCCCTGCCCACAGGGCTTCTACTGCCCGCCTGGCACTGCTGGAGTCTTCATGCCGTGTCCTGCCGGCACGTTTGGAGCCACCAACCGCCTGACTAATGCTTCAGACTGCACGGCGTGCACCGGAGGGTCGCACTGTAATCAGGCGAATTTGACTTCACCCGCTGGACCGTGCGACCCAGGCTACTACTGCGTTTCTGGTGAGCTGGGCTTGCCTCTTCAAATTTATATTGTATTAACCCATTTAACCCCGCAGCCGCATTTCCCAAATGGATGTCAACTAACGACTTTGTACTAATTGCAGAAAATGGCTGGACCATGATAAATTCAAGGGCAGTGCCAGATTAGCTTGGCGCCAGGGGGTCAGCACATTCATACTTGGACACAACTGCAGAAGAATGCTCGGCTCCACCTTGACAGACCATGGGTGGAGATAGATTTGCCTGCCATCCAGACAGGACAGACGTGGCAGATCAAGGGCAGAGCCAGATTAGCTTACCGCCTGGACAGACATGACAGACCTTGGGTAGAGCTAGATTAGCTTGCTGCCTGGGCAGGACAGACATGACAATCCAAGGGTTGAGCCAGATTAACTTACTGCCTGGACATACATGACAGACCATGGGTAGAGCTAGATTAGCTTACTGCCTGGACAGACATGACAGACCATGGGTAGAGCTAGATTAGCTTACCGCCAGGACAGACATGACAGACCATGGGTAGAGCTAGATTAGCTTACCACCTGGACAGACATGACAGACCATGGGTAGAGCTAGATTAGCTTACCGCTTGGACAGACATGACAGACCATGGGTAGAGCTAGATTAGCTTACCGCCTGGACAGACATGACAGACTATGGGTAGAGCTAGATTAGCTTACCGCCTGGACAGACATGACAGACCATGGGTAGAGCTAGATTAGCTTACCGCCTGGACAGACATGACAGACCATGGGTAGAGCGAGATTAGCTTACCGCCTGGACAGACATGACAGACCATGGGTAGAGCGAGATTAGCTTACCGCCTGGACAGACATGACAGACCATGGGTAGAGTTAGATTAGCTTACCACCTGGACAGACATGACAGACCATGGGTAGAGTTAGATTAGCTTACTGCCTGGACAGACATGACAGACCATGGGTAGAGCTAGATTAGCTTACTGCTGGATAGACATGACAGACCATGGGTAGAGCTAGATTAGCTTACTGCCTGGACAGACATGACAGACCATGGGTAGAGCTAGATTAGCTTACTGCCGGGATAGACATGACAAACCATGGGTAGATCTAGATTAACTTACTGCCTGGACAGACCATTGGTAGAGCCAGATTAGCTTAGTACCTGGACATACATGACAGACCATGGGTAGAGCCAGATTAGCTTAGTACCTGGACATACATGACAGACCATGGGTAGAGCCAGATTAGCTTAGTACCTGGACATACATGACAGACCATGGGTAGAGCCAGATTACCTCGTTGCCCAGACAGACATGACAGACCTAACCCAACTAAGAAATATGCACACTTTGAAAAGACAGTTACAAGACAATGTATGTAATAAATTGTGTTGTACATGTAGTCACGGGTACTGTAAACAGTACTGCAGGCTGCCCACACAAGGAGATTAATGACTGATTTTGATGTTGCTTACAGGTGTGGACATACCGACTCCCAACTCCATGGTGAGCCACAGAGGTACTGGTGACGTGTGCCCGGCTGGGTCTCAGTGTCCCCAGGGCTCCACGTACCCTGCGTCATGTACACCTGGCACCTACGCCCCCGCTGCCGGCCTTGCTGCCTGCCTTTCATGCACACCAGGTATGGGATGCTCACGTCTTTTTACCGTTAAATTACCACAGTAGACTAAGCATTTTTGGTTCATTTGTTAAATCAGTACATCCTGAGGAGTAAACTTTTTTGTAAGATGTCCTTTGAGTTCTACATCAGATCTGGCGACAGATTGGCCATGATCGTTCAAGGGTGGTGTCAGAACAGCCTGACGCCTACAGGCGCCAGGCTGTTCTGACACCACCCTTGAACTATCATGGTTGATCCAGATCCTGTCATAGCACGTCAGGGCTTTCTAGATTAACTAATGATCCTTGAGCCAAAGTTAGTCTTTGTTAGCCCGCACACACCTGTGCACACGCCGCAGATGTAAGCTCTGCAGCAGCCTGAGGACCTTTTGCTCATAGGTTTGTTACCATTGTTCACCCTTTGGCTTGCGGTAGCGATTTTTGTCACGATGATTCCTGGAGAAATAATCGTGACAGAAATCACTACTGACAGCTAAAGGGTTAAATGGTTATTTGTTTCTTCAAAATCCATACCGATGGCATTACTGTATGGAATATACCCTTTAGCTTACCGAATTCAGCCTCAAAGCCGTTCGCGTGTACCCATACAACACGGGCCGTAACTCTAGGGAGTTGTAACCAAGCATCTGGGTTATTTTACTTACCATTGGCTTCTTTTTTTTAAATTTTTTTCTTGTGTTGTGTCATAGTTATTGTTTTTTCTTAACCCATATCATACTGAGGCTAAAACTGAAAATTTGTACACTGCCATATGCAAGCTACATTATAGTACTTACAGATATGGATATAGACCAATGGCTTTAGTTCAAGGGTGGTGCCAGAATAGCTTGGTGCTTAGAAGCGCCAAGCTATTCTGGCACTGCCCTTGAACTATTTTAGTCAAACTTGTTTCACACACTGGTGTGTTTCGAATGATACGGGTTAAATGGCGCACTGTGTTCTGATGGAAAGACATTTTTCCTGTTGTCTTAATGGGACCAACAAGTATGTAGTTACAGTTGAACTGTTGTCTTAATGGGACCAACAAGTATGTAGTTACAGTTGAACTGTTGTCTTAATGGGACCAACAAGTATGTAGTTACAGTTGAACTGTTGTCTTAATGGGACCAACAAGTATGTAGTTACAGTTGAACTGTTGTCTTAATGGGACCAACAAGTATGTAGTTACAGTTGAACTTTTGTCTTAATGGGACCAACAAGTATGTAGTTACAGTTGAACTGTTGTTATCTGATTGCAGGCTACTACTGTTTGAATGGTACGGTCACCCCTTCCACCTGTCCCGTGGGTCACTTCTGTCCTGAGGGCACTACTTTTGACCAGGAGTACCCATGTCCACCGGGAACATTCAACAACGTCACTGGTCAGTAACCATTTCAGTTTTAGGTGTCATGCTGCCAGTAACCCCTTCAACTGCAGAGCTCAGAGTCACTCATCTGGCACCGTTCCATGTGCCAGTCATAGGTTCACATGATCGGCTGCAGGCTGCATTGGGCTCGTGAGAATCAACGCCCCTTGCTTATTGAGATCGGCCTCATTTGCATTCTCAGATTCAGTGTAGACATCTGGTTAACCCCTTCACCGTTAATGCAGGCTGCATTTCTGCAGTCTTTGCTGATTCAAGCTGCCTCAAGAGCATGGATTCAAAGTGGTGTCAGCAAAAGACATAGATCCTCATGAGCCCCCACACCTGTCATTAAGTGTCACCTGTCATTAAGGACCATCATCTAAGGTGCCTTCAGCCACCTGAACGATAGTGTTTAACCCAGTTAGCCCCAAGACCACGTTTCCCACATTTTGGAGGCGTCACTTAACGATTATGTACTAGTTGCAGGAGATGGATGGACCATGATAATTCAAGGGTAGTGCCAGATTAGTAGGCGCCAAGCTAATCTGGCACTATCCTTGAATTATCATGGTCCATCCATCTCTTGCTGTAAGGCATTGAGACTAAATGGGTTACTGACAGGTTCTGCTGTTTAAACCCGACAGGTGCAGCCAATTTGACGGACTGCCTGGAGTGTTCGCCCGGCTACTACTGTGCTGGATTTGGTAACGTGGTGCCGACGGGCTTGTGTGAGGCCGGCTTCTTCTGCGGCGGAGGGTCCAGCACCAGTCGACCATACGATCCCGGACACCTGGTCACAGCAAACGGAACTGTCACGTGAGTCGCTTCGCTGTTCCATGTGCAAGCAAAGTAACTGAAGGCTTCAATGCCAGGACAAAGTGAACGTCACCTAAGTGCTAAAGACCATATTGCCTTCAGTGCTGGGACAAGGCAAACATGAACCAAATGCAAGGGACCTAGATGCTCATGAACTCCCGCAGTTGTGGGGGGCTCATAAGGATCTATGCCTCCTGGTGACCACACACATGTTGATCTACTTCAGGCAGGCAGGGTTGTCCAACAGTTAATCTGCCATGACATCATTTCTAACTGGTGGCAGTGTTAAGGGTGAAAGGCTTAGTTATTACAGCTCCATACGAAAATCTAACCACTGATGGGGTGATTAATTATCATGTATTTAATTTTGTATCTTTAACCATTTTCATCCTGACACACCCATTGCGTGAAATAATATGACTATGATAGTTTAAGGGTGGTGCCAGAATAGCTTGGCGCCTAAGGCGCCAAGCTATTCTGGCACCACCCTTGAACTGAAACAGTTGATCAATCTCTTAATCTGCAATGCAGCCTTCATAGGACAATAAGAGAATTTTTTAAAAAACAGCCTCAGGATGCAATGGGTTAATCATACATAGATCTTCTGATGATAAATTGTAGATTGTGTGTGTTTAGAAATTTCGCAACCGCAAAACGGAAAATAGAATGGTCAAAGATGACAGTTAAACATGTATTTTTTCTCCAATGTGCGCATGTTTGTTCCAACAGTGACCTGTACTCAAACGACACGTGCACTCCCCTGTGGGACTGTGTGTGCCCTGACTTCACCATGACAACGGGCGGCCTGTGTCCCATTGGCTACTACTGTCCCCTAGGCTCGGCCAAGCCAACGGCCTGCGATGGTGGCCGGTATTGCGAGACACCAGGGCTCTCCAGCCCTACTGGTAAGTCCGTGAACACTCCCAGCCCTAGGGTCGAAATGGGCAAATTGCGTAGTGGCAACAAGCACATCATTACTCTGGTGTCATGAAAACACCTCAGGTGCAAGATGCAAAGAACCTCATGAGCCCCCGCATCTGTGGGGGCTCATGAGGTTCTTTGCCTCTTGCCGGTCCTAGTCATATCAGTGCTGTGTGGATTGATGGGATTACTTGGTGTTGAATTTGCCCTGCTTTCAAAGACATTAACCACTGCGCAGTTCGTGGCGCAGTTGTTAAAGCGCCTGCCACCAATGCTAAAGGTGCGAGGTTCGATACCGGGTTCCGGGCGTCGGACTTTTCTCCTCTAGTAAGTATCACGGTTAATTCAGGCGAACCATCAGGGGTTCTTTCTCTGGGCACTCCGGCTCTTCCTCCCCCTCCCCTGTGGTACCGGTTTCAGGCCACTTTATAAATTTCAAATACAAGCGATCAAAATTTCCGAAACCTCCGTAGCTGAGCTGACCCTTCGCACCACATGAATGTCCTGTGTTTGTCTTGTACTGTGTTCGTCTTCAGAGTGAATGCGTGTGTGTTACATGAGCGTGCATGTAGGGTGCAGTTCGCGGCGCTTTGAGCCGATTCGCAGAATTGGGAAGAAGCGCCTATATAATAACCGGTATTAGAATTTATTATTATTATAATTTTGCATCGACTGATAGCAAAAGGGTAAAAATAAAAAATTCTGCAGGTCACCCAAGGCACTCGCGTGTTACGATTGTGGTTGTGTTGTTCTGTGAGAGCATGCATGTGTTAATCGTAGAAAATGATTCGATATTTATTTGAGCTATCATGGTGACATATCACGTACCTTTTCAGTAAGATTCTTTATTGTTTGCGCAGATAGCGGGATTGGTTTTGTTATGATATGCTAAGTTTAGTCCGGAAGCTTCTAGCAAAGTCGCACGGAGAATAGCAGTAGTAAAGCTGATCTATTTTTAGTCATAGTTGTTTTCTGTGAGCGTGAAATTAGCGTCCGTTCTTTGCGTGTTTATGAAAGGTCGTGAATGGTCTGCCATACTATTGTGTGACGTCATTACACACTAGGATTTGGGGCTGAAATGAGCAGTTAAATTTTCGTAGACTATTGTACCTCGCGCTGGGACCATACGGCGTTGAGGCGCGTCCCCTGGGTGGTGGATAGGGGGTCCCTCGTGAGAGGGGTGCACCGAATGAAATAAGGTGCCGTGAACCAACATGGTCTAAGGGAAGGTGACCCCGACAGAAAACCCCTGGTCCTCCTAGTAAGGGGGTTGGGCGTGGGGGTAGCTTCCCCACCCAGCAAAAAAGGAAATAGCTACAAAAACGCCGACGAAAAGACTAACAGTAATTCCTTTCCTGGAGGAGGAAGGTTCTTCTACTAGAAGACTTATGACGTCCTGTGTTGAAAGCCGGAAGTCTTCGGAAGCCACAGGACCGAGCCGCCTCTCTCTATCCAGGGATACAACCATGGGCACATGGAACGTCAAGACCATGTACCAGAGCGGCAAGGCCGCCCAGATAGCAGCGGAAATGCAAAAGTACAACCTTTCCCTGCTAGGCATCAGTGAAGCCAGATGGACGCAGTCTGGCCAGAAAAGGCTGTTAAGTGGGGAGATGGTTCTGTATTCAGGTCATGAAGAGGAGAATGCCCCCCATACAGAAGGAGTAGCACTCATGCTGTCACCAGTGGCACAGAGAGCGCTGATGGGCTGGGAACCTCTTGGGCCAAGAATTATAACAGCAGCCTTTAGAACCAAGAAAAAGCTCAAGCTGAACGTCATCCAGTGTTATGCGCCCACCAATGACAGTGACGAGGAAGAGAAACAAGAGTTCTACGACCGACTCCAGAGTGCCGTGGACAAATGTGCGGAGCGAGACATCACCATCGTCATGGGCGATTTTAATGCCAAAATAGGGGAGGACAACACCGGATACGAAGAGGTGATGGGGAGACAGGGACTAGGCTCGGAGATGAGTGAGAACGGGGAGAGGTTTGTAGACTTTTGTGCTCTAAACCGACTTGTCATTGGAGGCAGCATCTTCCCACACAGAAGAATACACAAAGCAACTTGGGTCTCACCTGACCATACAACAGAGAACCAAATAGACCATATCTGCATTAGCAAGAAATTTAGAAGATCCCTTCAAGATGTTCGAGTGAGGAGGGGAGCAGATGTCGCCTCAGACCACCATCTGCTTACCTTAAGAATGAAGCTCAAGCTAAAGAAAAGCCGCACAGAGACAACAAGAAGACAGCGCTATAATGTAGGCCTCCTGAGAGAAACTGGAGTTAGAGAAGAATTCAAACTGGTGCTGTCCAACCGGTTTCAAGCGCTACAGGAGCTAGTAAATGAAGAGGAGGCGGTCACCACAGAGCAGCAGTGGAAGGCAGTTAGAGAGGCGCTGAACTCAACCTGCAAAGACACTGTAGGGTTCAGGAAACACCACCACAAGGACTGGCTGTCGGCACAGACCTTGAAGAAGATAGAAGTGAGGAAGCAGAAGAAAGCAGCGGTCAACAACAGTCGCACGAGAGCAGCCAAAGTAAGGGCACAGGGGGAATACTCGGAAGCCAACCGCGAGGTGAAGAGGAGTATCAGGGCAGACAAGAGGGCCTACACAGACAGCCTGGCAGCAGAGGCAGAAAAGGCAGCAGGCAGCGGCAACATGAAACAGCTCTACGACATTACCAGAAGATTGTCGGGTAAGTATGGCCATACAGAAAGACCAGTAAAAGACAAAGAAGGCAAGCCTATTGCAGACAGAGCAGACCAACTCGACAGATGGGCCGAGTATTTTGAAGAGTTACTGAACAGACCTAGCCCACCCGACCCCCCCGACATCCAGCCGGCAGAGACCGACCTACCCATCAGCTGTGACAGACCCAGCCGGGAAGAGATCAGAAAAGCAGTGGCATTTTTGAAGAATGGCAAAGCAGCAGGGCCAGATGGCATCCCAGCGGAGTCTCTGAAAGCAGACCTAGAGACAACAGTTGAGATGCTGTACCCACTGTTTGGAAAGATCTGGGAAGAGGAGGTGATGCCAGCTGACTGGAAGGAGGGGTACCTAATCAAGCTTCCCAAGAAAGGCGACCTCAGCAAGTGTTCCAACTACAGAGGAATCACCTTGCTGTCAGTACCAGGAAAGGTCTTCAACAGGATCATCCTAGAGAGAATGAAGAGCTCCGTTGACCCCCAGCTGAGAGACCAGCAAGCAGGATTCAGGAAGAACCGATCATGTACTGACCAGATCGCCACTCTCCGCATCATCGTGGAACAGTCTCTGGAGTGGAGCTCCCCGCTGTACGTCAACTTTGTGGATTATGAGAAAGCATTTGACAGCGTGGACCGAGAGACTCTGTGGAAACTCCTACGACACTACGGTGTACCCACAAGGCTCATCCGCCTGATCAAGAGCAGCTATGATGGCATGACATGTCGCGTGATCCACGAAGGGCAGTTCACCAGAGAGCTCCAGGTCAGAACTGGTGTCAGGCAGGGGTGTCTGCTGTCTCCGTTCCTCTTCCTACTGGCCATAGACTGGGTCATGAAGATGACCACAGAGCACAGACAAAGTGGAATACAGTGGACACTGTGGACACAGCTTGACGACCTCGATTTTGCAGACGACTTGGCATTACTGTCCCACACTCATCAACAAATGCAGGACAAGACCACGAGGCTTGCTGACATCTCGTCCCAAGTGGGCCTCACCATTCACAAACAGAAAACAAAGACAATGAGGCTGAACGCAACCAGGGAAGAACCAGTCTTGCTTGCTGGCACCCTGTTGGAGGAGGTGGAGTCCTTCACCTATCTCGGGAGCATCATAGACAAAAAAGGCGGCACTGATGCAGATGTCAGAGCACGAATCGGTAAAGCCAGAGCAGCCTTTCTCCAGTTGAAAAAAGTGTGGAGTTCCAGAGAGCTGTCACAACACACCAAAGTCCGGATTTTCAACTCCAATGTAAAAGCAGTTCTCCTATATGGAGCAGAGACATGGAGATTGACAAAAACCACAGTCAACAGAGTACAGACCTTCATGAACAGTTGCCTTAGAAGAATTTTGAAAATCCACTGGCCAGAGAAGATCAGCAATGTCAGACTCTGGGAGAGAACAGAGCAGATAACAGCAGAGAATGAAATTGGGCGAAGAAGATGGGGATGGATCGGTCACAGTCTGAGAAAGCCAGCTTCCAGTATCACTAGGCAGGCATTGTCATGGAACCCCCAGGGAAAGAGGAAAAGAGGTAGGCCGAGAAACTCCTGGCGTCGAGACCTCCAAGCAGACATCAAGAGACTGGGAACCACCTGGAGTAGGATCGAAGGAGAAGCACAGGACAGGAGTTGCTGGAGGTCTCTCGTCGACGGCCTATACCCGGGTAGGGGTGACAGGCGTAAGTAAGTAAGTAAGACTATTGTAGTATTCCAGAAAGTTCTTTTTTTATTAATATTTATGAGTTTCAGTTACGTGTTCTGTTCTGATTGGGTGCGTTGTGTAAATTCATTAGATTTTTCTGGAAAGTCGTTTTACTATAAAAGTTGGTGCTAGGAAGCACGTGTGTACATTGTCACGCATTGTCAGTTGTAGGGACACACAGTTTATCGTAGGTACGTGGCCCGAATAGGGTGTACATTGTGAGAGACGCAGCGTAACGGTGGTGTATGTTGTATGAGGAACTTTGTGTCGCCAGTGTTGACATTTGAAGAAGAGACATTGTATCAGTGTTGGTGCATTTGGAAATGCATTGTGTGGAGATCGCATCGCTGAATTAAAATATTGTGGGAACTGTTACTCCAGTGTAACCTACTTCCTTAAGCCACGTGTGACGGGTTGCAGCTGAATGAAGTTTATTTAAAAGAACCTTACGTGCGTGCGTCTGGTGTGTTTATCATCCTACGACTACAACTCTACCACGTAACATCGCGTGACATGAGTAAGCGCAGCATGAGACGTAACTCCTCACTAAACAGTGCTGGTGACTGCATGAGGGGTGGGGTTAGGGTTAATAGGTCTTCAGGAGTCTTTAGCTATTTGCCTACGGATGGCGACTTAGGCTGCCGCAAGATTAATGCCCCTAGAACAATGTTGGCGGCAAGATCCGCCATGCAGGGTTCACCTGAGATGCATTTACTTGACTAGTTTTAGCGCTGAATGTGTGGTTACAAGCTGCTACGTGACCTGCGCATCAGGGCCAGAAAAGAACTCTTAGCAAAATGACTTTGTGGCAGAGTACATCTTACAGAAAAGTTACTTAGTAGGCAAAGAGTTAACCCATTACATCCTGAGGCTGATTTAAAAAAAAAAAATGTGCTTATTGTCCTGTGAAGGCTATGTTGCAGATTTGGAGACAGATCAACCATTTTAGTTCAAGGGTGGTGCCAGAATAGCTTGGCGCCTCAGGTGCCAAGCTATTCTGGCACCACCCTTGAACTATCATAGTCAAATTTATGTCAAGCAAGGGGTGTATCAGGATGACAAGGGTTAACAAGCACAACTTCCCTCCATGTTATTCCTCAGGTAACTGCACGGTGGGATACTACTGTAACCACACCAGCAGCGTGCCCAACCAGCACGACTGTCCTGCCGGCCATTACTGCGTGGAGGGCACCACCATTCCCATTGAATGTCCGCCCGGAACGTTCGCCAGCAGCACCACCAACGTCGCCATCAACAACTGCCAGAACTGTACTGCGGGGTCATTCTGTCAAGGTGAGTGCCACAATGTCAAGGTCAGGGCTGTCAAAGTTAGTGTCATAGTGTCAAGGTCACATTGTCAGGGTCAGTTGTCAGACTTGTGACTGAATGCTTGACAGGGAGGAGTAAAACTAAAAATTAGCCCTTTAGCTGTTGGTAGTCGTTTTTGTCATGATGATTCCTGAAAGAATCATCATGACAAAAACGGCTACCAACAGCCGCAGGTGTTAACCCATACCATATCATACTGAGGCTAAAAGCTTCAAATTTGTACACTGCCATATGCAAGCTACATTATAGCACTTACAGATAAGGATATAGACCAATGGCTTTAGTTCAAGGGTGGTGCCAGAATACCTTGGCGCCTAGAGGCGCCAAGCTATTCTGGCACTACCCTTGAACTATTTTAGTCAAACTTATTTCACACACTGGTGTATTCCAAATGATAAGGGTTAAGGACATGACTGTGTGTGCCATTGTACAGTTGATGAGTCAGTCAGATTGTCAGATCAAATTCCAGTCTCTTTTCTGTTTCACAGTAACAGCATGATGACCCTGTGCCAGTTCATGTTGCGATGGTTGTTTGTGCTTTGGGCGTGTTTATGACCTGTTCATTATTGAACTGGTATTGTCATATTTGTATTTTGTGTTACCGCTGTCTATTGATTTGTGTTTAGTTTGGCATTTTGATTTGCATTGTACAGTGCTTAATAATAATAATAACAGCACATAAACGCACCCAAAGCACAAACAACCATCGTAACAAGGACTGGCACAGGATCATCATGATGTTATTGTGAAACAGAAAAGAGACTGGAATTTGGTAAGACAGAGTAGTGAGACTGGAAAAGATGTGTTTGAAGCTGACTTTTGAAAGAAATTACTGTCGGGGCATCACGAATGTGCTTCGGAAGCACATTCCAAATGCCTGGGGCCTGGAAACAAAAGGACCTTTGTTTCCTCAAAACACATTACCGATGACATGACTGTCTGGAAATAGTCTACTTGCTTACCAATTTTAGCCTAAGACCCAAAGGGTCCCCCCACGAGGCTCTCGGGGATCCCTAACAGGGACGAGAGTAGCCTCCCCTACCCATCCGGTCACGTGCCCGGTGGTGTCTCCTTTAGCCAGTTGTCTACTTCGCTGTTAGCGTACGCACGCGTTTACCTGAGCCTCTGACCCTTCGTAGACTGTGTACGGTTCGACCGGCCTCTCTTCGCCTAGCCTCTCGTCTCTGCTTCTGGCGTCGCCTTCTTCTCTGCTAGCCCTCGTCTGTGCCTCGTGCTGTTTGCTGGGCCTGGGGCCTTCTTCTGCTTCTCGGCTTCCATCGCTCACGGTGGTTTGTGCTTCGGCGCTCCGCCATGGAAAGGTAACGTCTCGGTCGCCGCCTACGTCTCGCCCGGCTGGGCCGGACGTCGGTCTCGTCTCGAACTTTTTGGTTCTCTCTCGCGTTTCGTCGTGAGCTTCACTCGTTTACCTGGTTCGGAAGTTATGTAGGCGGGTTAGTTCCCGCCGCCGGTCGCCTTTCATCTTTGGGTTTGTGTTGCAGTCATCAAGTGCGCACCTGTCCCCGATGCGGCGACTTTCAGTGGCCTAGTGACCGGCATGAAGTCTGTCTTCCATGTTCTGGCTGCTCCTCGGACCTCGCCTGCGCTGTCTGCTCTTCGTGGCCGGAGGTTCGTTGGTCGGAGCTTTGGAGGTTCTACCGGCGCGAGCGACCTGTCACAGCACGCCGGGACCCAGTCAAGCTCCCCTCCTCGGAAGTGGAGAAACGCACGCCTCGTCTGCCTGGTAAGACTATTCCTGCTACGGTGTCCGCACCGCCCTTGCCCGCTGACTCCTCCGGCGAGTCGCCAAGCCGGCATGGTGCCCCCCTCCTTGAGCCCCGGGCACCGCGACTGTTGTCGCCTGTTCGTAGACGCGTGGGCCTTGTGGCCCCCCCTAAGCCCGCTGACTCCTCCGGCGAGTCGCCAAGCCGGCTCCGTGCCCCCCTCCTTGAGCCCCGGGCACCGCGACTTTTGTCGCTCGTCGATACACGCGTCGGCCTTTCGGCCTCTCCGTCTAGTTGTGCCCCCCTCCTTGAGCCCCGGGCACCGCGACCCTGCTCGCCTGTTACTAGACGTGTTGGCCTTATGGCCCCCCCTCCTAAGCCCGCTGACTCCTCCGGCGAGTCGCCTAGCCGGCTACGTGCCCCCCTCCATGAGCCCCGGGCACCGTGACCGTCGTCGCCTTCTACCCTTCACCGTGGCCTTTCGGCCCCAGCTGCTAGTCCGCAACGTGCCCCCCTCCTTGAGCCCCGGGCACCGCGACGGTTGTCACCTTTTCCTCCTCCTCGGGACAGAAGAGACCGTCCCCGTTCTTCCAGGCGCCTTGAGGTCGACCGTCGGCTTAGCCCTAGTCGCGTGGATAGGAGACGTAGCCCCCGGCATTCGTCGTCCTCTCGCTCGACTTCCTCTTATGCCTCCCGTCGGCGCAGCCGTTCTCCGCAGCGCTGTTCCTCTCGGCGCCCCTCACCACACTCCTCTCGTCAGAGTCTTCGAGACGACAGGACTCCGCCTCGTTCTCGGCGCAGTCGTTCTCATCGGGATCGACGCTCTCATCGTTCCCGACGCCCTTCGCCTCTTACTTCCCCGCACCGGCGTCAGCGTAGCCCCTCGGCTCCTCCTCCACCGCCTGCGCGCGTTGGCTTACCTACGGTGCTTCGGTCTTCCCCGCTGCCATCGCCTGCCATCGATGGAGAGACCTTAAGCCTGCTGCCCGAGGACTCCGTGTCGGCCTTGCTTGGGTCCGGCAGCCGTTCGCCCTCTCAAGCGGAGGATACAGCGTCCCCAGCTACCCTGTCCTCTCCTCGTGGCGAGACTCTCCGAGCCTTGGACGACGCCGCCCGTCTGATCGCGGCGTGCCTTCCCGCGGATGCCTGCCCACCTTCCCCGCCGCTGAAGAGGAAAGCGGCCGCCTTTGTGGACGCTGCTCGGCAGGTTAAGAAATTCAAGTCGCTTCCCCAGCCGCCTGCCTTCCGCGACCTAGCTGACGCCCTGTCTGCGCACCTCCAGCGAGATTCCGCTTCCGACTCGGACTTTTTCTCTGACCGCCGCTGGCCTTCCGGTGTCGACATCGCCTTTCGGCAGTCCTGGTACGCCGGCCACTCGCAATCCTTCTCGTGCTCGCTGCCTCCGGTGGATCCGCCTGCGCTGGTGCTCGCCGGCGGCTCTTCTCAGCTCAACCGTGTCCTGCCTCGCGGCATAGAACGTACCGCCTCACTCGTCCGTAACGCCCTCGCTTGTTCAGGTTTTTTGGAGCTCCTCACACAAGCCTTCATTAGCCGTATCGAGGCAGCCTGGCTTCCCTCTGCTCCTCCCCTGCTGTCGGATCTTCACACCTTGGCTGTTGCAGCCAACCGAGCGGCCTACCATTCGTCCGTCAACGCCATGGCAGCGGCCGCCAACTGTGACTTGATGCGGCGTGATGTGGTGCTCCAGTCCTGCCCGGGTCTTCCCCGTGATGTGAAGTCCCAGCTACGCCGGGCCCCGGTCGGCGCTCCGCTCCTCTTCGGCCCTTCCTGGCAGTCCCTGAAGGAAGCTAACAAGGACCGTTGGCCCAGCGCCCCCTCGTCTCGCTTTCCGCCAACCCGCAAGGCCTCGGGTCGCGCCCTGCGGTTCGTCAGACCCTCCGCGACGGCCCCTGCCTCCGCCTCGGCCTCCCGTCCTCTCTCCTCTTCCCGTGCGCCCGGTCCTGCCCGCGCCCGTCCTGCCCGTTCTGCCCGACCTGCCGTTCCGGCCTGGCCCAAGCCCGCCCGCCGCCCTGGGCGTGGGAGGGCCCCCTGACTTCTACTCGCCTCCGCCCCCGCCGACCGCTTCGGGGTCGCCTGTCGGCGGGAGGCTCGCTCTGCACGGAGACGTCTGGCGCTCCCTGTTTCCGGACGACCCGTGGATCCTCTCCCTTGTCTCAGTCGGTCTTCTCATCTCCTTTCGTTCCCCGCCCCCGCTTCGGCGATCCCCCCTGTGGACCGAGATTCCGTCAGACCCGCCCAAGGCCGATGCCCTTCGCGGAGAAGTCGCTGCTCTTCTCCAGAAAGCTGCTACGGAGGTCGTCGCCTGCCACGACTCCCCCGCCTTCTACAGCCGACTATTCGTCGTCCCCAAGCCTGGAGGCAAGTGGAGGCCGATCATCGATCTCTCCACCCTAAATCGGTTCATCGCCGCCCCGTCCTTCCGGATGGAGACAGCCAGGTCCCTTCGTGCGGCCGTCCAGCCCATGGATTTCGCTGTCAGCCTGGACCTGTCCGATGCCTACCTGCACGTCCCAATCCATCCTGCCTCCCGCCGGTACCTCCGCTTTGCCATCGACGGGACTGTTTTCCAGTTTCGGGCCCTCCCCTTTGGTCTCAACCTCAGTCCGTGGGTGTTTACGCGGATCATGAACGCCGTGGTAGCCAGAGCCCGTCGTTCTTCTTCCAGCCCGATCTCCAACTACTTGGACGACCTTCTTCTGCGGAACCAGTCGGTGGCCTCTCTTCTCCTGGACAGGGATGCGCTTCTCCTCCTGTTATCTCGCCTCGGCTTCCTGGTCAACGCCGGCAAGTCCGACCTCACTCCCTCTCGCCACTTCGTGCACCTGGGGATGGAGTTTGTGACCGACCGCAACCTAGTGCGTCTTCCCGAGCCGCGGATCCAGAAACTCGCCGATCTCGCCCGTCTGGTAGCTCAGGAAGCGGCTGTCCCCGCCAGGGTGTGGCTCCAGCTCCTCGGCCTGATGAGTGCTGCGGCAAATCTCCTTCCCCTCGGTCGTCTGTACTCTCGTCCTCTTCAATTGCATCTTCTCCTCCACTGGAGACCGTCCTCCGGCGATCTCTCCACCCTGGTGCCGATACCTTCTTTGCTGCGGCCCCATCTGCTTCGCTGGACGGACGTTTCTTGGCTCGGCTCCGGGATTCCCCTGACCTCACCACTGCCCCGTCTCTCTCTCTGCGTCGATGCCAGTCTCGCCGGGTGGGGCGCTCACCTTCTCCCGAGTTTTCGCTATGCGGCCGGCCGCTGGAACGAGGACCTAGCTTCGCGGCACATCAACTGGCTGGAGCTGAATGCAGTTTGGCAGGCCCTCCGCGCTTGGGAACCCGATCTTCGGACGCAGGACCTCCTTGTCCTCTCCGACAACTCCACGGTCGTCGCTTACATACAGAAGCAGGGAGGGACCCGCTCGCCCGACCTCTGCATCCTTCTCTACCGACTCCTTCGCTGGTGCGAGGACCGCGGCATCTCCCTACGAGCCCGTCACATTCCAGGTCACCTGAACGTTTTGGCAGACTCCCTCTCTCGGCGGGGCCAGCTTCTTCACACAGAATGGACCCTGCGCCGGGACATCTTTCGCCTGATCTGCGAGCGTTGGGAGACTCCCCTTGTCGACCTCTTCGCCACCAGGTGGAACCACCAGCTTCCCCTCTTCGTCTCCCCGATTCCCGACCCGCTGGCCTGGGCGGTCGATGCGCTCTCGATCCCTTGGGACGGACTAGTTGCCTACGCCTACCCTCCGACGGTCCTGGTCCCCAAGGTCCTGCTCAAGCTCCGGGGGTGCAACGCAGTCCTTCTCCTGGTGGCCCCGTTCTCCTGGGACAGATCTTGGACCACCGACCTGCTCAGTCTCGCCACGGATCCGCCCCTTCCACTTCCCACCTCTCGCACGATGCTCAAGCAGCCCCGCCAGCCGCTCTTCCACCCCTGCCCCGAGCGACTTCTCCTACACGCCTGGCGATTGTGCGGCACGCCCTCTCCGCTAGAGGCTTCTCGAGTGCGGCAGTGGACGCTATCGCTTCAGCCCGCAGACCTTCCACCAGACGTGTCTACGAAGGAAAGTGGCGAGTGCTCCGTGCCTGGTGCTCTGACCGTCGTCTCTCCCCCGTTGATCTGACGACCCCGCAGCTCGCGGACTTCTTCCTTTGGCTCTTCCATGACCAAGGTTTGGCTCCCATCACGATCCGTGGCTATCTCTCCATGATTGCCGACACCTACCGTCACCTCGGCCGTCCCGACCCTGGTGCCTGCAAGGACCTGGCTGACCTTATGGCGCATTTCGGCTTGCAGCGTCCGGTTTCCCGCTCCCTCGTTCCACGCTGGGATCTACCCTGGGTCCTCACCTGGCTCAATTCAGACCGTTTTGAACCGCTCCATCTGGCCAGCTTCGCGGATGTGACTCGGAAGACCTGCTTCCTGGTGGCCCTCGCCACGGCAGCCCGCGTCAGCGAGCTCCACGCGCTCTCGTCTCGCCCTTCCTGCCTGCAGTTCCGGGTGGATGGCTCCGTTCAGCTTCTCCCGGATCCGTCCTTTCTCGCTAAGACTCGATCTCCCTTGACGGCGCCTCAGGTCATCGTTATTCGCCCGCTTAAGGGGCCCGACCTTCCTCGGGAGACTCGGCAGCAAGATCCGGTGCGTGCTCTCCGTATCTACCTGCGTCGCTCCAAGTCCGTACGGAGGGGACGGACTCGTCTCTTTTTGCCTCTGACCGCCGGCAGAACTGACATCTCTGCCCAAACGATCTCCTCCTGGCTCCGCTGGGTAATACGGTCCGCCTATTGCGACCTCTCCCCACAGGGAGCCGAGGCCCTCAGGATACGCGCCCATGAAGTTCGCGCTATGGCCGCAAGTCTCGCCTTCGACCGCAACTGCGCGGTTAAGGACATTGTGGCCGCAGTGGGATGGCGGGCCGAAACCACCTTTGCCCGCTTCTACCTCCGCGACCTGACGGCCCAGCGCGACAACCTCTCTCTGGTGGGCGACATCTCGGCGGCACAGCACTCCCTCCAGGCGCCCCTGGCGCCTTAGGTATGCACTTCGCTAAAATTGTCGGGAGTGTGTCATCAGGAGTGACGGGCCGTCCTCGTCCCTAATGAGGTTTCAGAAAGGGATTCTGCGGCACCCTCCTCCTTTTTGGCATTCTTCCAGACAGTCATGTCATCGGTAATGTGTTTTGAGGAAACAAATTAATTTTTCTCTAAAATGTATTTTTTCGAAAAATACTTACCGATGACATGACTCGGAGGTCCCTCCCTCCTCCCCGCTTGCCGCTGGTACCTCCGTAGACAACTGGCTAAAGGAGACACCACCGGGCACGTGACCGGATGGGTAGGGGAGGCTACTCTCGTCCCTGTTAGGGATCCCCGAGAGCCTCGTGGGGGGACCCTTTGGGTCTTAGGCTAAAATTGGTAAGCAAGTAGACTATTTCCAGACAGTCATGTCATCGGTAAGTATTTTTCGAAAAAATACATTTTAGAGAAAAATTAATTTTGCACTGCAGGGAGTTTGCGCTTTATAAATATAATTATTATTATTATTATCATTTCTGCCTCAGGTAATGGCAACACTGGCACGTCCGGCCTCTGTGACGCTGGCTTCTACTGCCCTGGAGGTCAAAGTTCAGCCACGCCCTCTGGGTACCTGTGTTGGGCGGGCCACTTCTGTCAGGTGGGCGCCATCATCCCCGTACGCTGTCCCAACGGAACATTCCAGTTGAACACTGGGGCCAGCGACTGCGACATCTGTCCACCGGGCTACTACTGTGACCCACACGCAGGTATGCTGGCAGTTTTCCACGTTCCATACAGTTTATGACAGCGATGATTTGTTGGCCAACGATGGAAGACTTTCTGTTCAGATTGTAATGACACGCTCTTTTGTCCGACCTTATTGAGCACTGATTTTTCAAATTTTGGAGGTGTTGCCTAATGACTATGTACCAGTAGCAGGAAATTGATGGACCATGATAAATCAAGGGTAGTGCCAGATTAGCTTGGCGCCTTCAGGCGCCAAACTAATCTGGCACTACCCTTTGATTTATCATGGTCGGGCCATCTCCTGCTGTAGGGATCCAGGGCGAAATATATATAGGAGGGTTTTTTACTGATATATAGGAGGGTTTTTCTGATTGAGTCACGGAATATTAAAACTAGAAGGAAAGCTACATTGCTGAATCTGTTGTAGACTTTGTCACAAACTTGTTGACCCCTTTCTGGAGTGTTCCTCTAGGATGGAGTCAAATGAAGAACAAACAAATAATACAGTTCAAGGTTTTCTTGCCTAATATCACTGATGAGGTTTTGTTGGACAGGAGAGGTTCTGTGTCTGCTGTTATGGAGTCGGTCTAATTGTGTGCGTTCTTGGGAAAAAGGGGTGGGTGGATGCTTCCAGGAAAAGGTTTAACGAAAGTGTGTCTGGTTATAATTTATCATGGTAGCGTTTCAAAAAAAGATTATTTGTGTTGGGTGTTTACCTGGCTTGGTTTGCTTGACCAGGTTTTAATTTTGCTATGCACATGACGTGTGAGTACCGGGTACACATGCACACACACACACACACACACACACACACACACATGGAGTGGTATTAACCTTTTATCAGCAGTGAGAGGTTAAGATGAACGTTTGATTGTCACCATGAACTGTCTTTTACCACTCTAACATTGTAACCTACCTCTTGGTCTATACAGGCAACATCACAATTATCAACGGTATAGTAATGGGCTGTCGGCCGACCCATTGTGTTTTGCTTGCTCTGCATGATGCATGTATTACTAGTATTGCATGGCCTCTTTACAGAGACACACTATTCTGCACGCTGATTGTCGGCCCTGATTTGCTACCACTGTTAAGGGGCAGTAAATCAAGGGAGACAACCACTGTTAATGGCAGTAAACCAAGGGAGACAACCACTGTTAATGGCAGTAAATCAAGGGAGACAACCACTGTTAATGGCAGTAAATCAAGGGAGACAACCACTGTTATTGCCAGTAAATCAAGGGAGACAACCACTGTTAATGCCAGTAAATCAAGGGAGACAACCAGTGTGACCAAAATAACACTTTAACCGCATGTTGAAACGTATCCATCCCTATGCTGCAGTCAGCTTGAAATTGAAAGGTTTCTGCCTGATGACCCAGTTGGCCTGAGACAGGCAGATATAAATCAGGCCATCCAGAGGAATAGATCCTCATGAGCCCCTGCTCCTGCAGGGGCTCATGTGGATCTATATCATTCCTCCAGTTATTTGTTAACCCTTTGGTTGTCCATTGTATTTTTGTTGAGGTGATTCTTTCATGAATTGCCTTGATAAGAAGGTTAACCCTTTTAGCGCCACGAGTGCATTTCCCGAATTTTCAAAGTGTTACTTAACGACTATGTACCACTTGCAGGAGGTGGACTGACCATGATATCTCAAGGGTAGTGCCAGATGAGCTTGGTGCCGAAGGCGCCAAGCTCATCTGGCACTACCCTTGAATTATCATGGTCAGTCAATCTCCTGCTGTAGGGTGTTGGCACTAAAACGGTTAAGGACAGTCAAAGGGTTAAGGACTGGTTAAAGTGTCATGGGAGTGAAGAAGTTGAGCTTCCTGAGCCCAGTTTGGAGGGTGGTTGGCACGTGGAGATCATTCTTGGTGGGAATAGTGTGTCTCAGGAAATAATGCATGGTGTTTGCTTGAACTTCCACTTGTTATGCCTGTAGAAACGCAGAGCAGCATGGATGCGTGAACATATGATTTCATTCACGGCGTTGTAACTAGTTGTAGTTTGTTTGACTCTTTTCCTTGATAATTGAAAGCTAATTGTGAAAATGCAGATTAGCATGTGCTTTCAGTACTCAAATAGAATAGTACCTTTCGCAGTGGTGAAATCTTCAGACATGTTTATGTGTGCCAGTGTTCACGCTAGTTGTTTTTTTTAACCAGTATTTTCTGTCAATAGCACCCGGCCAAAACAGTGCCCACTGTCCAAATTGAAAAACCCAAATTAACACATACTGCCCCAAGACCAAAATCCTCAGATTTTGAAGTTTCCTTCTGAACGACTGTATTACAATTCTAGAGACTGATCAAGCATGATCGTTCAAGGATGGTGCCAGAATAGCTTGGCGCCTATGGACGCCAAGCTATTCTGGCACCACCCTTGAACTATCATGGTCGATCCATGTCTTGCTGTGGTGTCGGGGCTGAATGAGTAAATTCATGATACATTCTTCAACAATTCTGGTATTTTTATTTTCTGATTGGTATTGTCTGCCAGCCGCTACTGTCCTTTCTCTTTTCTTTCTGCTCTTCCCCCCCCCCCCTCCCCCCAGGTCTGCCTTGGGGTACTTGGGTGGGGTCAACTATTTTTTATTTTTAGTTCCCAGGGTCACCCTGGTCAGCCCCACAGGGTGGGTTTTCCCCTCTATTCTGGGGCATGTGTTTCTGTCTACCCATGGTCCATTCACCTGTATTTTCTTTTTTTAAACTCTCCCTACTGTCTGCGCTGCCTGTAGCTCTTGATGTTGGATGTGTGTTGCTAAATGGTCTTAGCTTTATTTAGCGTATTAGACCGGCTGGTGACATACATTCAATATTCTGTTTATTTTTTTTTTTTTCACAAGCAGTGCAGGCACGTCCTGAGAAAGTCTTGTTGCTGTCGGGACGTTAAGCAATGTACAACCAGCAATCTTTCTGCCTTCAAAACCAGTCAAATACTGAGAATTACTGGTTAACGTGAACACTGTATGCATATTCATTTTTCGTCACAGTACATATACCTATATTTAATTGTAGTGGCTTTTTATGCATTCCCCCAAAATAAAAATCCACATTTGCTTTTCTTTGCTTTGGGCGCAGACGGTTGCTTTTACTATTCTGTGCAACAAGTACACACAGAGAGACCTGAGATTTGACCCAAAGAGTGCTTCACAAAATGAGCACACAAAAGATGTTTGTATGTCTGTGTTTGTATGTGTCGCATGTTTCTGACAGTGCTTAACAGGTATTGTCTGCATGAAATTCACGACTGCTCGCATGTTTCTGTCAGTACTTAACAGGTATTGTCTGCATGAAATTCACGACTGCTCGCATGTTTCTGTCAGTACTTAACAGGTATTGTCTGCATGAAATTCACGACTCCTGTTAGTTTAACCCCTTCCACTGCCAGCAACACTCACAAGCAAGAGGCATAGATCCTCATGAGCCCCCGCAGTTTCCCGTCAACGGGCACTGAACGGGTTAAAAGTTGTGTGGGGGGGGGGGGGGGTGGCGGATGAGGATCTACACCTCTCGCTGATGCCACTTTGTGTCCATGTTCTTTGGACGGCTCCGGCTCTTTGGTGTTGCATTAACTCATCTACCCCAGACACACCACAGCAAGATGAAGATCGACCATGATAGTTCAAGGGTGATGCCAGAATAGCTTGGCGCCTATGGGCCCCAAGCTATTCTGGCATCACCCTTGAACTATCATGGTCGATCTGTGTCCTGCACTGCAACGCAGTCTTCAGAGGACAACGGCAAAATTTTAAGATTTCGGTGATGGGATAGAATGAGTTAACACAGATTTCAGAAAAACGGTCTGCGTCGACTGGCAGTGAAGGGGTTAATGCATGCACTTAATTTTGCACCGTTTGCGTAGATGGACATTTGTCTCAGTTGATGAGTGTTTTTTTTTAAATTTATAATTATTATTATTTTAGTCACTGTTGTTAATCTGAAAGCATGTTTCGTAAAGAATACACAAATGCACTATTAGAGGGCACGTTTGTTAGAGAATTGCATGAATGCATGTTGTTTTCAAGGAATTGAGGTAAATAGTTTTGTAAAAGTTTCACTTGCATTTCATAGACAAACATATCAGCAAGCACTTTATTGGTACTCTTTGTTCACTGCACATAAATAATAAGAAAATAGATTTTGACTTGAATATGATGCACCTTTATCAACCGATATTTTAGCATAGATTGCATGATTTTGAAAGTTTATTTCAGAGTTTAATTGTAGACATCGCCAGCTAATATCTACCGCACTAACACTTTGTTAACCCTTTTGGTGTCAGTCATGATTTGGGTCAAGGTCATCACCTCGACCTAACTCGTGACCAGCAGCCAGAGGGTGAACTCATTTAAGGCCACATTTCTCAACTTTTGGAGTGTCACCTCATGACCGTCTACCAGTTGTAGCCCCAAAGCATCACAGCAAGAGAAGGGTAGTGCCCAAAGCATCACAGCAGAGAAGGGTAGTGCCCTAAGCATCACAGCAAGAGAAGGGTAGTGCCCAAAGCATCACAGCAGAGAAGGGTAGTGCCCAAAACATCACAGCAAGAGAAGGGTAGTGCCCAAAACATCACAGAAGAGAAGGGTAGTGCCCAAAGCATCACAGCAGAGAAGGGTAGTGCCCAAAGCATCACAGCAGAGAAGGGTAGTGCCCAAAGCATCACAGCAAAAGAAGGGTAGTGCCCAAAACATCACAGCAGAGAAGGGTAGCGCCCAAAGCATCACAGCAGAGAAGGGTAGTGCCCAAAGCATCACAGCAAGAGAAGGGTAGTGCCCAAAGCATCACAGCAGAGAAGGGTAGTGCCCAAAGCATCACAGCAAGAGAAGGGTAGTGCCCAAAGCATCACAGCAGAGAAGGGTAGTGCCCAAAGCATCACAGCAGAGAAGGGTAGTGCCCAAAGCATCACAGCAGAGAAGGGTAGTGCCCAAAGCATCACAGCAAGAGAAGGGTAGTGCCCAAAACATCACAGCAAGAGAAGGGTAGTGCCCAAAGCATCACAGCAGAGAAGGGTAGTGCCCAAAGCATCACAGCAAAAGGGTAGTGCCCAAAGCATCACAGCAAGAGAAGGGTAGTGCCCAAAGCATCACAGCAAGAGAAGGGTAGTGCCCAAAGCATCACAGCAAGAGAAGGGTAGTGCCCAAAGCATCACAGCAGAGAAGGGTAGTGCCCAAAGCATCACAGCAAGAGAAGGGTAGTGCCCAAAGCATCACAGCAAGAGAAGGGTAGTGCCCAAAGCATCACAGCAAGAGAAGGGTAGTGCCCAAAGCATCACAGCAAGAGAAGGGTAGTGCCATATTCGTTTGGTGCCAACCCTTTTAGCCCCAAAACCCTACTGCAGGGGATGGATGGACCATGATAATTCATGGGTAGTGCCAGATGAGCTTGGCGCCTGTCGGCGCCAAGCTCATCTGGCACTACCCTTGAATTATCATGGTCCATCCATCCCCTGCAGCTGGTGCATAGTTTGACGCCTAAACAGTTTGGAAAATGCGGTCTTGGGGTGAAAACAGGATCATCTGTTGCACATGCATATAATCTTATTTTTTTAACCAGTGTTATGACCAACTTTCCAGGCGGCCCAGTCGTCAACCCCGCCCCTTGCCCGACTGGCTTCTACTGTCCCAGTGGCACATCAGCTGCTCAGTCGTTCCCCTGTCCAGCCGGCACCTTCGGTCCAGACCAGTACTACTCAGCCGTCGAGAACTGCACCCGGTGTTCAGCAGGCAGCTATTGCGAGCGAGACGGTCTGAGCAGTCCCAGTGGAGAGTGCTGGGCTGGGTACTACTGTACCGGTGGAGCACTGTCACCTACCCCTATCAACCACCATGTACGATAATTTCTCTGACTCTTTGCTAGCTAAGTATGATATACTCTTTCACTGAGTAATTCTGTTAGAAGTTCATTTCGGGATCCGCTGGCATGGCCAAGTAATGGCTTACTCACAAACCAGATAGGTGAGGCTAGCGCTGGCAGAATTGTACACAAACCAAGGGGAATCATTCAGCGCTGGACAGACAAACAGTTAGATCCCCTGCCCCCGCCTATCAGGCACCCATTCGCCAGCCCACAGAGAAATACGCAGGTATAGAATAAGACGATCATCTACATAGAACAAGACGATCATCTACATCTTATGTATGTAGATGATCGTCTTGTTCTATACCTGCGTATTTCTCTGTGGGCTGGCGAATGGGTGCCTGATAGGTGGGGGCAGGGGATCTAACTGTTTGTCTGTCCAGTGCTGAATGATTCCCCGTGGTTTGTGTACAAGTAATGGCTTGTAATGGCACATTCTGCCCTAAAGGTAGCCAAGCACACGCTCTTCAGGTGAACTTTGCCTGGATGCCTTTCGCCATCCATAGTGTGCTACAGGAAGTTGTCTCGCAGCAGCTGGTGCCGCCGTGTGTAGGCAAAGAACTGAAAAAAGATTCCCATTGAGGAGGAATGCATGTTGATTTTTCTGCATTTATAGGATTGCTTACAGTCATAGGAAACATGACTATTCAACGGTATGGCCTAATGAAACCATTTAATTCTGTGGTCACATTTCCAAACTTTTGCAGGTGTCACTTAATGCCTGTGTACTGGTTGCAGGAGATGGATTGACCATGATAATCAATGGTAGTGCCATATCAGCTTGGTGCCTGATGGTGCCAAGTTAATCTGGCACTACTCATGAATTCCCATAGTTGATCCATCTCCTGCTGTAATGCGTCAGGGCTGAATGTCTTAACTTGGCTTCTTCACTGCCAGTGAGTCATTGTCAGCAGTGGCTATCAATCCATATTCTTTTCCGAATATGTTGTGCTCTTATGGAACAGAGTTGGCGTGAATTTGATCTTCTATCATAGTTTATCTCATGTGTAATTTGTTGGCCAACCAGCTGCTTATCCATGCATTTATCCCCAACACCCTACAGCAGGAGATGGGTTGACCATGATAATTCAAGGGTAGTACCAGATTAGCTTGGCGCCAGCAGGCGCCAAGCTAATCTGGCACTACCCTTGAATTATCACGGTCGATCCATCTCCTGCAGCTGGTTTGTAATTCTGAGATGACATGAAAATTTGGAAAATGTGAATGTGGGGTTAAATAGGTGAACATTTTCGTGGTCATTTCTGTCTGCAGGTGAATGCCAGCGATAATGTGACGTTCACTGGAAACGACCGCTGCCCCATGGGGTACTATTGCATCAATGGCACTGCCTACCCCCTGCCCTGCCCCATCGGCACCTTCTCCACCCAGCTGGAGGTTACCTCCCCTGACGGGTGCGAGCCTTGCCCTAGAGGGCGCTACTGCAACGTGCAGGCCTTCACCAAGGTGATGACGGCTCCACTCTGTAGCCCTGGGTATGTGTTTTGTTTCCACTGTCTCCATTGGTGTGACTCGTTCAGCCCCTACGGGCAACAGTAGTCGAAGGATCAAATTTTGTTGTTCAAGGGTGGTGCGGCCAGAATAGTTCGGCACCTGTAAGTGCCAACCTATTCTAGTACCACACTTGAACTATTTTGATAGTTCAAGGGTGGTGCCGGAATAGCTTGGCACCTCTTGGATCCTAATGTGCTGTTAACCTTTTTCACCCTGATACACATTTGCTTGAAATAAATTTGACTATTATAGTTCAAGGGTGGTGCCAGAATAGCTTGGCGCTTCAGGCGCCAAGCTATTCTGGCACCACCCTTGAACTAAAATGATGGATCTATCTCCTAATCCCAAAGTAGTCTTCATACGACAATAAGCAAATGTCAATAAATCAGCCTGAGGATGCAATGGGTTAATGCATGTGATTTCCACGCTAGCTATGTGTGTACGGGAGGAAGCAGCACCCCTACACCCAGCAATGCCAGCGAGGGTTTCATCTGTCCGCCCGGCCACTTCTGCGTGGAAGGGGCGGAGTTTGCTGAGGGCTGTCCAATGGGCACCTACCAGCCCAACTACGGACAGGCCAACTGCTCGGTGTGTCCAGCCGGCTACATGTGTCTTGATGTCAACATGACCGCCCCTGATGCCTGCAAGGAGGGTGAGGACAGGAATTGCGCTGTCTTGTTGAGGACAAACGTCTAGAAACTTCTGTTTTGCAAATTCTGTGCTTGTCCTCTTTTGACACTACCTATGTTATTCGTAAACCAGAATTAACCCCGCAGCCGCATTTTCCCAGATTTTGTAGGCATCGCCAAATGACTGTGTACCAGTTGCAGGAGATGGGTCGACCATGATAATTCAATGGTAGTGCTATCAGGCACCAAGCTAATATGGCACTACCTTTGAGTTATCATGATCGATTCATCTTCTGCAACTGGTACATAGTTGTTAAGTGCCATCATTTAAGATTTAGGGTTGAATCGGTTTAGGCAGTATTATTTGACGTTTGGGAAGGTCTAAAGGTAAATAATTCAGTGCAAGCAGATATCTGGGTCTGTCTTGTCATTGTTGGTCTGACAGTCTGACTTTTTTTACGCTTTTATTGTAACCCTTTGCGTTTCGGTAGCGGTTTTAGTCACGATGATTCCGACAGGAATCATCGTGACTAAAACTGCTACCGACACGCAAAGAGTTGTAATCTTTTATTATCTATTTGCTGACTTTGCGTTTTTATGTACAGGTTATTACTGCCCGTACGCTGTGCCCCCCAAGCCGTGCCCAGCCGGCACCTTCAACAACAAGACCGGCATGGACAGAGCCTCGCAGTGTACTGACTGTCCCCCTGGGTACTTCTGCCTGGGCGTCGGCAACGTTAACCCCACAGGTTACATACCATTCACTTATCTTCCATTTCCAGATGTACATGTGTTTATTTGTTTTGTTGTGTGTTTCTTTTTTTCATTTGTGAGCTTTGTGTCTGTTCATTAACCCTTTTAGCCCCGAGTCCCTACGGCGGGAGATGGAATGACCATGATAATTCAAGGGTAGTGCCAGATTAGCTTGGTGCCTGAAGGCACCGAGCTAGTCTGGCACTACCCTTGAATTATCACGGTCGATCCACCTCCTGCAACTGGTACATAGTCGTTGAGTGACACTTCCAAAATTTGGGAAATGCGCCCGTGGGGCTAAAAGGGTTAATCGCTGGATCGTTAACCCCCTGTCAGCTTTGCACAGACCTTGTCTTTGAAATTATGTGTATAGCCAATTCAGTGTTGAACAACCGCATCTGTCCAAGAACGCAGATATAAATGCCAGCAAGGGGCCTCTGCAGAGGCTCATGATGCTCTTTGCCACTTGGATTTAGCAATTTTGCATCGCCATTGAAGGGTTTGGGGAAGCTGTTTATGCTTTCTTTCGTTTTTAAATTCATTCAAGTGAACGTTCACATATTTATTTTGTTTGCAGATACATTTATTTGATTTTTATTTTCCATCGCATTATATTTGTCTGCAGCTCTTGCTGGCTGGATTGGTACGCTAGTTGATTAACTGTTGGTACGCTAGGTGATCAACTAAATACATGTCACGTCATCCCCGATTCTGTAAGCCCAAATACAGTTGGAGTGTGATTGATTGTTCAAGGGTTGTGCTGGAATCACTTGGTGCCTCTTGGCACCAAGCTGTTCTGGCACCGTCCTTGAAACAACATGGTCTGTCTGTCCCCTGAACTCTCAAATAGACTGACATAAATTTGGACATTCAACGATAGTTCAGTCAACGTGTTCAGCTGAGTCCCTGATAGATTGCAACAGAGTACATGCACAGAAAATCTCAGGCAAGAAATAAACACTCATAAAGGACAAGAACAACACAAATTGTGTCGTGCTTGTCCTTTCGAAGCATGTTTCTTTTTTTCTTGGGATTTCTTTTGCATTTTACTTGGTTAGCAATCACCTTTTGGGTTCGGATTGTGAATACATCCCCATGCGCAAAGGCCATCAGGCAGACGTAGGCCGCTGTTGGCCCGCGCGCTGGCCAATTGCGGCCCGACAGCCTTTTGCCCATAGGGATGTAGGTGAACAGAGTAAATGACTGTTTGATTACTGTTTCAGGAGAGTGCGATGCTGGCTACTTCTGTCAGGGCGGGGTGACAAGCACCATCCCCAATGCCACCGTGACATACCCACATAACGGACCATGTATCCCTGGGTACTACTGTCCACAGGGCACCACCGCCATGATCCCATGTCCGGCCGGAACAATTCGCAACAACACAGGTGGGTCGCAGGCTTGAACTGCCTTGGTCAATAGTCTCTGTGTATGCATGTCAGGTATCAGTAAACACACTTGTCATGGGTGTGACATTGGTCTCCTTTTTCTGGAGATTTGTCATGCATCATAACCCCCTCACACAACTGAACTGCAAGAGGCATTGATCTTCATGAGCCCCAACAATTGCCGGGGTTCAGCAGCATCTATGCTGTTTACTGACACCACTTTGATCACTGGTCTTTTACCCCAAGGCCGCATTTCCCAAATGTGTACCAAGCTAATCTGGCACTACCATCATCACCTAATGACCAAGCTAATCTGGCACTACCTTCATCACCTAATGACCAAGCTAATCTGGCACTACCTTTATCACCTAATGACCAAGCTGATCTGGCACTACCTTCATCACCTAATGACCAAGCTAATCTGGCACTACCTTTATCATGTTTTTTCCATCTCCTGCTGTAGTGCGTTGGGGCTAAATGGATTTCTGAAACACAATCTGCAACCAGTGGCAGGGAAGGGGTTAATAATAATAACAATAATAATAATAATAGTAATGGATATTCATATTTATTCCGTATTTTCAGGTGGTACATCCCTGAGCGACTGCATGCCGTGCCCCGGTGGCTACTACTGTGCTAATGATGGACAGACGCAGGCCTCAGGCCTCTGTGATGCTGGCTACTACTGTCCGGCTAATGCCACGGTCACCTCACCCACTCCACCGTCATACGAGTGTCCTGTTGGATACTACTGCACGATCGGTGGGTCTCATACAAACAGTGACTGTTTTGCTTGTAACAGAATGCCAGGGGACCCAGATATGTTTGTTGTGACATGTTTGTTACAAAAAAATAATTTACGTACAAGTGTAGTCAAGACCTTAACTCCTTCTACCCCAGACACACCACAGCAAGATACAGATCGACCATGATAGTTCAAGGGTGATGCCAGAATAGCTTGGCGCCTATGGGCGCCAAGCCATTCTGGCATCACCCTTGAACTATCATGGTCGATCTGTGTCCGGCACTGCAATGCAGTCTTCAGAGGACAACGACAAAATTTGAGGATTTCGGTGTTGGGGTAGAATGAGTTATGTCTCCCCAGACCACTTCCCAGTCGAGGGAATGAATGGCATGAGTCTAGACGTGAGGAACAGCATGCCTGTATGTTATCTCAGTATCTGTGGGTTACGGGTTCCACAGCCCCCAAGCCTTGCATGGCTGTATCTCGGTATCTATGTGTTACAGGTTCCACAGCCCCCAAGCCTTGCCCAGCCGGGGAGTTCCAGATCAACACGGGCCAATGGTTCTGTGACCCCTGTCCTGCCGGATACTACTGTCAGAGCGCAGTGTCTGGGGCTCTCAACAACTGTCCACCCTACCACTTTTGTCCTCTTGGTGAGTTGTTGTTGTCTGTTATTTTGACACTACTGTCAGAGTTTGTGTCTAGCACTCTTGACTGTCTTCCCTACCACTTTCAGCTTGTTGGTGAGTTGTTGTTGTCTGTTATTTTGACATTACTGTCAGAGTTCCATGTCCAGCACTCCTAACAACCGTCTTCCTTACCATTTTCGTCCTGTTGGCGAGTGTTTCAGGAACCAGAATTGTGCTTGGATACACAGTTTTGTCAAGAGTATACACTAAGAGGAAACCATGGGTCCTTGAGACTGATTCAGCTTTTTAGGTTAAATTTTAGCATTTGGGTTCAGACAGAACAGTCCTTCAGCCAGCCTGTTTCATTTGCAAGAGGCATAAATTAAGAATAAGAATAAGAGTACTTTATTATAGAGTACTTTATTATAGAGTACTTTATTATAGAGTACTTTATTATCTCAAAAAGAGAAATTCATTTGTGGTACATATATAACAAATAGTACAAACAAGACATGAAAACATTGTAACATTATTATGAACATTTTCTCCCTGCACTTTCACAGCTACAAATTCCAAATGGACATATATACACTATGAAATCTTTACACATAACTCTTACACATCTCACACATAGACATCTTTTATGAACTGAACTGAGCGGCACTTACACATTCACACCCACCTCTACACATGCATACATGACTGGCTTGACTTCGCGAACGAAGATTTTATAGGAGTTGCCCACGACGTCTGCAGGCTTGTTCGTGGCTGCGGAGGCCAATCCGAGACAGGCAGGTTCGACCGCAGTGGCTGCAGGGGAAGGTATGGCCAGGGTTCTGAGCTGCGGCATCTCTGTTTTTTCTCCTGAGCCGCTTGTCCTTAAGGCTAGCTCTGTGAGAGTCCTCAAAGGAGACAGCTGCCTTGTAAATGGTGGAGCGCCAGGTGTCACGGTCCGCAGCAAGCGAAGACCACTGGTGGTGGTCGATTTGGCAGGCACTAAGTGACTTCTTGAGACAGTCTTTGTATCTCTTCTTTGGTGCCCCTCTGTCACGGTGTCCAGTAGCAAGCTCGCCGAACAGGGTGATCTTTGGTAGGCGATGATCCTCCATCCTGGAGACATGCCCCGCCCAGCGGAGCTGTGTCCGCAGCAGCAAAGCCTCGATGCTCACAGTTTCAGCCTGTTCAAGGACCTCGACGTTGGTGACATAGTCACTCCAGTGAATGCCCAGGATGGTACGCAGGCAGCGCTGGTGGAAGCGTTCGAGGAGTCGTAGTTGGCTGCGGTAGAGGGCCCAGGACTCGGAACCATACAGCAGGGTGGTGAGGACCACAGCTCTGTACACGCTGATCTTGGTGCCTGTTTTCAGCTGTTGATTGTGCCACACCCGCTTGAAAAGTCGCCCGAAAGCGCTGTTCGCTTTTGCCAGCCTGCTGTCAAGCTCCTTGTCCAGCTTGGCGTCCGACGTGATAATGCAGCCAAGGTAAGTAAACTGGTGCACTGACTTTAGTTCAGACTCGCCAATGGTGATGTGAGGAGGGCGATACACTGTCTTGGGTGCCAGCTGATGGAGGACCTCTGTCTTTTTCAGACTGACCTCGAGTCCAAAGAGCTGGGCAGCATCTGCGAAGCAAGACGTGATGCGCTGCAGGGCTCTCTCTGTGTGTGCAACCTACCAACGGGCCACTCAGACCGCATCATGTCCATGCGCCTCCCACTGAGACACCAGCAGCACGTCACCCTTCTCAGTGTGTACTCCCCAACCCTCCTGGCAGAGCCTGCTGAAAAGGACAAGTTTTACACTGACCTGCGCAGCCTCCTACAGAGTACCCCTGCAGACGACAAAGTCATCATCCTTGGCGACTTCAACGCCAGAGTGGGCCAGGACTCTGAAGCCTGGAAAGGAGTCCTCGGCAAGCATGGCGTGGGGAACTGCAATGACAATGGCCGCCTACTGTTGGAGTTCTGTGCGGAGCAGCAACTGGTCATCACCAACACTACTCTTCAGCAAAAGGACAGTCGAAAGACCACCTGGATGCATCCTCGCTCCAAACACTGGCACCTTATCGACTATGTCCTAGTGCGTCAGAGGGACCGCAGTGACGTCCTCCTCACCAGAGTGATGCCCAGCGCAGAGTGCCACACTGACCACCGCCTTGTCCGCTGCAAACTCAGGCTCCACTTCAAGCCAAAACCCAAGAAATGGGGGCCCCCCAAGAAAAAGCTTGACGTTGCCAGCCTTCAGCGTGACGATGTGAAAGCTGCCTTTCAGACAGATTTACAGCGCAGGCTCAAAGACACAGCGGACCCAGTAGACTCCTCCCCTGAAACACTTTGGGAACAACTGAAAACTGCTATTGCAAAATCCTCTGCAGAAGTCTTGGGTTTCGCCAGAAAGAAGAACAAAGACTGGTTTGACAAAAACGATGTAGAGATCCAGGAACACCTAGCAAAAAAAAGAGCCGCCCATCAGGCCCACCTAGCCCAGCCTTCCTGCCCTGTGAAGAAGTCTGCCTTCCGCCTCATCTGCAGCAGTCTCCAGCGCAAGCTCAGAGATCTCCAGAATGAGTGGTGGACCAGACTTGCACAGAGGACCCAGCTTTGTGCTGACAATGGTGACTACAGGGGCTTCTACGAAGCACTGAAAGCAGTGTATGGTCCCAGGCACCTGGTACAAAGTCCCCTGCGAAGCGCGAATGGCCAGGCACTCCTCACAGATAATACCTCCATCTTGAACCGCTGGTCGGAATACTTTCAGAGCCTCTTCAGCGCTGAGCGCACTGTTCAAGAAGCAGTCGTCCTACAAATCCCACACCTCCCAGTAAAGGTTGAATTGGACGAACCACCCACCGCTGAAGAGACCCTCACAGCCATCCACCAGCTCAAGAGTGGCAAAGCAGCAGGCATTGATGGAATACCGCCAGAGATCTGGAAACATGGAGGCACAGCACTGCACAACAAGCTCCATGACCTCTTTCTCTGCTGTTGGGAGGAAGGAACACTACCAAAAGATCTCCGTGATGCAGTCGTTATCACCCTGTACAAGAACAAAGGCGAGAAGTCTGACTGTTCCAACTATCGGGGAATTACCCTGCTGTCCATTGCTGGGAAAATCCTTGCAAGGCTGCTCCTGAATCGGCTGGTACCTGCCATCGCTGAAGACCAACTCCCAGAGGGCCAGTGTGGCTTCAGAGCAAACAGGAGCACCACCGATATGGTCTTTGTGCTGAGATAGCTACAGGAGAAGTGCCGCGAGCAGAACAAAGGGCTGTACGTAACATTTGTCGACCTAACAAAAGCGTTCGACACTGTAAGCAGGCAAGGCATGTGGCAGATCCTGGAGCGACTTGGCTGTCCCCCAAAGTTCCTCAACATGATTGTCCAGCTACACGAGGACCAGCAAGGCCAGGTCAGACTCAACAATGACCTCTCAGAACCATTCCCTATTCTCAACGGCGTAAAGCAGGGCTGCGTGCTGGCACCGACCCTCTTCACCATCTTTTTTAGCATGATGTTGAAGCAGGCCACAGTGGACCTCGATGATGACGATGCAGTGTACATCAGGTATCGTCTCGATGGCAGCCTGTTCAACCTCAGACGACTGCAGGCCCACACGAAAACCCTAGACCAACTGATTCGTGAGCTGCTTTTTGCTGATGATGCTGCCCTCGTTGCACACACAGAGAGACATGCATACATAATACGCGTGTTTCAACCTAATCCTAACCCTCACTGCTTATTATACAAACGTCTCAATACGTTATTACATAAGCTGCATAACTAAAATCTACCTTAGTAAAATAATTAGTGGGTAAACAAACAGTAACAAAAGTCCCAATATGTCCATGTTCACCACCTTCAGCAGGGGCTCATGAGAATTTATGTCTCTTGCTGGCCATAAATCATGGGGCGTGGTTATTCTGTGGACTGCTTTCTGTCATTTCAATTTGTTTGAACTGTCACCCATGAGAAGTATTCCAATTATCCTTGTGGGCGTACAGAAGTCCACCGCTGATATGCACCAGATGTAGACATACAGTTCTACATGCTGTGATGTTACGACTTCACGCCGGCTCATGGACACAAATTTATTGCATGAACTACAGACAATAGGTAATGCAAAGCCTGGAAGATGCAGTATACATACCAAGGGGAAATCATTAAATGCCGGACGAAGCAGTTAGATCCCTCAACCCCTTATAAGGAAGGATCTAGGGATCTAACTCTTTTCTTTTTTTTGTCCAGCGTTGAGCGATTCCGCTTAGTGTGCATATTCATCATGCATCCAAATACGCATTTAGTTTATGACACACACTTTTTGTCTCTCAGGCACTGCCCACCCTATACCCTGCGACAACGGAACTTTCACCTACGACAACACGACCAACCTCCAGGCACAGAGCGACTGTCTGCCGTGTCTGCCTGGACAGTTCTGCAGGTCAGTTGTAGATTTCTGATAACTTTCTACTAATGTACACTGGCCAGAAGAAAAGAACGTCTAATCAGAAAAAGTACTGAACTGAAGCAGAGTGACATGTTTTGTGGAAATTGTGTAATATTGAAAAGTCTTTCGGTCCATCGCTGCCCAAGGTCACAGATTGTGTTTGTGAAGTCTTAGTTATCCCAATTAGCCCCGAGTCCCTACAGCAGGAGATGGATCGACCATGACAATTCAAGGGTAGTGCCAGATTAGCTTGGCGCCTAAAGGCACCAAGCTAATCTGGCACTAACCTTGAATTATCATGGTCAATCAATCTCCTGCTAGTGGTACAGAGTCATTAGGCAACACCTCCAAAATTTGAGAAACGGGGCCTTCAGGCTGGAAGGGTTAACCCATTTAGCCCCGAAGAACTACAGCTGAAGATACATCGACCATGATAATTTAATCAAGGTCAATCCGTCTCTCAGAGGATGTTGACAAACCCATTTCACCCACGACACACAACAGCAGGAGATAGCTCGACCATGATAATTCAATGGTAGTGCCAGATTAGCTTGGCGCCATCAGGCACCAAGTGAATCTGGCACTACCCATGAATTATCGTGGTCGATCCGTCTCCAGGAACTGGTACATAGTTGTGAAGTGAAACTTGCAAAATTTGCGAAATGAGGCATTGGGGTTGAATGCCAAAGGAACCCAGCCAAGGATCACAGATACAAGAGGTGTCATGAAGAGGCATAGATCCTCATGAGCCCCCTCATTTGCATGGCTGATGAGGATTTATGTCTCTTGCATGTGGATGGTTTTCATCTTTTGTACGACAGTGTAAGGCAGTGTACGGCAGTGTAAGGCAGTGTACGGCAGTGTAAGGCAGTGTACGGCAGTGTAAGGGTGCAAATTCATGACGGTTTTCTTCTTTTTCCAAGGTTCGGTCAAGTGTTTGGCAACTGTTCGGCCGGCTACTACTGCAAGTCAGGCTCCGAAGACGACATGCCCAGCACGACCTCAGACTTCACGTCGTGCCTGCCGGACTCGGAGTGCGCTGGACCGTGCCCAGCTGGCTCGTACTGCCCCTTCGGTACTCTCCTGCCTGTCCCCTGCCCTGCTGACACCTACAGAAACACAACGGGCGCGGAGCAGGAGTCTGACTGCGATCCGTGCGAGGCTGGCTTCGTCTGTCCTGAGGGTATGAACTGGACATTTCTGTGGAGATGCCTTTGTAAGATACACATGGAAAAAGCCTACAAAGAAACTCACAAACCAGATAGGTGAGGCTAGCGCTGGCAGAATTGTATAACAAACCAAGGGGAATTACTCAGCGCTGGACAGAACAGTTAGATCCCCTGCCCCTACAAAGAAACGCAGACGAAACAGTAACTGTTTTTTTTTAAAACCCTTTTAGCCTCAAGGTCCCATTTTTCAAAATTTGGAAGTGTTGCCTTGTGACTCTGTACCAGTTGCAGGAGATGAATTGACAATGATAATGCCAGTGCATTATTAGTAGTGCCAGATTAGCCTTGAATTATCATGGTCAATCCATCTCCTGCTGTAGGGACTCAGGGCTAAATGGGTTAACCCATTTCATCTGAAGGCTGATTTTTTAATAATTTGCTTATTGTCTCGTGAAGGCTACATTACGCATTACAAGATAGGTCAACATTTTAGTTCAAGGGTGGTGCCAGAATAGCTTGGCGCCTCAGGCGCCAAGCGATTCTGGCACCACCCTTGAACTACCATAGCCAAATTCATTTCAAGCAGTAGTCTATCAGGATGAAAAGGGTTAATCAAAAAAAAAGGTGACTGCCAGCATGTAGAATGCAAGAGGATAACCCAGGAAAGAAGAAATCCATTTAGCCCCAAGCATACTACAGCAGGAGATGGATCGACCATGATAATTTAAGGGTATTGCCAGATTAGCTTGAGGCCTAACGGTCATATTTAACAGAGTTAGAAAATTTCGAATTGCATAATTATGATGCACCATTATAGACTGGTATTTTGGTGTAGACTGCATGAGTTTGAAGGTGTTTTTCACCGTTTTATGTTATGCCATATCACATCTACCACACTAACTACCCTCTGAACACCGGCGCTGTACTATAGCGACTGGCCTCCAGGTGCAGCTTTGACTGTTGTTTTATGTTGCCTAGTTCGGAAATTATTTTCCTTTCGACGGTAATTTGTTTCTGTTGTTAACTTGTATTTTTATATACTAGCTTTAGTCAAGTAGGAATTTAAAAAAGAGCATAATATATACTAGTGTGTTCAGGAGACATAGGGCTGTCTTAGCATTCTGTTTTTGTCAGGGAGGTTCGGGTCGAGATGAGGCCACTGGTGCCGGCCATTTGATGCCTTGGCGACGGGCTTCACCCATCCCGAGTCATTGTCCATTTTGTAGCTCTGTTATTGTAATTTGTGGAACGAGCGAGTGAGTGAATGTGAGCAGCACCTGTGGTGGCAAGACAATCTTTGCTGTGTATGATTATTTTCTATCACAGCAACAATAAAGTCATCTTGAATCTTGAACACTCGTTGACCCTTTGAGTGTGGGTCACGATCTTGGTGGAGGTTTAGTCCTGCAGGAATCACCTCCACCAAGATCATGATAGATTCTTAACCCATTTAACTCCAAGGCCACATTTCCCCAAATTTTAGAGGGGCCACCTAAGGACTATGCACCAATTGCAGGAGATGGCTTGACCATGATAATTCAAGGATAGTGCCAGATGAGCTTGGCGCCGTCAGGCGCCAAGCTCATCTGGCACTACCCTTGAATTATCATGGTCGATCCATCACCTGCAGCTGGTACATAGTCGTTAGGTAACACCTCCAACACCCTTGAATTATCATGGTCAACCCATCCCCTGCTGTAGTGCATCAGAGCTAAATGGGTTCAGAAGCCACCGATCTCGGCCTGAAGACCTGTTGCCTGTTGTGTTGTTTGTACCATGTTTGTGTGTGTCGTAGGAACGGACTTCCCTGACCCCTGTCCTGCTGGCTACTACTGTCCGGCCGGCAATGGAACCTACCTTTGCCCGCGTCTCACCTTCCGCAACAATACTGGGGCGGCCGTCATCTCCGACTGCTATCCTTGTGTGGCTGGCTACTGGTGCAACTACACAGGTCAGAAGTCAGTTATTATATGGTCTCATTAATGGCAGTGTTTGAAGACATTAAATGTGTGTGTGTGTGAAAGCTGGGAAATATCCCTTGAGCCAAAGCGTAAACAAGACAAAACACAAGCAAACAATAGGCCCCCCACAAAAAGAAAACAAAAACAAAACAACAACATCAACAAACAAAGAAAAAACCCTGCAACAACGAGGGAACAAGCAAACAAAACTGACACCCCCCAACCACAGGACAACTTTTTGTGAGCATGTACATGCTGATGCATTTACAAATATGGAGTCCTTAACACAATGTGTACTGAGGTTGAAGTTTCAAAATTTGAAATTTTTCCTCTAAAGACTATGTTACAATTCAGGAGACAGATTGACCATGATAGTTCAAGGGTGGTGCTAGAATAGCTTGGTGGCTGTAGGTGCCAAGCTATTCTGGCACCACCCTTGAACTATCATGGTCAATCAGTATCTTCTTGTACAGCTCAAGGCAAGAATTGGTCGAGCATGTTGAGTGTCACATGGAATCTGTGTTGACTGCGGCGTGGCATTGGTGGACGTACCATTAGAAGATGATTTTAAAATGTTAATGTTAATTTCTATGAATTCTGTGTTCACTCAGGCATGGCAGACTACACTGGCAACCCCTGTCCACCTGGCTACTTCTGTCTGGAAGGCGATGAACCACGATTGTGTCCGGCAGGCAGAATGCGTGACACTCAGGGTGCCGCTGGACCCAACGATTGCCCCAAGTGTCGGCCTGGGTACTACTGTCCCAATGACACAGAAAACACACGGGTATAACGCAGATTGTCTGCTTGCTTCCCTTCGTTTGTGTAGGATTTCGAGTTTTGTTTTGTTGTTTGTCGAGAACATTGAACCTGTTCATGCTGGGAGTTTGAACCATTTAATAGTGCATAATTATTACCTTGTCATCATTAGTGGCAGTCAGGTGATAATAGTCAGGTGTAACAAGATTTAAACATCTATCTATCTATATCCCGTAGTCTTGCCGACCGTTGGGGCACCACTGATGACTTGGCAACCAGCTCTCTCCATTCCACTCTGTTCTTTGCCATTCTTAGTGTCTCGCCCAGCTTCAGTCCTGTCCACTCTGAGATATTGGCCTCCCATCTTTTCCTCTGTCTTCCTCTCCTTCGTCCTCCTTGCTCAGTGCCTTGCAGGATTGTTTTGGCAAGCCCTGCTGAACGCGTGACATGCCAATACATAAACATAAGAACATTTTCTCAGAGGTCCCTGCAACCACACATTATCAATGTTAGTTGCTTGATTCACAACAGACTTTAAAAAAAGATGAATCCCCTGTCGTTTTGTCATATCTAAACCCATTTTACCCGAAGGCCGCATTTCCTCAATTTTGGAGGTGTCATCTAATGACAATGTACCAGTCGCAGGAGATGGCTCGACCGTGATGATTCATAGGTAGTGCCAGATTGGCTTGGCACCATTCATCATAATAATTCAACGGCAGTGCCAGATTAGCTTGGCCCCATTATGCGCCAAGCTAATCTGGCACTGCCTTTGAATTATCATGGTGGATCCATCTGTGTCTAGGCTAAATGGACTAAGCTAACTGTTGTATCTGCATCACTCTCTCAGGGTATCCCATGTCGTGAGACGTACGAGTGCCCGGCAGGTGCAGCCATGGAGATCGACTGTCGACCAGGTCACTACTGTAATGGCACCACTGGCTACCCCCCTCTCTGCTGGCCCGGCTACTACTGCCCCAATGCCACTGAAACCCCGTACAATTGCTCCTACCCCTACTACTGTCCTGAGGGCAGCAACATGACCTTGGCCTGCCCCCTAGGATACATGGCTGAGGCCCACCCGGGTATCCGCTATGACATCAATCAGTCATGCCGCATCTGCCCACCTGGTTACTATGGCAACTCAACAGACCGGTCCAAGTGCGAGGTGTGTCCGGCAGGTTATTACTGTCCATCGGGAACAGCGCACGGCACAGACAACCCGTGTCCTGTAGGATCGTACTGTCCCATCGGATCGTACCAGCCCTCCAAGTGTCCCGCTGGAATGTATGGAAAGGTATTGTCAAGTTGTTTTTTTCACATCTGTTGTCAGAATTAGCACTTTGTCTTTGTCACCAATCTTTCATCAGCCTGCTGCATGATTTGAAGGTTATAGCTGGCATTCAGGCTGACATCGGCCACTGTTGGCCCATGCACACTCTATGCGCGGGCCAACAGCAGCTGATGTTGGCCTGAACACCTTAAGGTTACTCGGATATAGCCTTCAGCTCATGCAGGCTGGTGAAAGATTGTGACAAAGACATATATATATCCCATGGGTGATCAGGCTGACGTCAGATGTGCATGGGCCAACAGCAGCCAGCGTGGCACACTGACCTTTTGCTTATTGGTATTTTACAAGAAACGTGTATGTAAATGATTGTGCCTTGTCTGTTGTTCATGTTAGGAAACAACCAGCGAGGAAAAACATGCCTCTTTGAAACATGCCTCTGTAAAACATGACTCTATAAAACAAGCATGAAATAGTTTTGGAGTAATAGACTCATGGGTGACAGTCTTCAGTTCTGGAGACTGATTCATCTGAGAGCAGAATTTCAGCGTTTTTGGTTCACACAGAACAGCCCTTCAGCTGGCCTGTTCCATCTGCAAGAGGCAGAAATTCTCATGCGCCCCTGCATCTGCAGTACTGTGCTGGTGCATCCGCAGGGGCTCAGGAGACTGTATGCCTCTTGCTGGCCATGAACATGGATAGATAAGCCATTTAGAATTTGTGCACTGTCACTCATGCAAACTCTTTTTAACTCATTCAGTCCGACGCACGTATTTCCCAAATTTTTGAGGCGTCATCTAATGATTATGCACCTGTTGCAGAAGATGGGTCGACCATGATAATTCAAGGGTAGTGCCAGATTAGCTTGGTGCCGACAGGTGCCAAGCTAATCTGGCACTACCCTTGAATTATCATGGTCGACCCATCTCCTGCTGTAGTGCGTCAGGGCTGAATGAGCTAAAAGGCGACAAGCAATGAAGACATTGAATGAAGACTTGTCTTTTTGTGATGTACTGATTATTCCTTGCATTTTATATGCTTTGGTGTCCCTCATTTGGTGTGGATTATGCAATGTCCACGGTGCAGGTTCTGCTGGCTAAGGACTTCTCTGACTGTTACCCTTGCCCCAAGGACACCTTCAACAACCTTGAGGGTCAGGTCGCGTGTCGACCTTGCGGCAGCTCCTCATACGCTCTATCAGGCAGCGCGTACTGCACCTGCATCGGCCGATATCGCACCTTCCAGACATCCAGCGGGGCCTGCGTGTGCGACTGGGGCTACGTGTATTACGACGAGGTCGACAAGAAAGTGGAGGGAGGGAACAGTGACGAGGATTGTCAACAGTTGGTCGACACTCACTGTTCGACGTCCCAGGTCAGGATGGCCAACGATCGGACGTGCGTGGACCCGAGCAGCGTTGACTGCAGTGTGGCGTGTTACAGTGGCAGTGGGTCTATCGACATCTCGCTTGGCAGGTGGGTGGGAAGCCAGACCCAGGGTGCAAGCGTCGTCAGGCGAACATGGGCTGCTGTTGGCCTGTGTACAGCTCAGCTGCCGCCCACATCCGCCCGAGGACTTTTCGTGCACTGGGAAGTTTTTTCACTGTGTAATACATTCTTGTTTCTTGACTGTAGTGAGCCTTCTGTCTGTTTGTTTTTGTCAGATGTCTCCCAGTGTAGTTTATGTTTCAAACACACGCGGTGCTCATGTTTAGTCTGTACACTGCTGGAGGGTGGCACCACAATAGCCTGACATTAATTGACTATGGTAGTTCTATTGTGCTTTCAGAATAGCATGGCACCTCAGGCACCAGTTTCTTCTGGCACAACCCTTGAACTGTCATGATTGATCTGTTCTCTGTACTGTGATGTACTCCTCAAAGGCCAATTGTCAGATGACAGAGTTTATCCTTGAGCCTTAATGTGTTAACCCTTTGTATGTTGGTTCTGGTTTTTGTGCGATTCCTGCAGGAATCATCACGACAAAAACTGACGTGGACAGCTAAGGTTAAAATATGCATTGTTTTTGTACTGTTTGTGATTTAGGAGTCAGGATCAGATGTGAAGCATGACGTTGAAATATTGTGCCCTAAGTACCAAATCTCCCAATTTGTTAGTTTTGCTATGAAGACTACATTATGATCCAGGAGAGGGATCAACCAAGGCAGTTCAAGGGTGGTGCCATAATAGCTTGGCGCCCATAGGCGCCAAGCTATTCTGGCACCACCTTTGGACTATCATGGTCGATCCATATCTTGTTGTGTTTGGTCGGGGATAAACGAGTTAAACTTGTATATCACAGGTATTCCTACTGTCGCCTCAGTTTGGTCACTAAGATATGTGTTCTGCTTGTACCATTAGATGTAGCTGTTCGTCATACACAGACCCAGATCAGATCTGTAATGCAACGTGCCGCGCCTACACCCAGCCCACGGTCAGTCTGGAACTGAAAGCAGATGGTACCGTCTCCCTCACCATCTATGATCCAGTCACCGGCTCCTCCACTGTCACGGTGAGGCACGCGGAATGGGAACTATTCCTAAATAATTATCATTATTAAAACAAAGTCAAAGAGAGTAGTCATCACCCTTTGACAGCAAGGACATTCAGATTGTGTACAAGGAGTGTTTCGCTTGATCACTGCGGTTACTGTGGCATGGTGATGGATGACCGAGGGGAATGGGAACTATTCCTAAATAATTCTCATTATTAAAACAAAGTTGAAGAGAGTAGGCATCACCCTTTGACAGCGAGGACATTCAGATTGCATACAAGGACTGTTTCGCTTGATCGCTGCGGTTACTGTGTAATGGCGATGATTGTGCAGTTAACCCTGGAATTGGATATCAACTCCTGGTGAACAAGAGGCATAAATTCTCATGAGCCCCTGCGGCTGCATCAGTACAGTACTGCGGCTGCATCAGTACAGTACTGCGGCTGCATCAGTACAGTACTGCGGCTGCACCAGTACAGTACTGCGGCTGCAGGGACTCATGAGAATTTATGCCTCTTGCAGATGGGGTGGGCTGGATGAATGCACTGAATGTTTGAAGTCTGTGCATTTTCTACCCCACCCGGGTCTGCCCTGGGGGACTTGGGTGGGGTTAGGTATTTTTTAGTTCCCAGGGTCACCCTGGTCAGCCCCACAGGGTGGGTTTTTCTCTCTATTCTGGGGCATGTGTTTCTGTCTACCCGAGGTCCATTCACCTGTATTTGCCTTTTTAAAACTCTCCCTACTGTCTGCACTGCCTGTAGCTCTTGATATTGGATGTGTGTTGCTAAATGGTCTTAGCTTTATTTAGCCCCATGTGTTAGGTTTATTTAATGTATTTGACCGGCTGGCGACATACATTCAATGTTCTGTTTATTTTTTTTTTTCACAAGCAGTGCAGGCACGTCCTGAGAAAGCCCTGTTGCTGTCGGGACGTTAAGCAATGTACAATCAATCTGTGCATTTTCTGACCTATTTCTCATATGGGATAATCTTTGCAGAACATTTTGTAAGCAGCCACTGGTCCCTAGTTGCATTTCTCTGGCATGGAGAAGTATGGAGCACGTATTACGAGTTCTTCATCTTCCTGGAATGCCTATGTATGGATGACCCTTCTCAATACATGTCACCTTGCGCGGCAGGTGCTCCAGGCATCATGCTTACTTTTCTTTATGTACTGGTCTGTGACTTTTGACCTTGCAGCCTAGAGTCATAGGATGCAACATCACAAACCATCACACATCTACAGCAGGTGTTGCTCACATCACTCTTTGAGCTGGACTTTGGAAAAGCCAGTGTGTTTGATGGTATTTCATGTCATTTATGTGCATACGTTTTGTCCGCAGACTATGAGCGACATTGTCGGGCCGAGTGAGACAACGAGAGGGTCTACCCAGGCTGTTGTTGTCAACTTCTTTGAGGACGTCATCACGGCCTCCGTGTACGCCACTGCTGCGGACGCTGCCAGTGAAGTCACAGGTAACCTACACGCTTAACCCATGTAGCCCTGATTCACTGCAGCAGGTGATGGATCGACCATGATAATTCAAGGGTAGTGCCAGATTAGCTTGCCAAGCTAATCTGGCACTACCATTGAATTATGGTCGATCCATCTCCTGCAACTGGTATGTAGTTGTTTGCTGACAACTCCAAAATTTAGGAAATGAGGCCTTAGTGTTGAAAGGGGTTAACCACTTTCATCTCTAAATGATGGCGGTGTATGGGTTATGTTTGAAATATGTTTGTTGTGAGAGTCCGTAACACTGAGCATGTCACACTCATCTTGAAGTCCCTTCACTGGCTACCTGTGTCCTCTCGTATTCAATACAAAGTTATGTCAGTCTATTTTAACTGCCTTTCAGGCACCAGCCCAGAATACTTGTCCTCTTTGCTGCACGTGTATATGCCCTCTCGTGAGCTCCGCTCCTCTTGTGATAAACGGAAGTTGTGCGTACCTTCTGTCCAAACTAAAACATTTGGTCAGCGCACTTTTGTTTATCAAGCCCCAGTGTTTTGGAATACACTGCCTCTTGAGGTCAGAAACAGTGAGTCTGTCTCTGACTTCAAGAGGTCATTGAAAACTCACCTCTTCAAGCTTTACTTTGAATAACTGCCAGTGTTTGATGCCTTAGTTGTAGTTCTGTAATCCTCCTTATTTAGACTGAATGTTAATTAGAACATAAATTATTATGTATGCATTGTTGTTTAGTTCATTGTAAAAGTGGTGTGTTCGGGTATTGTGTTTTGTTTGTTATGTGCATAATTATGTCATTGTATTTTTTATTTTTGTATACAGATTGTAAGGCACTTAGAGCTTTTGATTAAGATTAAGTGCTATATAAATACTCATTATTATTATTATTATGTTTGAAGTTTTAAATATTTCCCTGAACCATTGCAGATTTACTGTCTGCCAGAGTGATTCCAGTGTGAATTAACCCAACGCACTACAGCAGGAGATGGATCAGCCATGCAAGCTAATCTGGCACTACCTTTGAATTATCATGGTCAATTCGAGGGTAGTGCCAGATTAGCTTAGCGCTTGCAGGCGCCAAGCTAATCTGGCACTACCCTTGAATTATCATGGTCGATCCACCTCCTGCAACTGGTATATAGTTGTTTGCGGACAAGATTGGGGAAATGCAGCCATGGGGGTTATATGGGTTAATGACCACACTTTTCTTAGCACAGCCTACTATGATCTCCTAGCAACAAGAAAAGTGTGGTCCCCTGTCCAGAGATCTATCCGGTGTGCACAGCCCTTTCCACCCCAAGGTCCCATTTCTCAAATTTTGGAGGTGTTGCTTAACGACTGTGTACCAGTTGCAGGAGATGTATTGACCGTGATAATTCAAGTGTAGTGCCAGATTAGCTTGGCGCCTGAAGGCGCCAAGCTAATCTGGCACTACCCTTGAATTATCATAGTCAATCCATCTCCTGCTGTAGGGATCCAGGGCTAAATGGGTTAAGTATGGAAGGGTCAACTGTACCTTGTTATCTTTCTGCAGCCAGCCTATCATCTCAGACAGCCACGATCGTAACTGGTCGCCGACGTCTGCTGGCCACCGCCGTGCCGACCAACCAGGTGGCCAACCCCGCCATCTGCATTGAGCAGAACCAGATGGTGGTTTTCAAGGTCTCCATCAATGCCACCGACCGCAGCTACAGCCACTACCCCGTCTACGTCACCAACCACCTCTACAACACCAACCCCACCTTCGACTATGGCCCCTTCACTTACCTGGCGTACCTAATCGCTAACACTAACGTCTCCATCACGTCCTTCGCCCACGTGTTCACGGACGGCGGCACCTACGTGTTCCAGGATGCTCAGGACGCCAGCAGGTAACGGCTCTTGGATTCATGCTCCGATGGGCTTTGGGAATTGATGCGTTTTAGCGGAGGAAATCTTACTCGTCCGAGTTGTGAGGCAGGCAGTTTTCACGTCTTCACGGCCGAGGGGAAAAAATGAGCACAATTCAACTGCAAGAGACATAGATCCTCATGAGCCCCCGCGGTTGCGGGGGCTCATGAGGATCTATGCCTCTTGCTGATCCACTTTGATTCCAGCTGGTGCTGTTGACCTTTGAACTGACAAAAGATTTTAGAAAGAAAATAAGGGATCACTTGCAGTGAAGGGGTTAATCATACCTGTCATGTATTATTGTGTTTATACCTATCTGTAGGGGTGATAATCTGAGGTGTTTCCAAATAGCGGTGCGACAGTGGTGTGAAAGTGGGTGGCGAGAACCACAAGTCAAACCACAAACCAGGTAGATGAGGCAAACATAAGTAGATACAGTGCACAGAGCACGAGGAATTACGCTAAGTAATTCCCCATCTTCTTCTTCTTCTTCTTGAACATCATCACACTTGGAGTTTGGCTCTCAAAATGAAATCTGTGGTCTTCTGTAGCGCCTCCACAGGCCCGTACAGTTTCTCTTGTAGAGTGGCGGGCTTCGGCCATATCTCCTCCCTCAGCAGCTGGTGGTAATTCCCCATGATATATAGTACACCTCCAACAGAGCCTGTAAAACTCGGTCATTTGTTTCTGTGCTCCAGGGATGTGATTATTGAGGTGAAACCGTCTGGTTCTTCATGTCCATCTTCCTTATCCTCGGTCACATCGTCGTCGCCTAGCAACCTGGCCCTGTTTGGTGTCTACAAGCAAAGTGTGTCCAATGAGGAGCCAGACTGGGGACTGATCATCGGTATGAGCAATTGTCTTGATTATAAATAATCTGATGTAAACATAAAAATAAAAAATCCAGACCAGAAAAGGTGACTTCCAAGAGCATAAAATGGAAAGAAAATCGCAAGAAAGAGAGAAGCATGCTTAGTAATGACAATTACAACACAATTTATGTATAAATTGATTGTTGTCATTGCCCTTTCTACAGAACCATGTGAAATTTTTGTTTTGTTTTGAGTTAGATTCCGAGTCCCTTTTTGGCATGTTTGTAATGAACTCGTTGTTGTTGTTGCAGGTCTGCTGGCATTTTTTGGAGCATGCGTGGTGTTGCTGGTGGTGGCGGTGGTTGTGTGGCGGCCACGTGACTCCATCATCTACCCCATGAAGCGCTGGAAGCCGCGATACCGCAGTCTGGGTATACCACCACCGGTACCCTCCTACATCCGCTACGACGTCGACCACTGGCCCGACAAGATCAGGTACAAAATGCAGACCAAACAAGTGACTGCCAGGCGGGTAAAGTGCAAGAGGCATAGATCCTCATGAGCCCCCGCAATCGCGGGGGCTCATGAGGATCTATGTCTCTTGCAGCGAATAACCCAATGAAGAAAGAAACACGCTTAGAAAAGACAATTACAACACCATTGATGTAACTGCCTTTTCTAAGCGTGTTTCTTTCTTCACTGTACACTGCCCTGTTGCTTGTATTCTCATTGCTGTCGAGTGTACATGGTTGAAAGTTTGCAAGTGAAAAGACCTACTTCCTTTAACGCATATGGAAATAATTATGTATTTTCATGACTGAATCCTTGCTTATGCTGATAGCACACAGAAAACACACCAAAAATCGTTTCTAGATTGAAGGAGAAGCCAAAAAACACCTTGAAAATATGAGGAAAAAAAAACACACACACCAAAAAACAGCACTCTATCAGCACCTGTATGCCTCCACCAGTAGCAGAACATCTTGGGGCCCACGATGGCTGCAGTGGGCCCGTAAACAGCGCAGGCCCAGTACAGCTGTCGTGGGCCCGAGGACCTTCCCTTACTGTCTCAGACTCCAGCTTGCAGTAGTACTCCTCAGATAGACCCGCTCAGGGAGTACGCCACAAGTACGCTTCTTGTTAAACCTGATGGTTATTATTATTACATGGTATTTATATGGCGCATTTCTCATATTCATAATATAACTCGATGCGCAGAATGTAGCTGCAAACTGAACCCAACAAGCACGCTCACGTGAATCACGCGCATTCACTCACACACTGTACGTAAACACAGAACATTCACCTGGTGCTAAGGGCAAGCTCAAGTGAGCTACTGAAGTTGTTTTTGGAAGTCGTTTGTATTTGAAATTTTATTAAGTTGTCCAAAACTGATACCAAAGTGGAGGGGGAGGAAGACCTAGAGTACCCGGAGAAAGAACCCCCGATGGTCTGCCCGAATTAACGGTGACACTTACTAGAGGAGAAAGGTCCGACGCCAGAACCCAGAATCGAACCTCGCACCTTTAGCATTGGTGGCAGGCACCTTAACCACTGCACCATGGCACGCCCCGTGGTTTTCTGGGAAGTACTTCTACAGGCATTGATGGAATACCGCCAGAGATCTGGAAACATGGAGGCACAGCACTGCACAACAAGCTCCATGACCTCTTTCTCTGCTGCTGGGAGGAAGGAACACTACCAAAAGATCTCCGTGATGCAGTCGTTATCACCCTGTACAAGAACAAAGGCGAGAAGTCTGACTGTTCCAATTATCGGGGAATTACCCTGCTGTCCATTGCTGGGAAAATCCTTGCAAGGCTGCTCCTGAACCGGCTGGTACCTGCCATCGCTGAAGACCAACTCCCAGAGGGCCAGTGTGGCTACACAGAGCCAACAGGAGCACCACCGATATGGTCTTTGTGCTGAGACAGCTACAGGAGAAGTGCCGCGAGCAGAACAAAGGGCTGTACGTAACATTTGTCGACCTAACAAAAGCGTTCGACACTGTGAGCAGGCAAGGCATGTGGCAGATCCTGGAGCGACTTGGCTGTCCCCCAAAGTTTCTCAACATGATTGTCCAGCTACACGAGGGCCAGCAAGGCCAGGTCAGACTCAACAATGACCTCTCAGAACCATTCCCTATTCTCAACGGCGTAAAGCAGGGCTGCGTGCTGGCACCGACCCTCTTCACCATCTTTTTTAGCATGATGTTGAAGCAGGCCACAGTGGACCTTGATGATGACGATGCAGTGTACATCACGTATCGTCTCGATGGCAGCCTGTTCAACCTCAGACGACTGCAGGCCCACACGAAAACCCTAGACCAACTGATTCGTGAGCTGCTTTTTGCTGATGATGCTGCCCTCGTTGCACACACAGAGAGAGCCCTGCAGCGCATCACGTCTTGCTTCGCAGATGCTGCCCAGCTCTTTGGACTCGAGGTCAGTCTGAAAAAGACAGAGGTCCTCCATCAGCCGGCACCCAAGACAGTGTATCACCCTCCACACATCACCATTGGCGAGTCTGAACTAAAGTCAGTGCACCAGTTTACCTACCTTGGCTGCATTATCACGTCGGACGCCAAGCTGGACAAGGAGCTTGACAGCAGGCTGGCAAAAGCGAACAGCGCTTTCGGGCGACTTTTCAAGCGGGTGTGGCACAATCAACAGCTGAAAACAGGCACCAAGATCAGCGTGTACAGAGCTGTGGTCCTCACCACCCTGCTGTATGGTTCCGAGTCCTGGGCCCTCTACCGCAGCCAACTACGACTCCTCGAACGCTTCCACCAGCGCTGCCTACGTACCATCCTGGGCATTCACTGGAGTGACTATGTCACCAACGTCGAGGTCCTTGAACAGGCTGAAACTGTGAGCATCGAGGCTTTGCTGCTGCGGACACAGCTCCACTGGGCGGGGCATGTCTCCAGGATGGAGGATCATCGCCTACCAAAGATCACCCTGTTCGGCGAGCTTGCTACTGGACACCGTGACAGAGGGGCACCAAAGAAGAGATACAAAGACTGTCTCAAGAAGTCACTTAGTGCCTGCCAAATCGACCACCACCAGTGGTCTTCGCTTGCTGCGGACCGTGACACCTGGCGCTCCACCATTTACAAGGCAGCTGTCTCCTTTGAGGACTCTCACAGAGCTAGCCTTAAGGACAAGCGGTTCAGGAGAAAAAAAACAGAGATGCCGCAGCTCAGAACCCTGGCCATACCTTCCCCTGCAGCCACTGCGGTCGAACCTGCCTGTCTCGGATTGGCCTCCGCAGCCACGAACAAGCCTGCAGACGTCGTGGTCAACTATAAAATCTTCGTTCGCGAAGTCAAGCCAAGAGACTTCTGCAAACAGTGCGGGTGTTTCTGTACTTTCACAGTCGCCAGCTTAGTTATCGCTAGCCTTCACAAAGGACCCCAGCCATTTTTCTGAGGATTTTTCCCATGGCCTTTTTTTTCTGGTGCACGTGAATCTTGTCAAAATCGAAAATTCTGTATGACCTTGACTTTTCCCTTAATGCCCTGGCTAAGGTGCTTTTGTCACAAACCTAGTTGTAAACTGTTTTCCAGCGACCCTGACCTGGGTCCTCGGCCAGACACATTGGGATCTGAAACCAACTTGATGGCAGCGATGGGTAAGTTGCTCCATTGTTATATTAGTCATAAATAATTGTGTTAACTTCCACTTCGACAAACCCGACCACCCCGACACAAAACGCCTCTGCACGTCACTTTCTAACCACAATCTTACACAGCACATCACTAAACCCACCCACCGACTCGGCCACACCCTCGACTGGATCATCACCCGCACCTCCGATCAACTCTTCCTCGACTTTGACACCTCCTCTGTGCTTCCCTCCGACCACCTCGCTATTCTCGTCGCCCTCAACCTACCTCCCCCGAAAAAGCCCAAGCTCTTTGTCTCTCGTCGGAAACTAAAATCTGTCAACCGAGAGAACTTTTTCGACGAGGCTGTCGACCGTCTCTTGGACCCCACCTCCTCTCCCGATCTTGCATCCCATTTCGATTCCTCCCTTCGAAAACTTCTAGACACCCATGCCCCTGTCACCACCTGCTCCATACCCAACCGACTCCCCTCCCCCTGGCTCACTGACGACATAGCCGAGGCCAAGCGCGAGCGTCGACAAGCGGAACGCCGCTGGCGCTCATCCGACCTCACCGTTCACAGAGAGATCTTCCAAACCACCAGATCCAAAGTCTGCAGAATGATCTCCGACTCCAAACGCAAACACCTTCAAAACAAAATCCTGGAATCCACTTCTTCCAAAACCCTCTACGCTACTATGAACACACTCCTAGGCACTTCTAAAGACTCTCCTCTTCCCAACACACACAGCAAAGAAGAACTTCCGTCCGCCTTTTCCTCCTATTTCTCCGACAAAATCCAAACTCTGCGCAACACACTCGACACTCTGCCTTCTTCGCCTTGCCTCCCTGACACCCCCACCCCTTTTCCGGCACTCCCCTCTCGTCCTTCCGCCCCGTCTCTCAGGATGAAGTTCTCAAGACCATAAAGTCCATGCCTTTCAAAACCTGCGAACTAGACCCCCTCCCAGCTTCCCTCTACCAGGACGGCCTCCCAAAACTTTTGCCCTTCATTACCGACATCATCAACACATCTCTAGAAAATGGCTCCGTCCCCGATATCTTCAAGTCCGCCATCGTCCGTCCTCTCCTCAAAAAACACAACCTCGACCCAAACGAACTCAAGAACTACCGCCCAGTCTCCAATCTCTCTTTCCTGTCCAAGCTTCTTGAGAAGGTCGTACTCAACCAACTCAACCTCCACCTCGCCGACAACAACCTCCTCAGTCCCTTCCAGTCTGCCTATCGCAAACATCACAGCACTGAAACTGCCCTTCTACATATCCTAAACGACCTGCTTCTCTCCACTGACTCGGGCAACATCTCCCTTCTTACGCTACTCGATCTCTCTGCCGCCTTCGACACCATAGACCACACTATCCTCCTCCACCGCCTCCACCACTCCTTTGGCATCACTGACTCTGCTCACTCCTGGTTTCACTCCTACCTCTCCGACAGACAGCAGTCCGTCACCATCGACGGCGTCTCCTCCAACCCAGTCAGGCTCTCCTGCGGCGTTCCTCAGGGGTCCGTCCTGGGCCCGGTCCTTTTTACACTCTACATCTCCCCCCTGTCCAACATCATCCAGTCTCACCACATACACCACCACCTCTACGCTGACGACTCACAACTACTAGACAAAGACAAACTCGACAACACTCAGACACTACTGACTCGCACGGCTGACTGCTATGAGGACGTGAAAAACTGGATGACAGCAAACAAGCTCAAACTGAACGACGACAAAACGGAAGCCATGCTGGTAGGCACTCGCCAGAAACTTTCCCAGCTCTCTCCCTCTCTCCACCTTCAACTCGACAGCACCCCCATCTCCCTCTCTGACTCGGTCAAGAACCTTGGCGTTATCCTCGATTCCTCTCTTTCCATGACCAGCTTCGTCTCCGCCACGGCCCAGGCATGTTATTTCCACCTCCACCGCATCAGTCAGATCAGAAAATACCTCACTACCGAAGCTGCCACCAAACTCGCTGTCTCTCTCATCTTATCTCGCATCGACTACTGCAACTCTCTCCTTTCTGGCCTTCCTCACTCCACCACTCTCACTCTCCAGCGCGTCCAGAACAATGCTGCCCGCCTCGTCCTCAGAAAGAAAAAATCCGACCACATCACTCCCCTGCTCAAGCTCCTTCACTGGCTCCCCATCCCCCAACGCATCCAATACAAGATACTGTCTCTCTGCTACAAATCCCTGAACAACTACGCTCCTGCGTATCTCTCCAACTTACTTCACCCCTACACTCCTCCCCGCTCCCTCCGCTCCGCCTCTGACCCTCTCCGACTCCTCATCCCCCGCACCAAACTCAGCACTTTCGGCCCCCGCTCTTTCTCAGTATACGGTCCAACCACCTGGAACACTCTCCCACTCTCTCTCCGTCAGAAACACTCGCTCTCCTCCTTCCAGTCTGCCCTCAAAACTCATCTCTTTCAACAGTTCTAGCACTATATCACCACACTCCCCAGCCCAAGCTGACCGTCGTAATGTATCTTCACTATTTGTGTTACGTGAGTCATTGTCTAAAGCGTGCGCATGCGTGTGCGAGTTGTGAGTGCGCGCTTAGAGTTATAATTATTATAAGATAAGCGCATTATAAATACCGTAATTATTATTATTATTATTAACCCTTTTAGCCCCAAGGTCCCATTTCTCAGATTTTGGAGGTGTTGCCTAACAACTATGTACCAGTTGCAGGAGACGGATTTACCATGATAATTCAATGATAGTGCCAGATTAGCTTGGCGCCTGAAGGCGTCAAGCTAATCTGGCACTACCATTGAATTATCATGGTCAATCCATCTCCTGCTGTAGGGACTGGAGGCTAAATGGGTTAAGCATAGAAGGGATGTATATGATCATCTTGTTATTTACCTGCATATTTTTCTGTCGGCTAGCGACTGGGTGCCTGATAGGGGGCAAGGGATCTAACAGTTTGTGTGTCCAGCGCTGAGTAATTCCCCTTGGTGTGTGTACGGTTCTACCAGTGCTAGCCTCATGTATCTGGCTTGTGAGTGTAAGCCCAAGGGAGAGTGTGTGTGAGAGATTACTGGAATTCAGTTTGGACATTTTGGGGGTGTCACTTAATCAGGCACTACCCTTGAATTATCATGGTCGATCCATCTCCTGCAGTAGTGCATTGAGGCTAAGTGGGTTCAAAACAACTCCTGCCACTTTGCTTGCAACATCAAAATCATTTGCAGGTAAAAACGAGCATCAGGAGTTGGAGAATTTCAACGTGCGCGTGTTCTACGACAAGCTGGAGGACCAGAACTTGCACCTGGCGGCTCAGCTGGCTCGGCAGAAGGAAGACCTGGACAACTTCTACAGTCGCATCTGTGCCCAAAATGACGAACTCCGCAACCTCCTCAACAACATGGACCCTGCCAAGCTGGAGGCGCTGGAGCGTAGAGGAGAAGCGATCGAGCGCGAGACGCTGGTAGAAGCTGCTACAGCAGCGGACAGCATTTGGCCGGGCAATGCGGCCGGCAAGTTCAAATATGCCGGTGAGTCACAAAGTCTTTTGTTATTTGTTTTTCATAAGCGTGAGTGTTATTCTTGATTCAGCCATGGGCCCAAGGACCGTTTGCTTTCTAGGTTTCTGGGTGGGAGCCAGAGACCTGCCCACGCTATATCCAGGATCCTGTATTTGTAACGTTACTTGCACTGTAGTGACATTGACATTATGGTGGGATGTGTTATATTCTTTTCTGTTGCAGATATTAATCTATTAAACCCCACAGCCGTATTTCCCAAAGTTTGAAGTTGTCAGCTAATGACTTTGTACCAGTTGCGGGAGATGGATTGACCATGATAATTCACGGGTAGTGCCAGATTTGCTTGGCGCCTGACGGCGCCAAGCAAATCTGGCACTACCCGTGAATTATCATGGTCAATCCATCTCCTGCTGTAGGGCATCAGGGCCGAATGGGTTAAAGTGAGATTGTGTTGTATTGCTCTGTCTCGTTTCTATCATCTATACGCTGTCTTCCCGTCTTCAGGCGCTGGTACTCGCGAGGCGGAGCTCATGGCCGCGCTCAAGCTGCTGCTGGACCGCCTGAACACGGGCAACATCCCAATGAGCAAGGAATCCTGGGAACAGCTGCAGCGAGGAGCGCCGGCCGGAGGTCAACAGAGCAGTCTCAATATTTTCCGCACTGGCATTGGTGCTGGTGGAAAACAGGTACGGTAATTGTCGTAAGAAGTCAGTTTGGAGATGCATGTCAGGTTGTAAACCCTGTGTGTGCATGCGGCCACTGGTACTGTTGACAGTACTGGCATGATGTGAATGAAATGTTTTAACGGTTTGGATGTCACGATGATTCCTGTGGGAATGTACAGGAATGTGATCTTTCCTGTAGGAATGTGTAGGAGGTATCATCACGACAAAAGCCACTACCGTCAAACAGTAAAAAATGGAGGAGGAATGGAAGGAATGTGTTCGTTTCATTGAAATGTTGCATTTGTACAGGAATGTGATCATTCCTGTGGGAATGTGTAGGAGGTATCATCATGACAAAAGCCACTACCGTCAAACAGTAAAAAATGGAGGAGGAATTAAAGGAATGTGTCCGTTTCATTGAAATGTTGCACTTGATTTCAGCATGTGTGGGAACCATCAGGTAAACAAACCAAAAAGCATTCTTGACAAAATTGTCATGGACAGAAATGCTCATTGCAGACGACTGCCCAAGGGGAGCTACTGCGGCAACAAAATGGCGAGAAGATGCAGCTGGAAAGAGAGTTGGCTCGGTCTGAACAAGATGCTTTCGACTTGGCCTTGACCGACCTTGACAGTGCCAGGCGCAAGGATGTGGACACCAGGATGGATGCCCTGGCGCTCAAACTTCAAGGTCAGACACATCTCAAGGTTTAGCTTTGACCCCTTTGTGTCTGCAGGCACTGCAACAGTGGACAGTAGTAGTGACTGCATGCGCTAGGGGTTAACCCATTTAGCCCCAAAACACTACAGCAGGAGATGGATGGACCATGATAATTCAAGGGTAGTGCCAGATTAGCTTGGCGCCTGATGGCATCAAGCTAATCTGGCATTGCCCTTGAAATAACATGGTTCATCCCTCACTTGCAACTGGTCATTATGTGACGCCTCCAAAAGTTGTGACCTTGGAGGTGAATGGGTTAAGTACATTTGTGATCACAATTAAGATTTGCAACAGGAAATATTAGCACATTTTCTTTTGATGAGGGGTTGCAGGGAAAAAATTAATATTGTTACAGTGATGATTTATCAGCTAGGAAAACATCAACAGATTACTCGCTGACTCGGATCAGTGACCACATGTCGGACGGGATCCTGTATGAGAAGTAAGTCCTGTTTTGTCTTAAGCTATGTCATGATTCTTGATTTTGTGTTCGTACAATACTATGGATGTTTTTGCGGTACTTAACGCAGGTGACCTGAAGGACTCGGAGGTGCAGGAGGTACTGCGCCGCCATGAGAAGGACCTGCAGGACACGCTCAACAAACATAACGCCACGCGAGAACGGCAAATGGAAGAACTGCGTCGTCGCCTGGCTGAGAAACGCAAGCAGCGTGAGGCATTACTGCGCGAGAAGCATAAGGTGGAGGTAAGGAGACAGCTTCTGTGGACGTCAAGGGAACACGGGTACGAAACGGTTTCAGCATGAGGCATAGATCCTCATGAGCCCCCGCCACTGTGGGGGCTCATGAGGATCTGTGCCTCATGCAGTTAGATTGGGTTCATCTTTTCCTGGCAGGTAAGGGGTTAATTCAAAGGGAAGGGGATGTCTGGGGATGTCTGTCTGTGTTTAGAGCCAAGATACGGCAAGTAGCAGGTAGGAAAATGCACTGCCATCTTTTCTAAACTTCCATGTAGCTTAACTCATTCAGCCCGACGGCCGTATTTCCCAAATTTTGGAGGTGCCATCTAACGACTATGCAGCTGTTACAGAAGATGGGTCGACCGTGATAATTCAAGGGTAGTGCCAGATTAGCTTGGTGCCGACAATTATCATGGTGGACCCATCTCCTGCTGTAGTGTGTCAGGTCTGAATGGGTTATAATGTTTCTTTAGTTTCTGACATGAAAACTTCATCTTAGAATTGTATACAGTGAACTTATGATATAACAAATCGCCCAGCTTGTGTTGTTGTTATATCCTATGTTTGTTATAAGCGAAGCATTTTACCTAGCAGAAGTGACATGGGGACCTCTGAACGAGTGTTATTATACAAGACTTTTGTTAATCCATATCATACTGAGGCTAAAAGCTTCAGATTTGTACACTGCCATATGCAGGCTACATTATAGTACTTACAGATAAGGATATAGACCAATGGCTTTAGTTCAAGGGTAGTGCCAGAATAGCTTGGCGCCTAGAGGTGCCAAGCTATTCTGGCACTACCCTTGAACTATTTTAGTCAAACGTATTTCACTCACTGGTGTATTCCGAAGGATAAGGGTCAATCCAACCTTGTTATTAGCGAAGTCGACTGTATATCCTTTTCTGCATCTCACAGGCTGAGAAGGCTGGCCTGCCTCCCCCTCCAGAGCGCTCTGAAGACACCACAGATATGACGCTAAAGACGGAGGAGGGTCTGCTGAACACGGCGCATAGCGAGCACCTTTCAGGACAGGCTAAAGGCGAGATGGACGCCAGCCACAACTCTGCCGACCAGCAACGCAAACAGATGTCCACCAATCTCACCAGCCAGATTGTAAGTCACAGGCATGGCTTTCTCTCCCTAATAGCAGGATGGAGGTTTGCACATCAAATAGTGCTTAGCGGCAGCAGGATTTCACAGCTCCAGGGGCCAATTGCATGAGCTTAGTCCTGCACCAGCCACTAAGCAAAGTGCTTCGCTATAGGGGCCAGTTGCATGAGCGAGCTTAGTCCTGCACAGCCACTAAGCAAGGTGCACCGCTATAGGGGCCAGTTGCATGAGCGAGCTTAGTCCTGCACAGCCACTAAGCAAGGTGCGCCACTATAGGGGCCAGTTGCATGAGCGAGCTTAGTCCTGCACAGCCACTAAGCAAGGTGCGCCACTATAGGGGCCAGTTGCATGAGCGAGCTTAGTCCTGCACCAGCCACTAAGCAAGGTGCGCCACTATAGGGGCCAGTTGCATGAGCGAGCTTAGTCCTGCACAGCCACTAAGCAAGGTGCGCCACTATAGGGGCCAGTTGCATGAGCGAGCTTAGTCCTGCACAGCCACTAAGCAAGGTGCGCCACTATAGGGGCCAGTTGCATGAGCGAGCTTAGTCCTGCACCAGCCACTAAGCAAGGTGCGCCGCTATAGGGGCCAGTTGCATGAGCGAGCTTAGCCCTACATCAGTCACTAAAGGCTTTCTCACACGGAGAAACGAAACGAAATGTCTTATATGTTTAGTTTTTAAGCATCCATAGTCAGAAATATGACCCGATATCCACCGATACAAACCAGAGCATGTGTTGGTGAAGAGTTACCTCCCCTGTGCCAATTGAAATGAATTTTCACGGCGTTTCTGCGTGTGTGGAGGAGGTATTTTGATGCAATAAAAATGTTTTGTTTCTTGTGTATTTCGTTTCTCCGTGTAGGGAAGCCTTAAGCAAGGTGCGCCGCTATAGGGGCCAGTTGCATGAGCGAGCTTAGTCCTGCACCAGCCTCTAAGCAAGGTGCGCCACTATAAGGGCCAGTTGCAGGAGCGAGCTTAGTCCTGCACCAGCCACTAAACAAGGTGCGCCTCTATAGGGGCCAGTTGCAGGAGCGAGCTTAGTCCTGCACCAGCCACTCAGCAAGGTGCGCCGCTATAAGGGCCAGTTGCATGAGCGAGCTTAGTCCTGCACCAGCCACTAAGCAAGGTGCGCCGCTATAGTGGCACACCTTGCTTAGTGGCTGGTGTGGGACTAAGCTCGCTCGTGCAACTGGCCCCAGCTTTCATTTCATCCCTTTGATGCCGTGAGCGTCTTAAAATAGGTGCTGCACCTTTTGAGGTGCTTTAAAATGCAAGACACATGGGTGACAGTCTTCAGTCTTGGAAACTGATTCAGCTTTTTCAACATCCCAGAATGATGAATTTTAGCTGTTGGGTTCAGACAGAACAGCCCTTCAGACAGCTCGTTCCCTCTGCAAGAGACATAAGTTGTTGGGTTCAGACAGAACAGCCCTTCAGACAGCTCGTTCCCTCTGCAAGAGACGTAAGTTCTCATGAGCCCCTGCGTACGCATGTGCTCATGAGAATTTATGTCTCTTGCTGGCTGTGGTGTTGTGGGGCTTTGTCAGTCCATGGGCCGTTTTCAGTCGTTTCAATTTCCGTTCTGTCACCCATGAATACAGTACACCACAGGAAACCCTGCCGTACAATGTAACAGTACTGAACCTGAAATAGCCGGTGTTCGATCAGGAGTTTTGGACAGCCATTATTCCCATTGTTATGTATCTCCGCAAGATACTATCCAGCCCATGAAATGGTTATTAAATAAATAAATCAGCGCATTAACTAGGCACTTTATCCCAATTTTAAATCGGCTCAATCGCCACCACGAACTGAAGCCAACAAGCACGCTCACATGAGTCGCTCGCATTTACCCACACACTGTACATAAACACAGAACATTCACGTGGTGCTAAGGGCAAGCTCAAGCGAGCTACTGGAGTTTTGGAAATTCAAATCGTTTATATATATGGAACTCACTTCCACTGCATGTCCGTCTATCCCCTACCTTGATGACCTTCAAAACAAATTTGAAGACCCATCTTTTCCAGGTGGCATATCAAGATTTGCTGGAAATGTTGGCTGTTTTCTTACATGTGTAGCCCCTGTAGGTAGGCTGTGTGTGTGTGTGTGTGTGTGTATGTGCGTGTGTGTTTCATTTTAGGAACATGCCTACATGGTGCGAGCAGGTGTTTGTTTGAAGAGTGAGTGCGTTCTAATTCTTCTCCTTTTGAAATTATTTTTATGTGCTGTAAAGAGCTCTGAGCTTGCTGTCCGTGGGGAAGGGCGCTATATAAAAACTATGTATAATTATTATCGTAAAATTTGATTATGTGGCTGAAATTGATACCAAAGTCAGTTTAGCCCCTTTAGCCCCAGCACACCCCAGCAGGGGATGGGGTTGAGTGATAATTCAAGGGTAGTGCCTGATTGGCTTGGCGCCTGATGGCGCCAAGCCAGTCTGGCACTACCCTTGAATTATCAGGGTCGATCTATCTCCAGCAGCTGGTACATGGTTGTAAGGTGACATCTCCTAAGTTCGGGGAATGTGGCCCTGGGGTAAAAGAGGTTTATGTCTGGGCAATTCAGATGTGGGCTGAATTTATTTAGCTTGTGATGGAAAAAAGGTTTGTGATGGAAAAACGGCTGACGTTTGCTGGGTATCCATGCGAAAACCAGGAACTTGTCCACATGACATTTCATGAGATCGGATTGCGCGGTATGTCGATGTGCGTAGTACTAAAGCTGACCACACTCGCTTTTTGATGATCTGTTCAGGAGGCGCTGGGAGGCCAGAGCTTGATCCCCGAAGACCTCGCACAGGAGCTGCTGAAGCAGCAGAAAACCCGAGAACGCGACCTCGCCAACCAGATGGATGCGCGACGGCGTAGGCAGGATGATGAACTGTCCAAAAAGCTGGCGCTGCGTCGACAGGCACGACTCCGCAAGATGCAGGGAGAAATGGACCAGGAGATGGCTGATGTGAGGGCATTTTTGTTTTCTACCTCATTCAGCCTCCACACACTTAGTTGGAGATGGATTGACAATCATAACACCGTCGAACCTGTTTTGACTAACCATCCCCCCCACCCCCCCCCCCCCAACCCCCATCCCCCCAAAAAGAAGTGGTTGTAAGGGAAGTCTTGCTGGTCGAAAAATGTCACCTGTCATTGGAGACTATACTTTAGGTGGTTACGGCCACCTCGGTGACGGTCTGTAATGACAGGTATTTGGCTATTTTTAGCGCTGAATGTGTCATTACAAGCTGTTACTTGGCATGCACACGGAATCCAGAAATGAACTCTTAACTCGTTCGCTCCCAGCCGCATTCGGATGCGTGGCTTATGCCGCGCATCCGGATGTGGATGGCCGCAAATGAGTTAACAGAATTACTTAGTGGCAGAGGGCATCTTGCAGAAAAGTTATTTAGTAGGGAATGAGTGCACCCTTTTCATCCTGATACACTACTGCATGAAATTTATTTTACTATGATAGTTCAGTGGTGGTGCCAGAATATAATGACAGGTATTTGGGTAGTTTTAGCGCACAATGTGTGGTTACAAGCCGTTACTTGGCATGCACACCAAATCCAGAAATGAACTCTTAACTCGTTCGCGGCCAGCCACATCCGGATGCGTGGCTTGTGCCACGCATCCGGATGCGGCTGGCTGCAAATGAGTTAACAATGAGTTAACAAAATTACTTAGGGGCAGAATACATCTTACAGAACAGTTATCCCTTTTCATCATGATACACTACTGCATGAAATTTATTTGACTATGATAGTTCAGTGGTGGTGCCAGAATACCTTGGCGCCTAAGGTGCCAAGCTTTTCTGGCGCGACCTGCAACAAAAATGCTTGATCTGTCTCCTCATCTATAATGCGGCCTTCACAGGACGATAAGCAAATGATGGAAATCAGCCTCAGGATGTGAAGGGTTAAGGGCTGCTGGATAATACATTTTCCCAATGTTGCCTGCAGCTGTCGGCCAAGCTGATCCAAGAGGGGCGTGACAGTGAACTGGACTCCATGCTTCACTCCCTGACTGTGCAGCACCAGCAGCAGCGATTGGCGGTCAATGCAGAGCTGGACGCTGACGACGCTGAACACCGCAGACAGCTGTCGCAGGGGCTGGACGATGACTACACCCTCCACCTTTCTGACATCCACCGCGACATCAAGAAAGAGGTAATGAGATGGGTCATTGCTTTAACCCCCCCCCCCCTCCCTTGTGCAAGTGGCGACGGCCCTGTTTGCTGTGGCCCTGTGGCTGCATTGCACAAGGAGGGGTGAATTAATGTGGCCTGGCGAATCTGCATAATGTGGCCTGGCGAATCTGCATGTGTTTTATTCCTGAAAGTTTTGACAGTTCTCTTTCACTGCAGAAACACAGCGAACATCACCCAACTGCAAGAGGCATAGATCTTCATGAGCCCCCGCTGTCACAGGGGCTCATGAAGATCTGTGCTGCTTGCTGTTCTCATTTATATCTCTTTTGCCTCAGACAGGTCAGATTAGCCCTTTTAGCCCCAGGTCCCATTTCTCAAATTTTGGAGGTGTTGCCTAACGACTCTGTACCAGTTGCAGGCGATGGATTGACCATGATAATTCAAGGGTAGTGCCAGATTCGCTTGGCACTTGAAGGCGCCAAGCTAATCTGGCACTACCCTTGAATTATCATGGTCAAGCCATTTCCTGCTGTAGGGATCCGGGGCTAAAAGGGTTAACCAGAAGTAAATCCACAGTGGTTTCAGAGGAGAGGCTTGTTTTTGTTTGTTCATTAAATACTAAGATACATGGGGCCAAGTGAGTGTAGTCGCGGAGCACCTTGCTTTAGTGGCTAAGCTCACTCGTGCAGCTGGCCTCTGACCCTGATCAGCAAGGTACGTAGAGTCACATGAGTCCCTGCAGGCTATACGGGTCTGTGTCAATCTGCGTCTCTTGCATACATGCTGACGATTGAAACAGACTGTGTAGTTAACCCATTCAGCCCGACGGCCGCATTTTCCCACATTTTGGAGGCGTCATCTAACGACTATGCACCAGTTGCATCAGATGGATCCACCATGGTAATTCAAGGGCAGTGCCAGATTAGCTTGGCGCCGACAGGCGCCAAGCTAATCTGGCACTGCCCTTGAATTATCATGGTCGACCCATCTCCTGCTGTAGGGCGTCAGGGCTGAATGGGTTAACCCTTTCACTGCCAATTGACGCAGACTGTCGTTCGGAAGTCTGTGTCGATTCCACGGCAGAGCCTCAGCCGTTCAAGCAAGATGGATTCAAAGTGGTGTCTACCAGAGGCCTAGATCCTCATGCGCCTTCACAGCTGCGGGGGGGGGCACATGAGGATCCGTGTTTCTTGCAGTGGGACTGTGTCGACTTCTTCTCAGCGGTCAAGGGGTTTATTGTTTGCATCAGTTTTGTGTGCGCGTTTTACAACAAATGTGCACTTTTCTCTTCCTTTTCATGATTTGATGATCTCGTGCCTGTTGCAGCTTGAGGCGGGAATACCAGAGAACGATCGCCTGGCAGCTCAACGATTGATGGACCAATATCGCCGGGAATTGGACGCGCAAAACCATGACAGGGAGAGTGAGAAAAACAGACAGCTGGCTGACCTACAGGTGAGCGCTGGAGACAGTTGGCAGCTGCTTTGATTGTCTTTACTGTAGTTGACACAGATGCGGGCATTTGACCAATTCAGCATACATGTTGTTCATGTTGAGTTTGTTGTTAGCTCACAGCTGTATTATGTTTGTGCATTTCAAACATACACCGCAGATGATGGACACATTGTCAGACAATAGTGAAGTGCCAGAAAAACTAATGAACGGCAGTAAATAGAAACTCAAGCAACAAAACCAACATCAACATGGAAAAGGAATGATGTAGAAAAAGACAGCTTTTGTTTTTATTGTCACACCACATTTCAGAACACCAATTTTATGTTATACTTAGGCTGTCGGTAGCGATTTTCGTTGACCGCTACTGACAAGGGAAGGGACAACACTGATCAGTGTGAAAACAGTTTCTGGGTGAAAACAGTTTCTGGCTGGGGCAAAGCATGTTTTCAAAGTATTATATTGCATTATTTCTTTTTTTCCTTTTTCCAGTCCAAGTTATCAGCCAAGAAACAGCGCCGCCTGAATGAAGCCGCCCGCCTAATGGAGGAGGAAGCAGCCCGACGCTTTGTGGCGGAGCAGACGCGACAGCTGGCACAAGATGGCGGCTCAGACTCGGACAGCGTGCCCTCTGACTTGCAGCACAAGCCCACCGTCACCTACGCTCAGTCATCAGAGGAACAGGCCATGCTGAGAGAACAGGTGGGTTGCAGACTTGCATTAACCCCTTGACTGCTAGAAAATGTGAAATCCTCTCAGCTGCAAGAGGTACAGATCCTGATGAGCCCCCTCCATGTTTTACATGTAAACCTGTAAAAAGAGTTGGAAAACTGATGTCTCAAGTTTAACCCTTTGTACTCCAAGGTCGACAAACCCAGATGTTGCCGTTGTCCTCTGAAGACGGCATTTCAGTGCAGCACACAGATCGACCGTGATAGTTCAAGGGTGATGCCAGAATGGCTTGGTGCCCATGGGCGCCAGGCTATTCTGGCATCACCCTTGAACTATCATGGTCGATCCTTATCTTCCTGTGGTGTGTCTGGGGTAGAATGAGTTAACCCATTTACCCCTGGAGCACTACACCAGGAGATGCATTGGCCGTAACATAATGGTAGTGCCAGACTAGATTGGTGCCATCAGGCACTACCTTGAATGATGATAGTCAATCCATCTGCAAAATGTTTAGATATTAGTTGTTGGGTGACGCCTCTAAAATGAGGTGACACCTCTGCGGCCTTGGGGTTAACCCGTTTACCCCCGGTTCCCTACAGCAGCAGATGGCTTGACCATGATAATGAAGGCGCCAAGCAAATCTGGCACTAGCCTTGAATTATCATGGTCAAGCAATCTCCTGCAACTGGTACATAGTCATTAGGCAACACCTCCAAAATTTGAGAAATGGGACCTTGGGGCTGAAAGGGTTAAGTGGGTTAAACATGCACATTCCCGTCTCCCTTTCCCCACCCTCCGGCCCTGGTTACACGTTTGTAGTTTAATACAGTGTGGAAATGAAATGTTTCTCCTCACGCCCCAGGAACGTCGAAAGGAAGAGCTGACAAAGCGACACAAGCAAGAGCGGGAGAAGCTGGCGGAACAGCTGGACCAGGACACTCAGCGCCAGGAGGCAGAACTCAAGCGCCAGGCCGATGCCGAGATGGAACAAGCACTGAGGGAGAAGAAAAACAGGAATGCGGTGGAGGAGGCAGCTCGCACTGACCTTACTCAGGAACAACTTGCTGAGGTAATAATAATAATAATAATATTAATAATTTTTTTTCTTTTAAAGTGCAAACTCCCTGAATTGCAGGCTCTAGGCACTGTACATTGCAAATCAGAATAAGATTGAGGGCATGTGCGTTCATCAGAGAGCAAGAGAAAGTGTGTTTTTCACATGTCTGGCTTGAGGCAGATTGTCCCTCCTTGACAAATCTTATCAGACACTACCATTGAATTGTCACAGACAGCCTATGGTTTGTATCTAGTGCTGGAAGTCAAAAAGGTGCAGTGCTTATAGCTCACAGTCATGAGTCACAAACCGAAGGGGAGGCAAATGAGATACAGTGCACATAACAAGGGAAATCACTCAGTGCTGGACGAGCAAATAGTTACAACCCTAGCCCCCCTGAAGGGGGCAAGGGATCTGGTTGCTTGTCCATCGCTGAGTGATTTCCCTTGATGTGTGTCCTTGCTTATATCACAGACGAGTACAAATGTACCTGGGGTGGTGCTCATGCTCTAAACCTTCTTAATTTAGTCATAAAATCCAAGACCACAGCCCAGCACGTAAATCATGTTTTCAGCTGATGGCACGCCACAGACAGGAAGTGGAGGACCTGGCAGACAAAATGGAGTCGGAAAAATCACGTCAACTGTTGGCTCTGCGTGACCGATTGGCCGAGAACCGCCGCCGGCGCATGGCTGACCTGCGCAGGAAACAGGACGCAGAGCTCACCAATGAAATGCTGGAGCAGCGCAAAGAGCTGGATGAAGTTCGTCTCAGAGAGGTGATGATAATGATGATAACTTTAAAAAAATTAATATTAGTGGGTGTAGGAGTGGTCTATTAAAATGAGAAAATCTGAACACCACCCAACTGCAAGAGGTATAGATCCTGATGAGCCCCTGCAATTGTGGGGGCTCATGAGGATCTATGCCTCTTGCTGACACCACTTTGAATCCGTGTTCCTGAGACATGAAGGCTTTTTTTGGTCCTGCATTAACGAAGATTGCAGAAACACAGCCTGCGTTGGCTGGCGCTGAACGAGTTATGATGATGGTGAATAGTTTGTTCAGGATTAATCTTTTAGGATGTCATTGCTCGTCTTGCAAGCCGTGTTGCTAGAAATAGAAATATCATGTTTTCATCCCTACATCACACGACCAATCTCTTAGTGCAAACTGTACCACATAACCGAGCTACAAAACACTTGTTGTGACTAATGGCGGACTTTTTGTAGCCCTCTTTCTGACGTGTCTTGGATGTCAGCTTTGTTCTATAAAAGATCACCAAAACGTTCTAAAGTATAAAGTTACTTAGTGTTGTTCGATACAATGGGCACACTACTGGAGACGGCAACGTCATGAAAGATTTAAAATTACGTCATAAATCTATTATGTATAAATATATATTCCTTTGACGTCAGTCATGTCTGGCGTGATCCAGGTCGGAAGATTTCTTCTTGATTTCTTTTATGAAAATTGTGGAGGAATGAAAACAAATACCTTATTGGTAGCAGGGGCTTGCTGCACAGACCCTTGTAGTCTTCGGGAGGTCAAAGGAACTACTGAGACCAATAACATTATCATCCTGCTGGTGGTTTAGTTTGATTTTTATGTATTATTTTATATATTTTTTCTTGATTTTCCATTAAGGCCTGTATGTTATTGAATGTATGTAGGAATGTATGTTATTGACAAACCTTTTCTTGTGTGATATATTTTAAATGTGCGAATATTGACATGCAGGCCAAGAAAGTAGAGAAAGTGGCAATAGAGGAAGGGATCCGTGAGAATGGCGTGGAGGACAGTGACAAGGTTGTACAGGCAGTGCTGGCTGCCCGACATGCTCAGGTGGGTGCATCATAGTCACGATGGTTGGTGGGTGCCTCGTAGTGGGTGTAGCAGCAGGGTGTAACATGATATCGGTCACCTTCGGAAGACATGAATCCCTTTTGACACATAAAAAAATAACGTGCACTGCATGCTGCAATCGACTGAGCTTGAGCCTTCTTGTTTTTGAGAGGTCACATAGTTTTTTTAAACTATTTAGCCCCGATGCACTGTATCAGGGGATGGATCGACAATGATAATTCAAGGGAAGTGCCAGATTAGCTGGGCACCTGATGGCGCCCGGCTAATCTGGCACTACCCTTGAATTATCATTGTCGATCCGTCCCCTGCTGTACTGCATCAAGGCTAAATGGGTTAGCCTTACTTACCCTTGGCATGAAATTATTGTTTCATGGAGCCTCATGTTTGTACGCAACTAGGAGCTGCGTGACCTTGAGGCAGCGTACCAGGCCAAACGACGTGTGATGCTGGACGAAGCCCTCAACAAGCTGCATGCAGACTTTGACAAACAGCGCGACAAAATGATGCAGCAGCACCAGGTGGAACTGGCCAAACTGCAGGTTGGTGACACAGTAACCTGGCCAGCTCTGATTCGCTACTACAATAGAGATTGATCAACTGTGATGGAGGTGCCGGAATAGCTTTGTGCCTTGAGGTGCCGAGCTATTTCCAGCACTACCATTGAACTGTCATAGTCTAGAGGCACCTAGCTGTTTTGGCTTCCTCACTGAACTATTATGGCCATTATTCTTTCTTCTGAACTGGTGTGTAGTTTTACAGAAGTCTGCTTTTAAGTTACAGATTACAGGTACCAAGCTGTTTCGGCACCACCCTTGAACTATCAAGATCGTTCTTACTCCTGGAACTGTGTTGTGGTCTCCAGAATACAACCCCGACTTTCAGGATGAAGAGTACCAGGCTGTTGGTGCCCTGTCCTTGAAGTCAGGGTCATACACTTTCCTGTGGTGTTACATGATCTTTAGAGGATGATTAACTTCAGATTTGACAAATGTTGACCATAGGGCTGAGAGTGTTAACATGACTAACTTCACTCTGGAGTGGGGCATAGAGCCACAACAGCACCCTTCCAGTGGACATGACTCTGGGCCGTTCTTTTCAGTTCGGACCATGTGTATCCGTCTGCCCTCACTTTGTCCTCAGCGGATCTTCGCCCATGATATCGTTCTCTGTTTGTTTTCTTTGGGTTTTTTTTCTCCACTTTCACTCTTGATTGCAACTAACAATACCATTCTGTGGAAAAGATACAAAGTTACATGTTGTTTTCACCGAGCGGTGTGTCATAGTAGCAGTGCAGGACTTAACCCCTTGACTGCCGAGAAAACATGAACACCACGCCAATGCAAGAGGTATCGATCCTCATGAGCCCCCACAATTGCAGGGGCTCATGAGGATCTATGCCTCTTGCTGAGACCAATTTGTATCTATGTTTCTTGGACGGTTGTGACTTTTGGCCGTTAAATGGACAAAGATTTAAGAAACACGATGTACGCCCACTGGCATGGAACTCATTGGAAGGGGTTAAGGGAGCAAAGAATAATAATAATAATAATAATGAGTATTTATATAGCGCTTAATCTTAATCAAAAACTCTAAGCGTTTACAATCTGTACACAAAAATAAAAATACAATGACATTTGCACATAACAAACAAAACACAATACCTAAACACACCACTTTTACAATGAACTAAACAACAATGCATACATAATAATTTATATTCTAATTAACATTCAGTCTAAACAAGGAGGATTACAGAACTGCAACTAAGGCATCAAACACTGGCAGTTATTCATAGTAAAGCTTGAAGAGGTGATTTTTAAAAAAAATCACGCCCATGTTCTTCTGCTTACAGTTCTGCTTGACGGAATTCATTTGTTTAAAATGTCGGCGTCATTATCATTGGTTTTTCCTTCAACAGAAAATGGCGCTGAGTCCTGAGGAGCTGGCCGAGCGACGTGCCGCCCTGTTGAACCGGCAGGAAATGGAGCTGGCTGACCTTGAGCGGCGCTTGGCGGAGGATGAAGGTCACGTGCGGCACTCAGCGGCTGCAGACTGGGAAGTGGCGTTCGCTAGGGACAAGCTGGCCCTGAAGGAACGTCACTACAAGGTGAGACAGATCTTGGCTGTGTAGCTTGGCGTCTGGTGGAGAAAACAATAAATTGAGGGTGCATTGCTGCATTGAGGCACTTTGATATTTCCACTTTGGCAGCTTTCAACTTCCACCAGTGTTGGAGCAAGGCAAACCGCCACCAGTGTTGGAGCAAGGCAAACTGCCACCAGTGTTGGAGCAAGGCAAACCGCCACCAGTGTTGGAGCAAGGCAAACCGCCACCAGTGTTGGAGCAAGGCAAACCGCCACCAGCGTTGGAGCAAGGCAAACCGCCACCAGCGTTGGAGCAAGGCAAACCGCCACCAGTGTTGGAGCAAGGCAAACCGCCACCAGTGTTGGAGCAAGGCAAACCGCCACCAGTGTTGGAGCAAGGCAAACCGCCACCGGTGTGCAAGAGACATAGATCCTCATGAGCCCCCGCATTTGCGGGGGCTCATGAGGATCTATGCCTCTTGCTGGAACGACACTTAGACACCACTCACAGAATCATGGAATCACCCATAGCCATGACTAATTCAGACAGCATTATCAGGTTTGTTAGGAGTGAGTAGCATCATAAACTAACAGTTGGCAGGTAAGGGGTCAGTTAACCTCTTCACAAGGAAGGGTTAACCTCTTCACTGCTGAAATAAGTTGAACATCACCCAACTGCAAGAGGCATAGATCCTCATGAGGATCTATGCTTCTTGATGACAACACTTTGTGTCCATGTTCCTTTGACGACTGGGGCTCTTTGGAGCTAAATTAAAAAACATTTCATTAACCTTTGGACAGCGGTCCTTTTCTTTCCAAGCTCCCAAAGTGTGGAATGATCGTCCCCATGATATTCGCCATGCACCATCTTTGGCCATTTTCAGGGCTAGATTGAAAAAATATTTTTTTCAATTTGACCTTTGAAAGGGATTGATAAACCCTACATTTTCCCATCAACATGTAATCTGATCAGGCTCTTGACATGTTATGTTTATTATTTCAGTATTGTGTCAGTGTGCATTTGGACCTATGAATGATTGCGTTTTTGTATGTTGTCAGTACCTTAGTTAATTTCAAATGGTTAGATTATCTAGATGTAAAGCGTTCTGAGCCTTGCTTTGTGGTGATATTGTGCTATAGAAGAGTTATATATTATTATTATTATTAATATATCTGCAAGCAATAGCAGATGAAGGGTTATGAGATCGTCCCACACGTGACTCACCTGCTTTGCTTCAGTTTTCTGGGGTATGGTGTGAAGTATTTTTGCAGGTGACTAGAATAGGAATATTCAGTTGTCGGCAGCCAACTTTCGCATAATCTTTTTCAGGCTTAACAGTTTTGTGTGTGCAGAGTTTGAGAAATCTGAAGAGAAGGGTGTGGCTGAGGTAAAATGTTAGACTTGGCTGCCAAGTTATGAGCACGATCAGTTTGAACTTGTTCCAAACCAGCCACACAAAAATACCCTGCAAAAGGTTTTCAGCACTTGAAGAGCAGTACACCAATTTTTTTCATCTTATCGTAGGAGTTTGCTGACGCCCTGCGAGAGTACTCTCCCAAACATGAGGGCGTTGAATCAGCAGAAGAGGCAGCCGATGAGCTGGAGAAGGTCAAGGCTGAACTAGAACAGCGCCGTCGTGAGAAGGAACAACAGCTGACGAAAGAACAGGAAGGTCAGAATTAACCCATTTAGCCCCAACGCCCAACAGCAGGCGATGGATCGACCATGATAATTCAAGGGTAGTGCCAGATTAGCTTGGCGCCTTCAGGCGCCAAGTTAATCTGGCACTACCCTTGAATTATCATGGTCAATCTGGATACCTCCTGCAACTGGTGCATAGTCATTAAGTAACACTTCCAAAATGTGAGAAACGCCCCCATGGGGCTAAAAGGGTTAACCTCCTTTTGCATTCAGCCTGCGATACTGTTGATTGTACCAGTGGCTGCATGCATACAGTGGTCAACAGACATGCGGTAACGGAGCACTTTGTGGACTCGGCCTAAATTACACAGGACTCAGAGGAGATCTGTCCCCCAGACACACGGCATGCAGCCCCCGTCGATGTGTGGACACGCCCTGTTGCCCACGAACCAGATCCCAGCAATGGGTAAATAGCCCCCACTGCCTTGTGGGCGCCTCGGGAGAGGAAAAGGCTAGGGGAGTCAACCCTACACAGATCAGGAGGGGAGCCCCTAAGGCTCAGTTTGACACACCTCTTAACCTTTTGGCTGTCGGTTGCGCTTTTTGTTGCGATGATACCTGCAGCAACAAAAAGCGCAACCAACAGCCAGTGGGTTACGAAAACTCAAATACACAGGGAGAAAAAAAAAATAAAGAAAACTTACAGAACAGTTTTTTGTGTGTGCAGAGTTTGAGAAGTCTGAAGAGAAGCGTGTGGCAGCGGAGATGTCCTCGTATGCCCGTGAACTGCAACAGGAGACAGAGAGAGAGAAGGAGAAGTATGAACGCAATGTGGACGCGCTCAACAAGCGCAAGGAAGAACTGGTGGAGGAGAACAAAAAGAAACTGCAGGTATGGTCCCGATCTCAACACCTGCACATCGTGCAAATCATCAGGAGCCCGCATGCCTCATTCTTGAAGCAAAATCTCTTTGCAAACAGCATAGATCCTCTCGAACCCTCACGCAGTGAGGGTTCATGAGGGTCTGTGCTGTTTGCAGATGGAATAGACGTTCTTAATCAGAATTAGGTCAAAGTCGCACGTGTTTCGTCAAAAAGAGTCGATCAACAAGCCTGGACAAACATGCGACATAGCATGTGTGTTTGGGCTTTTAGCCTGCTCAGTGCCCGGCGACGCAACCTGTGTTTCTGCAGTCTTCATCAGTTCAACACCAACAAGCCCTCACTGTCCTAGGAACTTGGATTCAAACTGGTGTCAGCAAGAGGCATAGATCCTCATGAGCCCCCGCGACTGCAGGGGCTCATGAGGATCTATACCTCTTGCAGCTGGGTGTGTTCAGATTTTCTCAGCACTGAACGGGTTAACCCAGTGTCTGTGTCCAGTGATGCCCAGTTTTTGACTCATCTCTCGTTTCTACCTCTGAAACGTCTAGTTGCTTACTGTTCACGAGGACCTGTGCCGGGCCTCCGATTGGCTGTGTGTATTTTGTGTTTTGCTGCCCTTCTGTGTTTCTTGTACATTGTACTTTTGTTATTTTGGTCATTGTGGATTTGTAAACAAATCATCAATAATATTTTATTGTATGTTCCTGTTGTCCTGTAAATAGTTTTGTTTATGATAAGAATCACAGAAAAAGCTTTTTGGAAGAAGAAAAAATGCATTTTATTAAAGCAAACAGCATTTGAACACTCTTTGGTCCTGCCGCTGGGGCATGCAATTAAGAAAATTCAGTGTACATGCTGTTTATATGACTGCCCAGCAGGACCAGGGTCATGCTGCTGGGCTGGTACTATTCTCTGATTGGTCCCCAGAATAATGCCGGAGGGGGGGGATGGGGGTGAGGGGGGGGGATTCTAGCTTGCTAGAATTCAGATGCTGTATGTCTAATGGCAACTTCGCCGCAGCTAGCAGCTGAACTTTTGACACACACATTTACTTGTTCACTCCAATTCGTGGCTTAGGTTTTCAGTTCAGAAACTCTTCTGTGGTACTTTTTAAGTGTGCTGAAGAGAATTCAGTCCTGGGATGTACCCCGGGGGGTTCAGACTGAATCACCTTTAACGATTGAATGTGAATACTCGACCAGGTGGAGATGGAGCGACTGAAGGCGTCTGGCGCCAGTCAGGAGGAGCAGGACCAGCTGCTGAAGCAGCACGAGCGGGAGGTCAGCACCCTAGTGTCCAAACTGGAGGCCGACCGCCTGCGCATGCACTCCAACCTGCAGGACCGCCTGAAGCGTCGCCGTGCCGACCAACTGCTGCAGAAGGAGGCGGGGCTGAAGGAGGAGACCGCCCAGCATCACCGGCAGATGGACGAACACCAGCGCAGCGAGCTGGACAGGCTAAATATGGATGAGGTGGGTTCAGACAGACGAGAGAAAGGCGAGGGCTGCATTCAATAATCCGCCTGCCCAGTGCGTCCATTTTTGTGAAAAGCAAGATTTTCATTTTATTAACCCATTTAACCCCAACAGCCTTATAGCAGGAGATAGATCGACAATGATAATTCAAGGGTGGTGCCAGATTAGCTTGGCGCCTGTTGGCGCCAAGCTAATCTGGCACTACCCTTGAATTATCATGGCTGATCTGTCTCCTGCAGCTAGTACATAGTTGTTAGATGACACCGCCAAAATTTGTGAAATGCATCCTGGGGGTTAAACGGGTTAATGTCTTCTTCTTCTCAAATGCCGTCACACTTGGAGTTTGGCTCTCAATATGAAATCTGTGGTCTTCTGTAGGGCCTCTACAGGCCCGTACAGTTTCTCTTGTAGAGTGGCGGGCTTCGGCCATATCTCCTCCCTCAGCAGCTGGTGGTTCCCACAGTCCTGGAGGATGTGCTCTGTGGCCTGCTCTGCTTCTCCACAAGGGCACAGGGGAGATGGCACGAGGTGGAAGCGTCTGTGCAGGTGGAAATTGAGTCGGGTAAATGTGACCCCCATGTTATCGGGCTTATCCTACGGTGCTCCTGTGAAGGTGGCGATGATGTCGTGTTTCTTTTGCTCACCAGCGTAGATCCCAAGTAAGCATTGCAGTGTCCTAATTCCCTCATGTTGCATCTGACCTGCAGATGGTAACACTCCAAGAAGCCCTGAACGTTGACCGTCTTGCACATCACCATGACGGCGTGGGTGTCAGGGCAGCAGCGCCATCCATCGCCCGTGACGGCCACCAGACCTCCTCAGCAGCCGATGTCTCCTCCAGTGCTGGCGCCGACGCTGGTGCGGCCATGCCGACAAGCTTTGCCCGCGCAGCGCCACTTGATGAGGCAGAGTTGATGGCCCTGCTGATGGCCTCTCCTCTCTACCAGAAATTGGAAAAGGTGAAGAATGCGGTGGCCCGCGGTGCCCTCCAGGGACAGTCACAGTCGGCAGCAGGTACGTTGTGTGAAATGATCATGTAATAATAATAGAACCAATTTGAGCGACCAACCTTGTGAGAGATCACGTCATGGCGCACCATCGTTTGGGTGGCAATAGCCATGATAGTCTTTAACCCTTTTGGCCCCAAGGTCCCATTTCTCAAATTTTGGAGGTGTTGCCTAACGACTATGTACCAGTTGCAGGAGATGGATTGATCATGATAATTCAAGGGTAGTGCTAGATTCGCGTGGCGCGCCTGCAGGCACCATGCAAATCTGGCACTACCCTTGAATTATCATGGTCAATCTATCTCCTGCTGTAGTGACTCGGGGCTAAATGGGTTAATGATGTGCGACCCATTTTTTTCCTCAAGTCTTTTTTTGAGAAAGCACCTGTCTTTTATCACCACTTTAAAAAAAAAACATAAAAAAACATATTGAACCATTTAACCATGATGCTCAACAGCAGGAGATGAATCGACCATGATAATTCAAGGGTAGTGCCCGATTTGCTTGGCACTATACAGGCTAATCGGGCACTACCCTTGAATTATCATGGTTGATCCATCTCTTGCAACTGGTACATAATTGTTAGGTGAATCCTAAAATCTAGGAAATGCAGCCTTGGGGTTACATGGGTTATCGTTTTGCCTCTCAGATACATGACATGACATCCATAATCCCTTTTGGTCCAGACAAATTACATTAGAATATAGACTGACTAATGAATCAATGAATCTTTATTTGTTTTCTCAAAACACATTACCGATGGTATTACTTAAAGGAAATGGTTTCTTAGCTAGTCTAATTTTAGCCCAAAATTGTTGTGTACGAGTATGGTCATGATGGCAGGTGAGGGGCGCCATAGCCTAGACGGAAACCCGGGTAGCCTCCCTTCCGGTTCAACCACGCATGCGCCACACCACTCATACGCCAGTCAGTTTTCTTTGCTAGTCTCAGAAGGTTGTGTACGGGACTCGCTCTGTTCGTTAGGACTCTATCTTCGTTAGGAAAGTCTAGACAGAAGGAAGCTTGTTCAAGGTGGGAACCTGGCTTGAGGTTTCCGTCGGTCTACGGACTTAGGAACTTGTTCCTAGTGAACGTTACTTGTGAATTTCACCCGTCGGCGCCATCTTATCCTACCGGGCGCGGCGACGCCAGGTTGAACTGTACTCACGCCTAGTGCCGCTCGGGCCCTAGTGCGTGCTACTCGTGTGTGCCAAGCTTCTACTTCGCTCTTCAGCCTGCTCTGAGTGCCTGCTGTTGCGGAGACTTCGTTTCGACGCCTTCACTGACGCCAGTGGCTTCGCCCGGCATCAGCTTCACGTGGTCGCCGTCCGACGCCGGGCCGTGTCTGCGTGCTAGCCTTTCTGGTGGGTCTTCGACCGGGTTGGTGCCTCACTTCTTCGGATGGCAAGGTAATATCTCTGCCTTGGCCTACGTCAGGCGCTCAAGGGTAGTGGTGGAGCGCCGGGCGTAGGCTTACACGGTACGCTTCGTTCGTTCACGCGGATTCGGTGCGGGCCCACGGGGGCACGCTCGCTCGCATTTCATTGTACATTATGTTTTGCAGTTGGCAAGTCCGAACATGCACTCGATGTGGGCAATTCCAGTGGCCGAGTGACGAACATCTGGTTTGCCTGCCCTGTTCCGGTTGTACCTCCACGCGTCCGTGCTCGGTCTGCGCCCCATGGCTGGAGGAACAATGGACCCAGCTGTGGAGTTTCTACGGCCGCAAGAAACCTACGCAAGCACGGAAGAACGATCCCACACCGGTACGCGCCACAGTCCAGTCGAGTGGCCCTGACCGAGTGTCTGAGCAGACGAACCAGCGGCTTCGGTCGCGTGCACGTGCTCTAGTACCGGCAGCCACCACAGTCCAGTCGAGTGGTCTCTGTACGGTCAAGGATCCTAGAGCGCCTCGGGCTAGGCCTCTAAACAAGACTCCGGTAGCCACCACAGTCCAGTCGAGTGGTCTCTACCCGGTAGCAACGCCTCTGCAGGCAACTGATAAGGAACTGATACAGGCTCCTACACCCGCTCTGGTTGCGGGCCTGACTAATACGGATCTCCAGGTAGCTGACAAGCTCTCGCCACAGATTCGTCCTGCTGCTTCCGCTACCCTGTTTTCCGCTAGGGACCAGCGTGGAACGCCAGCGCCCCGCCCAGCTCCTTCCGTCCGGGCGTCAAGTTCCGACAAGTCTTCTCGCCGGACGCGCTCCCGCTCTCGGGTACAAAGCAGTCGCCTCCGCTCTGCTGCGGTGCGAGTTACTCCCCGTCTTCAGTCCGAGCGAACCTCAGCTGTTAGACATCGTTCACGCTCGAGCGACAGGTCTACTCGCCCGAGGACCGATTACTACCGGTCGGAATCCAGCCGACATTCGCGGACACAGTACAGGCATGACTCTGCTTTGCGTTCAGCTTCGCGCCATTTCAGACGTTCCCGGTCCCCGCATCGCCGCCCCCGCTCCCGTTCACGCTCCTCTCGGCGGAGTGCCGCTCGTCGCCCGCGACACCGTCGTAGGTCAGGAGTTCGGGCTTCCCGCTCAGCGTCGAGTGCTTCACGGGACCATTCATCTAGCAGACACTGGCGGCGCCACGCACCAGTGAGAAGATCTCCTCCACCAGCTACGACCGTTACCCGCCCCAGTGACGGGAGTCTTCCTCCTCGTTTGGGAGTGGACCCGATTCCCCACTCAGTTCCGGCAGAAGAGGACACCCTTAGTCTGAACCCCGAGGAATCGATGTCGGCACTACTACAGGTGGCCAGCCCCGCCCCGTCCAATCCCTCGGGTGGTGACGAGGAATTCCCGCCGGCTGCCATTGGACATAGGTTAGAGACACTGCGGGCCCTTGATGAAGCGGCACGGCTTATCGCGGCTTGCCTCCCTGCAGAAGACTGCCCTCCCTCTCCAGTTCTTAAAAGGAAAGCGTCCACCTTTGTGGACGCAGAACGACAGGCCAAGCGATTCAAGTCTCTCCCCCAGCCGCCGGGTTTCCGGGAGTTACGTGATGCGTTTTCTGCTCATCTTGCGCAAGGAGCATGCGGTACAGGATTCTTCTCAGACTCCAAGTGGCCGACAGGTATAGACATCGCCTTCCGGCAGTCATGGTATGCGGGCCATACACAACACTTTTCCTGCCCTCTACCGACAGCGGACCCCGCGGCAGTGGCGTTCTCTGGGACTTCCTTACGTCAGTCTCTCCTCCCCGGGGTAGAACAGACCGCGACACTCATTAGGAACACCCTGGCAGCAGCGGGATTTCTAGATTTGGTCACGCAAGCCATCGTCCGACGTGTAGAGGACTCCTGGCATCCGTCAATTTCGCCTCTGCTGGGAGACCTGCTCGCCCTAGCAGTTTCGGGGAACCGCGCTGTATATCATGTCGCTGTCAACTCCATGGCAGCCGCCTCTAACTGCGACTTACTGCGTCGAGATGCGATTCTCCGTTCCTGTCCCATTCCGCTGGATGTGAAGACTCAGCTTCGGCAGGCGCCCCTCGGCGGTGACTTACTGTTCGGCCCCACCTGGCTCGCTGTAAAGGAAGCTAACAAGGACGCCTGGCCCAACCGCCCAGCTCCAACTTCCTTTCGACCAACCCGCAAGGCTCCGGGTCGCCCCCTGCGGACTGCTAGACCCACCGCCCGCCCGTTCACCAGAGGTGGTCGCCTACCCCCCAGAGCTCCAGCCTTTCCTCGCGCCCGCCCTTTCCCCAGTACCGAGCCTCCCCCATCCCTCCCCGCCCGCACCTGGCCCAGACCTGCCCGGCGCCCCGGGCGGGGCCGGGCGCACTGACTTTCTCCCCCTCCGGCCCCCGCCGACCTCGTCCGGAGTTCCGGTCGGCGGGAGGCTGGCGCTTCACAGCGAAGCCTGGCGCTCGCTGTTTCCGACCGACCCGTGGATTCTCTCTACCATTACTCAGGGACTACTGATCTCCTTCCGGTCCCCACCTCCCGTGCGCCGGAGCCCGGTGTGGACTACAGTTCCTTCAGACCAGCTCAGAGCCGAAGCTCTCCGCGGCGAAGTTTCCTCCCTGCTTCAGAAGTCCGCCACGGAGGTGGTGGTCCGGCACGACTCCCCAGCCTTCTACAGTCGGCTCTTTGTGGTGCCCAAGCCGGGCGGCAAGTGGCGCCCCGTCATAGACCTCTCGGCGCTGAACAAGTTCATCGTCGCTCCGGCCTTCCGCATGGAGACTGCGCGGGCCCTTCGCTCAGCGGTACAGCCGATGGACTTTGCGGTCAGCCTGGACCTCTCAGATGCTTACCTGCACGTACCCATGCATCCTGCTTCCAGACGTTACCTACGCTTTGCCTTCGAGGGGGTCGTCTATCAGTTCCGCGCGCTCCCCTTCGGCCTCAACCTCAGCCCCTGGGTCTTCACTCGCCTCATGGACGCAGTGGTAGCCAGAGCCCGTCGAAGTTCCACGAGCCCTACGTCGAACTACTTGGACGACCTACTTTTGAGGAACCAGGACGAGCGCTCCCTGAGGGAAGACCGAGATGCTCTGCTTCAACTTCTCGAGAACCTGGGCTTCCTGGTCAACCTTGGCAAGTCCGACCTCATTCCCGCACGCCATTTTATTCACCTTGGTATGGAGTTCCTCACCGACCACAATACCGTCAGACTGCCGGAGAAGCGCATCCAGAAGTTGGCGACTCTAGCTCGGCAGGTGTCCCAGTTGACGACGCTTCCAGCCAGGCAGTGGCTTCAGCTGTTAGGTCTGATCAGCGCTGCTGCGGACCTGCTACCGCTAGGACGTCTCTACTCCCGCCCTCTGCAACTGCATCTCCTCCTTCACTGGCGACCGTCGTCGCCCGACCTCGAGGCCTCGATTCCAGTACCTGCCATGCTCCGTCCCCACCTGCTGCGCTGGGCGGATCCTTCCTGGCTTGCGACGGGAGTGCCGCTGTCCTCACCGCCGCCCACTCTCTCGCTCTGCGTCGACGCAAGCCTCGCAGGTTGGGGAGCTCACCTCCTTCCGTCGTTCGAGACTGCCTCCGGCCTGTGGCCTCTGGAATCGCTGTCCAAACACATCAACTGGTTAGAACTGAAGGCAGTATGGCAAGCTCTCCTGGCCTGGGAGCACCGCATCCGACATCAGGAACTGTTGGTTCTCTCGGACAACTCCACGGTCGTCTCGTACATCCAGAAGCAAGGCGGGACCCGCTCTCCATCCCTTTGCATACTACTCTACCAGGTGCTCCGCTGGTGCGAGGATCGGGACATCTCTCTTCGCGCACGTCACATTCCGGGTCATCTGAATGTGCTGGCCGACTCCCTCTCCCGACGCGGTCAACTGCTCCATACAGAGTGGGCGCTGCGACCCGACATCTTTCGACTGATCGCCGTAACCTGGGAGGCTCCCATGATCGACCTCTTCGCCACGAGGTGGAATCGACAGCTTCCCCTCTTCGTTTCACCCATTCCAGACCCTTTGGCCTGGGCAGTCGACGCTCTATCCATCTCTTGGGACGGCCTGGTCGCCTACGCCTACCCGCCCACCGTACTAGTCCCCAAGGTCCTACTCAAGCTCAGAGGGTGCAACACGATCCTGTTCCTGGTGGCGCCATTTTGCTGGACCAAGTCATGGACAACCGACCTCCTGAACCTTGCCACGGCTCCCCCGCTACCGCTCCCCACACCGCGGACGATGCTCAAGCAACCACGGCAACAGCTGTTCCACCCGTGCCCCGAGCGTCTCCTCCTCCACGCCTGGAGGTTGTCCGGCAAGCCCTCGCAGCTAGAGGCTTCTCAGGTGCGGCAGTGGACGCGATCGCTACAGCTCGTCGAGCCTCGACCAGACGAGTCTACGAAGGCAAGTGGAGAGTCCTCTGCGCCTGGTGTGACGACAGACACCTTCACCCCATCGGCTTGACAACTCCCCAGTTGGCGGATTTCTTCATCTGGCTTTTCAGCGACCAGCAGTTAGCACCGATCACCATCCGGGGCTACCTGGCCATGATTGCCGACACGTACAGACACTTGGGACTGCCCGACCCGGGTTCCTGCAAAGACCTAGCCGACCTGATGGCCCACTTCGGTCTACAACGTCCTGCCCGCCGATCCCTGGTGCCACGATGGGACCTGTCCTGGGTACTCACTTGGCTCAACTCGCCCCGTTTCGAACCGATCCAGTTGGCGCGGTTGCCGGACGTGACTCGGAAGACCTGCTTCCTTTTGGCCCTCGCGTCAGCCTCCAGAGTCAGCGAACTGCACGCACTTTCAGCACGCCCCGCCTGCTTACAGTTTCGGGCTGATGGCTCGGTTCAGCTGCTTCCTGACCCGGCCTTCCTAGCCAAGACCAGATCGCCTTTGACGGCCCCTCAACTGGTCACCATTCAACCATTACGAGACCCAAGCTCCACCCGGGAGTCCAGACAACAGGACCCGGTGCGAGCCTTACGTGTGTACCTGCGCCGGACCAAGCCGATACGCAGGGAACGCACCCGCCTTTTCCTTCCTCTGTCCCCAGGTAGAAACGACATCTCGGCCCAAACGATATCCTCTTGGCTCCGGTGGGTGATACGATCAGCCTACCAGGAGCTTGCCCCGGATACAGCCAAACGCATGAGCATCAGGGCACACGAGATCAGAGCCATGGCCACCAGCCTAGCATTCGACCGGAACTGTGCGGTCAAAGACATTGTGGCGGCCGTGGGCTGGCGAGCAGAGACCACCTTCGCACGCTTCTACCTGAGGGACCTCTCCAGCCAGCGCCAGAACCTATCGCTGGTGGGGGACATCGTGGCGGCGCAACACTCCCTCCCGGCGCCCTAGGCGCCGTAAGTATCTTTGCTAAAATTAGAGGGAGGTTGCGGGAGGGTGGCCGACTCGAGCGGCCAGGATGGCAGGGGATGGGGTCGCTATAGCGGCACCCGCCTCCTCCTCGGGATTCTTCCTTTAAGTAATACCATCGGTAATGTGTTTTGAGAAAACAAATGTATTTTTCATTAAAATGTATTTTTTTGAAAAATACTTACCGATGGTATTACTCGAAGGTCCCTCCCACCTGCCCCGCTTGCCGCTGGTTCGCTAAGAAAACTGACTGGCGTATGAGTGGTGTGGCGCATGCGTGGTTGAACCGGAAGGGAGGCTACCCGGGTTTCCGTCTAGGCTATGGCGCCCCTCACCTGCCATCATGACCATACTCGTACACAACAATTTTGGGCTAAAATTAGACTAGCTAAGAAACCATTTCCTTTAAGTAATACCATCGGTAAGTATTTTTCAAAAAAATACATTTTAATGAAAAATACATTTTACAACGGTGAAAATATTAGCACAGTCAGTGACTATGTTGACCAAGATAGTTCAAGCTTGGTGCTAAATTAAAATTTTTAATGTTTTTTGTGTTTTTTTTTTTTTCAGGAGAAGGACATCTGGATGAGAGAGACGCCCAGTGGACCGCAGACAAAGACCTCAATCCTCTTGACGTCAGCTCTCTCAACGCCCGATCTTTCGTCATCTACAAGTTTGGCTGCTACATTGCCGGGATGGTAGCTGCTCGGTGTCGTCACGCCCCAGTGACCATCCTGCTGGCGGACCGCGTCCCAGCCAACCCGCAGCTGTCACGCAACATGTACCGCAACTCGTTCCATTTTGACGCCAACAACCGCATCCTGTACGTGCGCGCAGCTCGACTAGACACGGTGGGCGAGTTCGTCTTGGTTCTGGTCCACTGCCTCGCGCACATCAAGTCTGGTGAGTCAAATGGCTGTTGCATTTGTGTACTTGTGTGGGTGGCAGTCTTTAGTCCTTAAGACTGATTCGGCTTTAAAAAAAACACACACACAAAGAAAACCCCACCTGAAATTCAAACTTCTGGTTCAGACAGAACATCCCTTCAGCCAGCCTGTTCCGTCTGCAAGAGGCATAAATTCTCATGAGGCCCTGCGTCCGCAGTCCTGTACTGTGCGTCAGCGGGGGCTCATGAGAACCGATGTCTCTTTGCTGGCTATGGATTACGGGGCATTGTTTGTCTGCAGACTGTTTTAACTCATTCAGTCTCACAGCAGTATTTCACAAATTTTGGAGGCGTCATCTAACGACTCTGCACCTGTTGCAGGAGATGAGTTGACCATGATAATTTAAGGATGATCATGGATTGATTATGATAATTCAAGGGTAGTGCCAGATGACCTTGGCGCCTTCAGGCGCCAAGCTCATCTGGCACTACCCTTGAATTATCATGGTTGACTCATTTCCTGCTGTAGTGCGTCAGGACCAAATGGGTTAAGTCACTTTAATTTTTCACCAATGTATTTGTGTAGGTGTCTCTGTATACATCAGTGTCGGTGTAATACACCTCATACTGCAGAATAAAATATAATGTGCACAAGTGTCTGGCTTCCACATGGATAGCTGCTGAGCTGATAGTAAAAATATGTCAATCTTCATTTCAGGTGACCTGCGAGATGACACCAGTCCCCAGTTCACCAGCGAATACCAGCGGGCCCTCACCGTCGTTTGCGACTCCCTCTTTTTCTCCCAGCACAACCGCTCATCTGTGACCAAGCAGGCGGTAGCTGATGCCATGGGAATGGACGCAGACTCTGCGGGCCAGGCTTTGCAGAAGATGTTCGGGGAGAGTCCGGGTGAGGACGCACGTACCCGCGTTGTGGAGGATCTCCTGGACGTGAAGATTTTGCCAGAGGTTGACTCGCACGGGCGACAGTTTAATGCTGACAGAGTAAAGGAGAGGTCAGTTTTCATCCAAATTTGGTTTTATTACATAAATTATGTTTAACCATTTTTAGCCCCAATGTCCCATTTCTCAAATTTGGGAGGTGTTGCCTAATGACTACGTACCAGTTGTAAGAGATGGATTGATCATGATAATTCAAGGGTAGTGCCAGATGAGCTTGGTGCCTGAAGGCGCCAAGCTTATCTGGCACTACCCTTGAATTATCATGGTCAATTCATCCCCTGCAACTGGTACATAGTCATTAGGCAACACCTTCAAAATTTGCGAAACGGGACCTTGGGGCTAAAAGGGTTTAATTGTGACCAGTATTGTTCACCGGCTACTACTTCCTTATCCAGTATTTTGCAGTAGCGCAGGAACCGGGTGGGGAGAGGGGGTGGGAGGGGGGTGGGGGGTGGTTGGGATGGGGGGGGGCGGGGGGAGGGAGGCAATGAAAAAGTAGGGGGAAGTATTCCCTGCCTCCCTCCCCCACCACACACACACACACACACACATCTGGCACTACCCTTGAATTATCATGGTCCTACCATCTCCTGCTGCAGGGTCCTGGGGCTGAAAGGGTTAAACATTATTTTCTTCTGAAGGGAATCTTGGGCTGCCATACAGTTTGGGATGCTCAAAAAGATTATTATTAAAGCATTTTACACTAAAGATGAAATTTTGCAGATTTGGCTGTTGTTAAATGAGGAGTGCATACCAGTTCAGAAGGTAGAGTGACCAAGATAACATTCCACAGTTGTGGGAGTTGTCTAATGAAGTCGGCTTATTAGTTCAGGGGATACATTAATAGGTGTAGTTCAAGAGTGGTGCTGAAATAACTTGTCGTCTTTGAGGCTATTGCTGGAATAACTTGGCATCTACGTAGGGGGAGTGCCAGATTAGCCTGGCGTCATCAGGTGCCAAGCTAATCTGGCACTCCCACCATGTAGATGCCAAGTGATTCCAGCACTACCATGGTCACTACCCTTGAACTATCCTGGTCAGTTGGTCTCCTGCCACAGTGTGGCAGAGCTGAATAGTTCATTTATTGACTAGCAAGCCATGTGTGTTGATCTTTTTCTAGCTGTCGATATGAATGAAGCCAACAAAAGGTTTAGACCCTCACTAACCCCACATCGGCTGGGGCCCATGGGCATCTAGTGATAGATGTTGTTCACAGTGGCCCTGGTACTTATGGGATTGAAATTAACTTATGGAGTTTGTCCCTTGTCGTCTTGAACTTATATGCATTCTGTTGACTTCATGTTGCTCAAGCTGTAACTCACTACATCTTGAGGATTAAATATTCCGATTTTCTAAATATACTTGGAGATCTGCATCACATGTCTGGAGACAGATCGCCCACGATCGTTCCAGGGTGGTGTCAGTATAGCTTGGTGCCTGCAGGCACCAAGCTATACTGACAGCACCCTGGAACTATCATGGCCAAGCCACATCCTGTCGTAGCACATCAGGGCTTTGTGGGTTGAATTGCCAGTGTAACTTGATTTAGAATGTTTCACACTTTTGACTCGGCTTTTGCTATTGCTTTCTTCTTGTGCATCTTATGCCTTGCAGACTTGTATCAAACATCAAACACTGCAAGAGGCTATCAGTCAGCCTATGAAGGACGGGTCAGTTTTCTGCCCTAGTGGTAGTTTTGTGGTGTGAAGATCACACTTTGGAGAGAAAATCACCAGGGTGGTCTTTACTTGTGATGTTGATCACTACTGATTGCTTGCATTGATGTCACGGCATTCAGTGCAGTAGTATCTTTTGCTGTGTGGCGTTTATCAGTTATTTTAATATTGTGTGCTGTGATTTTTTTTTTTTTACCAAATAGGTTTCACAAGTTGTTTGAATTGGTTTTTCACGTCAGCCTTGAAAAGATGTTTCACATTAGTGCATTGGGTGTGTCACGACAGCATTTGTATATATAGATCACCCACCTAATGACTCCCTCTCTGTGAGGAATGAAGATGTAAATAGGGCCTGAATGATGGTTAGATACTCGTGAGCATATTCACAATATTCACAGTGATTGCTTCATGAAACTTGTTTCCACCTGCACATAGAATTGGTTGACCCTGTTACTGCCGAGAAAAAGTGAACACAGTCCAAGCGAATGCGGGGGGTCATGAGAATCTATGCCTCTTGCTGAGACCAAATTGTATCCATGTTTCTTACGCGGTGGTTATGGCTTTTGCTTGTTGAATGAAGAAAGATTTCAGAAATGAAAATATGCATCCAGTGGCAGAAAAGGGGTGAACATGCTTGTGCGGTGGAATAGCTTTAGATAAAGATAATTAACCCATTTAACCCCAAATTTTAGAAGTGTCACATAGCAACTGTGCACCAGTTCCAGGACTGTGATAATTCAAGAGTAGTGCCCGATTAGCTTGGCATCTGATGACACCAAGCTGATCTGGGCACTTCCCTTAAATTATCATGGTTGATCCACCACCTGCTTTAGTGTGTCATTGCTCAATGAGGTAATTGTTAACGTCCCCCAAAAATTGTCTCTGGGAATGTTGTACTCAGTCTTATGTCTTTAGATGGACTTTTTGTCTATGGAGGTGTTGTGCTTGGTGGAATGTGAATGTTGTACTCGTCTTATGTCTTTAAATGGACTTTTTGTCTATGGAGGTGTTGTGCTTGGTGGAATGTGAATGTTGTACTCAGTCTTATGTCTTTAGATGGACTTTTTGTCTATGGAGGTGTTGTGCTTGGTGGAATGTGAATGTTGTACTCGTCTTATGTCTTTAGATGGACTTTTTGTCTATGGAGGTGTTGTGCTTGGTGGAATGTGAATGTTGTACTCGTCTTATGTCTTTAGATGGACTTTTTGTCTATGGAGGTGTTGTGCTTGGTGGAATGTGAATGTTGTACTCGTCTTATGTCTTTAGATGGACTTTTTGTCTATGGAGGTGTTGTGCTTGGTGGAATGTGAATGTTGTACTCGTCTTATGTCTTTAAATGGACTTTTTGTCTATGGAGGTGTTGTGCTTGGTGGAATGTGAATGTTGTACTCGTCTTATGTCTTTAGATGGACTTTTTGTCTATGGAGGTGTTGTGCTTGGTGGAATGTGAATGTTGTACTCGTCTTATGTCTTTAGATGGACTTTTTGTCTATGGAGGTGTTGTGCTTGGTGGAATGTGAATGTTGTACTCAGTCTTATGTCTTTAGATGGACTTTTTGTCTATGGAGGTGTTGTGCTTGGTGGAATGTGAATGTTGTACTCGTCTTATGTCTTTAGATGGACTTTTTGTCTATGGAGGTGTTGTGCTTGGTGGAATGTGAATGTTGTACTCAGTCTTATGTCTTTAGATGGACTTTTTGTCTATGGAGGTGTTGTGCTTGGTGGAATGTGAATGTTGTACTCGTCTTATGTCTTTAGATGGACTTTTTGTCTATGGAGGTGTTGTGCTTGGTGGAATGTGAATGTTGTACTCGTCTTATGTCTTTAAATGGACTTTTTGTCTATGGAGGTGTTGTGCTTGGTGGAATGTGAATGTTGTACTCAGTCTTATGTCTTTAGATGGACTTTTTGTCTATGGAGGTGTTGTGCTTGGTGGAATGTGAATGTTGTACTCGTCTTATGTCTTTAGATGGACTTTTTGTCTATGGAGGTGTTGTGCTTGGTGGAATGTGAATGTTGTACTCAGTCTTATGTCTTTAGATGGACTTTTTGTCTATGGAGGTGTTGTGCTTGGTGGAATGTGAATGTTGTACTCGTCTTATGTCTTTAGATGGACTTTTTGTCTATGGAGGTGTTGTGCTTGGTGGAATGTGAATGTTGTACTCGTCTTATGTCTTTAGATGGACTTTTTGTCTATGGAGGTGTTGTGCTTGGTGGAATGTGAATGTTGTACTCGTCTTATGTCTTTAAATGGACTTTTTGTCTATGGAGGTGTTGTGCTTGGTGGAATGTGAATGTTGTACTCAGTCTTATGTCTTTAGATGGACTTTTTGTCTATGGAGGTGTTGTGCTTGGTGGAATGTGAATGTTGTACTCGTCTTATGTCTTTAGATGGACTTTTTTGTCTATGGAGGTGTTGTGCTTGGTGGAATGGGAATGTTGTACTCGTCTTATGTCTTTAGATGGACTTTTTGTCTATGGAGGTGTTGTGCTTGGTGGAATGTGAATGTTGTACTCGTCTTATGTCTTTAGATGGACTTTTTGTCTATGGAGGTGTTGTGCTTGGTGGAATGTGAATGTTGTACTCGTCTTATGTCTTCAGATGGACTTTTTGTCTATGGAGGTGTTGTGCTTGGTGGAATGTGAATGTTGTACTCGTCTTATGTCTTTAGATGGACTTTTTGTCTATGGAGGTGTTGTGCTTGGTGGAATGTGAATGTTGTACTCGTCTTATGTCTTTAAATGGACTTTTTGTCTATGGAGGTGTTGTGCTTGGTGGAATGTGAATGTTGTACTCGTCTTATGTCTTTAGATGGACTTTTTGTCTATGGAGGTGTTGTGCTTGGTGGAATGTGAATGTTGTACTCGTCTTATGTCTTTAGATGGACTTTTTGTCTATGGAGGTGTTGTGCTTGGTGGAATGTGAATGTTGTACTCAGTCTTATGTCTTTAGATGGACTTTTTGTCTATGGAGGTGTTGTGCTTGGTGGAATGTGAATGTTGTACTCGTCTTATGTCTTTAGATGGACTTTTTGTCTATGGAGGTGTTGTGCTTGGTGGAATGTGAATGTTGTACTCGTCTTATGTCTTTAAATGGACTTTTTGTCTATGGAGGTGTTGTGCTTGGTGGAATGTGAATGTTGTACTCGTCTTATGTCTTTAGATGGACTTTTTGTCTATGGAGGTGTTGTGCTTGGTGGAATGTGAATGTTGTACTCGTCTTATGTCTTTAGATGGACTTTTTGTCTATGGAGGTGTTGTGCTTGGTGGAATGTGAATGTTGTACTCGTCTTATGTCTTTAGATGGACTTTTTGTCTATGGAGGTGTTGTGCTTGGTGGAATGTGAATGTTGTACTCGTCTTATGTCTTTAGATGGACTTTTTGTCTATGGAGGTGTTGTGCTTGGTGGAATGTGAATGTTGTACTCGTCTTATGTCTTTAGATGGACTTTTTGTCTATGGAGGTGTTGTGCTTGGTGGAATGTGAATGTTGTACTCGTCTTATGTCTTTAGATGGACTTTTTGTCTATGGAGGTGTTGTGCTTGGTGGAATGTGAATGTTGTACTCGTCTTATGTCTTTAGATGGACTTTTTGTCTATGGAGGTGTTGTGCTTGGTGGAATGTGAATGTTGTACTCAGTCTTATGTCTTTAGATGGACTTTTTGTCTATGGAGGTGTTGTGCTTGGTGGAATGTGAATGTTGTACTCAGTCTTATGTCTTTAGATGGACTTTTTGTCTATGGAGGTGTTGTGCTTGGTGGAATGTGAATGTTGTACTCGTCTTATGTCTTTAGATGGACTTTTTGTCTATGGAGGTGTTGTGCTTGGTGGAATGTGAATGTTGTACTCGTCTTATGTCTTTAGATGGACTTTTTGTCTATGGAGGTGTTGTGCTTGGTGGAATGTGAATGTTGTACTCAGTCTTATGTCTTTTGATGGACTTTTTGTCTATGGAGGTGTTGTGCTTGGTGGAATGTGAATGTTGTACTCAGTCTTATGTCTTTAGATGGACTTTTTGTCTATGGAGGTGTTGTGCTTGGTAGATTAGCACCCTCAACATGTGCCACATGCGGCCACACAGCAGATCAGTCTGTCTTGTCCGGTTGATGTCAGATAGTTGTAGCTGCTGGCATGGTGTTAATCTAATTAGTCAGTCGTTCCCTGGAGTGACAACCGGTGTATAAATGTCTCTGGACACAGACGTGGCTGACTGCATGTGCACGCCAGGTATTTGACTGCACTGTCTCCACCTTGTTGCAGGCTGGCCAAGTACTCTAATTTCTCCATGAGCAGCAAGCTGCAAGGCATGCTGGGAGATCTGGAGGTCAAAGTTCACCAGTCAGGGGCGCAGGGATCAGGTCAGGAGGTCACACAGCAGCTGGCCAGTCTCAGCCAGCGCTACTCCACTGCTGGTAAGTCGTGGGCTGGAAGGGTTTGGGTGGGTACCCAGTAATTTGAAGGTCATCGGGCTCATGTCAGCTGTAGTTAACCTGTGCACGTTTGTGTCCAGGCCAACTAAGGCCAACTTGGGCCCGAGGACTATTTTGCACACTGGGTAGATTGGCGCAGCTTGGGTAGGTTTGTGTGCAGGATGGGTAGGTATATGTGCATGTGTAGAGGGGTTCGGCTTGTGAGGGTTGTTGATGTATGACAAATGATGTACATGTGCTTCTAAACACAAACTACATGTAATCCCATTGTCCAGGTAGTCCGTTTAGTCCACTTTAACCTCAAGGCCCCATTTTCCAAATTTTGGAGTTGTCACCTGACAACTTTGTATCAGTTGCAGGAGATGGATGGACCGTGATAATTCAAGGGCAGTGCCAGATTAGCTTGGCGCCTTCAGGCGCCAAGCTAATCTGGCACTACCCTCGAATTATCACGGTCCATCCATCTCCTGCGGTCTTGGGGTTAAATGGGTTAACCCCACAGCATCGTTTCCCAAATGTTGGAGGTGCCACCTAACTGACTGTTTACCAGTTGCAGGAGATGGATTGATTATGATAATTTTAAGGATAATGCCAGATTAGCTTAGCGCCATCAGACGCCAAGCTAATCCAGCACTACGCTTGAATCATTTTGGTGGACCCACCTTAGCGCCATCAGACACCAAGCTAATCCAGCACTATGCTTGAATCATTATGGTGGACCAAGCTAATTCAGCACTACGCTTGAATCATTATGGTGGACCAAGCTAATCCAGCACTCTCTTCTCTCTTGGCTTGACTTCGCGAACGAAGATTTTATAGGAGTTGCCCACGACGTATGCAGGCTTGTTCGTGGCTGCGGAGGCCAATCCGAGACAAGCAGGTTCGACCGCAGTGGCTGCAGGGGAAGGTATGGCCGGGGTTCTGAGCTGCGGCATCTCTGTTTTTTCTCCTGAGCCGCTTGTCCTTAAGGCTAGCTCTGTGAGAGTCCTCAAAGGAGACAGCTGCCTTGTAAATGGTGGAGCGCCAGGTGTCACGGTCCGCAGCAAGCGAAGACCACTGGTGGTGGTCGATTTGGCAGGCACTAAGTGACTTCTTGAGACAGTCTTTGTATCTCTTCTTTGGTGCCCCTCTGTCACGGTGTCCAGTAGCAAGCTCGCCGAACAGGGTGATCTTTGGTAGGCGATGATCCTCCATCCTGGAGACATGCCCCGCCCAGCGGAGCTGTGTCCGCAGCAGCAAAGCCTCGATGCTCACAGTTTCAGCCTGTTCAAGGACCTCGACGTTGGTGACATAGTCACTCCAGTGAATGCCCAGGATGGTACGCAGGCAGCGCTGGTGGAAGCGTTCGAGGAGTCGTAGTTGGCTGCGGTAGAGGGCCCAGGACTCGGAACCATACAGCAGGGTGGTGAGGACCACAGCTCTGTACATGCTGATCTTGGTGCCTGTTTTCAGCTGTTGATTGTGCCACACCCGCTTGAAAAGTCGCCCGAAAGCGCTGTTCGCTTTTGCCAGCCTGCTGTCAAGCTGCTTGTCCAGCTTGGCGTCCGACGTGATAATGCAGCCAAGGTAAGTAAACTGGTGCACTGACTTTAGATCAGACTCGCCAATGGTGATGTGAGGAGGGCGATACACTGTCTTGGGTGCCGGCTGATGGAGGACCTCTGTCTTTTTCAGACTGACCTCGAGTCCAAAGAGCTGGGCAGCATCTGCGAAGCAAGACGTGATGCGCTGCAGGGCTCTCTCTGTGTGTGCAACGAGGGCAGCATCATCAGCAAAAAGCAGCTCACGAATCAGTTGGTCTAGGGTTTTCGTGTGGGCCTGCAGTCGTCTGAGGTTGAACAGGCTGCCATCGAGACGATACCTGATGTACACTGCATCGTCATCATCAAGGTCCACTGTGGCCTGCTTCAACATCATGCTAAAAAAGATGGTGAAGAGGGTCGGTGCCAGCACGCAGCCCTGCTTTACGCCGTTGAGAATAGGGAATGGTTCTGAGAGGTCATTGTTGAGTCTGACCTGGCCTTGCTGGTCCTCGTGTAGCTGGACAATCATGTTGAGGAACTTTGGGGGACAGCCAAGTCGCTCCAGGATCTGCCACATGCCTTGCCTGCTCACAGTGTCGAACACTTTTGTTAGGTCGACAAATGTTACGTACAGCCCTTTGTTCTGCTCGCGGCACTTCTCCTGTAGCTGTCTCAGCACAAAGACCATATCGGTGGTGCTCCTGTTTGCTCTGAAGCCACACTGGCCCTCTGGGAGTTGGTCTTCAGCGATGGCAGGTACCAGCCGATTCAGGAGCAGCCTTGCAAGGATTTTCCCAGCAATGGACAGCAGGGTAATTCCCCGATAGTTGGAACAGTCAGACTTCTCGCCTTTGTTCTTGTACAGGGTGATAACGACTGCATCACGGAGATCTTTTGGTAGTGTTCCTTCCTCCCAGCAGCAGAGAAAGAGGTCATGGAGCTTGTTGTGCAGTGCTGTGCCTCCATGTTTCCAGATCTCTGGCGGTATTCCATCAATGCCTGCTGCTTTGCCACTCTTGAGCTGGTGGATGGCTGTGAGGGTCTCTTCAGCGGTGGGCGGTTCGTCCAATTCAACCTTTACTGGGAGGTGTGGGATTTGTAGGACGACTGCTTCTTGAACAGTGCGCTCAGCGCTGAAGAGGCTCTGAAAGTATTCCGACCAGCGGTTCAAGATGGAGGTATTATCTGTGAGGAGTGCCTGGCCATTCGCGCTTCGCAGGGGACTTTGTACCAGGTGCCTGGGGCCATACACTGCTTTCAGTGCTTCGTAGAAGCCCCTGTAGTCACCATTGTCAGCACAAAGCTGGGTCCTCTGTGCAAGTCTGGTCCACCACTCATTCTGGAGATCTCTGAGCTTGCGCTGGAGACTGCTGCAGACGAGGCGGAAGGCAGACTTCTTCACAGGGCAGGAAGGCTGGGCTAGGTGGGCCTGATGGGCGGCTCTTTTTTTTGCTAGGTGTTCCTGGATCTCTACATCGTTTTCGTCAAACCAGTCTTTGTTCTTCTTTCTGGCGAAACCCAAGACTTCTGCAGAGGATTTTGTAATAGCAGTTTTCAGTTGTTCCCAAAGTGTTTCAGGGGAGGAGTCTACTGGGTCCGCTGTGTCTTTGAGCCTGCGCTGTAAATCTGTCTGAAAGGCAGCTTTCACATCGTCACGCTGAAGGCTGGCAACATCAAGCTTTTTCTTGGGGGGCCCCCATTTCTTGGGTTTTGGCCTGAAGTGGAGCCTGAGTTTGCAGCGGACAAGGCGGTGGTCAGTGTGGCACTCTGCGCTGGGCATCACTCTGGTGAGGAGGACGTCACTGCGGTCCCTCTGACGCACTAGGACATAGTCGATAAGGTGCCAGTGTTTGGAGCGAGGATGCATCCAGGTGGTCTTTCGACTGTCCTTTTGCTGAAAAGTAGTGTTAGTGATGACCAGTTGCTGCTCCGCACAGAACTCCAACAGTAGGCGGCCATTGTCATTGCAGTTCCCCATGCCATGCTTGCCGAGGACTCCTTTCCAGGCTTCAGAGTCCTGGCCCACTCTGGCGTTGAAGTCGCCAAGGATGATGACTTTGTCGTCTGCAGGGGTACTCTGTAGGAGGCTGCGCAGGTCAGTGTAAAATTTGTCCTTTTCAGCAGGCTCTGCCAGGAGGGTTGGGGAGTACACACTGAGAAGGGTGACGTGTTGCTGGTGTCTCAGTGGGAGGCGCATGGACATGATGCGGTCTGAGTGGCCCGTTGGTAGGTTTTCCAGCTTAGTCGCAATGGATGTCTTGACCATGAAACCCACGCCTGAGAGCCGTCTTTCTGATGCAGGCCTGCCTGACCAGTAGAGGGTGTACCCAGCACCAAGTTCTTGGAGGCTGCCTTCGTCCGGAAGGCGTACTTCGCTGAGCGCGGCGATGTCGATGTTTAACCTCCGCAATTCATGGGCAATGAGGGCGGAGCGGCGTTCAGGGCGTCCGCTGTCTGCTTTGTCGAGCATGGTTCGGACGTTCCAGCATGCTACGTTGAGTCCGGTCGTGGTCGTCATGAGAGTGGATCCGTTATTCTTTTTTGTTTTTTGACCGCAGGAGAAGATGCCCGTTGACCGCGGCTAGCCAACTGGGGTTGCGAGGGGACGAGCTTTGGTTAGGCCACCTTTTCTAGGCCCCTCTCCGTGTGGAGCAAGCAGTGCTGTCCCTAGAGAAGGCTGCTTGGTCGTTCAGGGTGTGCCGAGTGATGTTGTCATCCCCAGGTCAACATCAGGCGACCAATATCCTGAACCGCCTGCATGCAGGTTTGAGACTGCGGCTTCCAGTGACATCTTTCACCTGCCGTTTCGCCCCTCGCCCGTCGCTACAGGACTTGGAATGGTCAGTGTCATGGTCCGTGGACGTTTCCTAAAGCCTGCGCGGTGGAGCTTTTTGGTGGAGTGCAGTGTGCGCAGTACTGGCCCCACCCTTTAAACCCTTGGTTCATCTGCCATGGCCTAGCAAGCTGGGACGATGGCATCGAGGTCCTCGGGTCGTAGGTTTTATATCAGACTGTCCTTGTCCTAGTCTCTGGCTCAAAAGCCTTCCCTGGAGACACGGGGGCTTTGATGTCAGGGGTTTCCTCCCTTAGCCTTTCCGCAGCCAAGCGGCCAGGCCTGCAAGGCAGCAGGCGACTCGTGGAGGGCGGGGTCGTCTATGTCCCGTGCAGATGTCAACATCTGCCCACTGCCCTGAATCCAGCACTACGCTTGAATCATTATGGTGGACCAAGCTAATCCAGCACTAAGCTTGAATCATTATGGTGGACCAAGCTAATCCAGCACTACGCTTGAATCATTATGGTGGACCAAGCTAATCCAGCACTAAGCTTGAATCATTATGGTGGACCAAGCTAATCCAGCACTAAGCTTGAATCATTATGGTGGACCAAGCTAATCCAGCACTAAGCTTGAATCATTATGGTGGAACCATCTTAGCGCCATCAGACGCCAAGCTAATCCAGCACTACGCTTGAATCATTATGGTGGACCAAGCTAATTCAGCACTACGCTTGAATCATTATGGTGGAACCATCTTAACGCCATCAGACGCCAAGCTAATCCAGCACTACGCTTGAATCATTATGGTGGACCCATCTTAACGCCATCAGACGCCAAGCTAATCCAGCACTACGCTTGAATCATTATGGTGGACCAAGCTAATTCAGCACTACGCTTGAATCATTATGGTGGACCAAGCTAATTCAGCACTACGCTTGATTCATTATGGTGGACCAAGCTAATCCAGCTCTACGCTTGAATCATTATGGTGGACCAAGCTAATCCAGCACTACGCTTGAATCGTTATGGTGGACCCATCTCCTGCTGTAGTGCGTCAGAGCTATATGGTTTGTGGAGGGATTCATTGGTGTTCAGTGGTACCTAATACATGGTGCATTAAACTGACGGGCGTATCACACGGGTGAAGCAAAAGTGAGTCTTATGTTCTGGGCCAGTGGTCATCCGTCCGTTGCCTGTCGTCCGCGTCATTTTTGGTAAACTTTAATGTTGGCATTTTCTTGGAGACTATTCAATCCACAGTCTTGAAACTTGGCACAAGGATGTGCTCTCTCATGAAAAGTCTTGAAGTGTAAAAGTGTCGTCTGTCATTAAAGTCAGGCGATTTCTCATAAAGGCGGTCACTGGATCCTTTGTATAGAAAGACATGAAACGTTTGTCTCGCCAGACCAGTATAGCATGTGTTCCTCAGTTTGGAAGATTCATTTTGCAACTTGTTTCAGGCACGACTGTACTGACGCGCCAGCCGCCCCCCAGTTTTGCTATGGCCAATATGAGCGGTCACGCCCTGTGGCAGACATTCAGCAACCAACTTGGTGATGATGATGATGACAGTAACACTGACAACACAGCGGCTGCTACAGCTGGACCACCAGAAACCACGCCACAGGTGGATTGTGCTTGAGTCACTAATGTTGTTTAACCCCATTTCAAGGGTGGTGCCAGAATAGCTTGGCGCTTCAGGTGCCAAGCTGTTCTGGCACCACCCTTGAACTATGACAGTAAATTTATTTCAAGCAGGATGAAAAGAGTTTTTAATAGCTTTTATCAACTCATTGAACCCTATGTTCACATTCCTAAGTGTAAATATAGACCAATATTGTATGCATTTCAATGAAAACGGCAGGTTAAAAGCCCAGACAAACATGCAATACTGCATGTTTGTCTGGGCTTTTAATCGACTGTTGTCATCGAATATATGCAATTTTGACCTACTTCTGATTTCCACAAATCATCCATCTTCCTCTAAAGACTACGTACCAGATAAGGCAATAGAAATCTCAAGTACCACTCTCATATTGTCAAGGTGGATTCATCTGTTGTTGTAGTGTGTCAGGACTGCATTTCTAAGGGACCTTTTGCCACAGAGGCAGTTTGTGGGGCTTATGAAAATCCATGCTAGAATAGCAGTTAAGTTATGTGTCACTGTTTAGGTTGACATACTGTTTGTATCTTGCTCAGGATGAGTACGACGATCTCTGTCAGGACTTTGCACGGATCTGCCAGCAGCAAGTGGCGGCGCGGGACAGCATCCGACAGCTAGAACAGGACGTCACCTCCGAAATGGAGCTTGTTGAACGCAGCAAAGGCTCCGAGCGAGAGATGCACGCCAGGCAGCAGCAGGAGGTGACAAGGCAACTGAACGCAGCCAGAGAATCCTTGCAGAAGTTGATGTCTGAGCGCGCTCGCATTGAGAAACTGTTGGAGAAATCAGTGGTGTTGAGTGTCGCGAAGCCAGAGCAGCCGGCACAAGAATCGTCTGCAAAGCCGTCACAGAGCAGCAAAGCTTCTTCCCAAAAATCTGGCCGCAAAACAGGGAAGTCCAAGAAGTAGACACTTTTGGCAGATTAAACCCTTTCCCTTTTAAACACAACAAATAATGTCATGGGAATCATTTTGAAATCCAAGAAGGAAAATCTTTCGTGAGCGTTAAACCCTTCCCTGCCACTGGACCGATATTTATCTTGTGAAATCTCTGTTTTATCTTGTGAAATCTCTGTTTTATCTTGTGAAATCTCTGTTTTATCTTGTGAAATCTCTGTTTTATCTTGTGAAATCTCTGTTCACGCAGCAACCAAAAGCCACAACCATCAAAGGAACATGGTCATGAGTTGGTCTCTTGAATTTTTGGCAAGAGGCATAGATCCTCATGAGCCCCCGCGACAGCGGGGTCTCATGAGGATCTATGCCTCTTGCAGATGAGTGACGTTACACTTTCCTGCCAGTCGCTGGAAAACGATGTCACTTTCGGAGAATCATTGCCGATTAAGGCGCACAGAAATAAATGAGGCCCGTGAAAGTGCAGATCCTTATGAGCCCCTGTGTATGCGGGGCGGTCATGAGGATCTGCGTCTGTTGCACTTGGTTGTTATTTGTGTATCTCCAGCAGTGAACGGATGGATGCATGTAAAAGCCTTTTACATCATTTGCCCGAGACAAAACACACTCGGCCCCGATGCCCTACAGCTGGAGATGGAATGACCATGATAATTCAAGGGTAGTGCCAGATTGGGTTGGCGCCTTCAGGCTACCCTTGAATTATCATGGTAAATCCACCGCCTCCTGCAACTGGTACATAGTCGTTAAGTAACACTTCCAAAATTGGGGAAATGCACCCATGGGGTCAGGTCACGATTACCACAAAACAGCATTTTGTCCAAACTGTGTCTTTTGTGATGCTGACTCATTCCACATTGATTTGGACCTCGGCTGACTACAGAAAGAGAGCTGATTGTGTCAACATTTTTGAAGGCACTGGGAAATCTGAACTTTATGTGAAGCCTGCAAGTCTGTGATACATTTTAGAGCTTTGTGATAAAGTTGCAAAATCAGGAAATCAGCATTTGTAAATATTTTTTGTATGTGATACTTTTTTATTACTATTTTTTGTAATTCACGGACATGTGGTTTGGGATATAACTTTTGTTATTTTTTAACAACTTGTGAAGCATATCTTGCCCGTAATGAGAAATGGAAAAGTGATTCAGCATTCCAGGTGTATACATTTGAGATTTGTCTGTGAGTTTTTATGCTCCATTCCGTCCTGTTTCAGCATTTCAACTTTCAGCATAATAAGTACTTCCTGTGTTCTCATTTTTGTAATCAACCCCCCTGTGCATGCTGCCAACAGTACTGTAAACATGTGTACAATCAAACGCTACAGATAACTGTAAACAGTGCTATCACACACTGATCTAAACAGTACAAACACTACTGTAAACAGTACTGTCACACACTACTGTAAACAGTACGATTAAACACTACCATAAACCGTACTATCACACACTACTGTAAATGGTACCGCTGGCTGCATGTACTCCTGCATCAATAGCGGCGAAAGTGTCGTTCAGCGTTGCCATTGGCAACGCTGTACGACGCTTTTGCCACTATTGATGCAGAGCACCTTGGATAAGCATGGGTGGGACTTTTCCGGCTACAGCCGGATTTCCGGATTCACACCTCCCACCCACCCCTCACCCCCCCCCCCCCTCCCCCCAATTTTTTTTTTTTTCACTTAAAAAGTGCCCCAATACCCTCGCTTCAGGATTCAACTTTTTTTTCGGTCTCACCCATGAATAAGTTAATTCCTCTTCTCTCTGTGCAAGTCTTATATAACAAAAAGTGTACTGCATTTGTATTGGAGCTGTTATGTTGATTGCAAAAATAAAATCGAGGTTAGCCCTTGAAATGAAATGCTCTGGTAGCAGTGGTGTGCAATACACGTTACGTTGGGGTGGCTACATTTTTTTGTTTGTTTTTGTTTCACAATTGTGCTGGTCGCATTTTGAAACGGGTCCTTAACTGTACGACCGTCGGCGGCGGTTTTTGTCGCGATGACCCCTGCTGGAATCGTCGTGACGAAAACGGTCATCCACAGTCAAAGGGTTAACAATACGGACATTACAGAAGTGAGTAAAATGCTATCCAAATGATTTTCTTCTCGTGGTTTTCATCTTTATCTGATGTGTCTATGAAACGTGTGGCATCATTAATTCTGATTATCCCCTGGAACAGCAGGGGCTTGTGAGAATTGATGCCTCTTGCAGATCTATGGAAGAATTTGTATGATGAGTGCCTTTTGACCTCTAGTTATTCCATTAGATGTCTGTAGCACGTTTTGTCGAGGTGATTCCTGCCGGAATCACCTCGACAAAACCTGCTACAGACAGCCAAAGTGTTGCAGTAGTTCTAATGTTGGCGCATAGATATATTTCACTCTTTTCTTCCCCTCAAAGTAGACATGTGATGTATAATTGCTGATGTTGGGTTATTTTATCTTTGTTTTTTTTTATCATCTGTTTATGTATAAAAAGTTGTTTTCTTTTTGTGTGTGTTCTGAATAGACAAGTGACTTGTGTCATGTTCGAAGCATTGGAGCTCCTTTCTTTTGTCTTTTACTTTTTTGTTTGCAGTCTTATTTAGATATGATTAAAAAAAACAAAAAAAAAACATCCAACACCATACTTGGAGTGCATCAACTTGTAGCCAATGTTGCGATCATCATGATGATAACATTTTCTGAAAAGGGCTAGTAAAGCCGACGTAATGATGTTTGTTCATCATATTGCAGTTTTATTTAAAATGTAATTTATCTTTTATATGTTTCACATTGAGATTTATAATGTTTATTTGGTCTTTTCCAAAGTGCAGAACTTTCTCTGTTTCATGTGTCCTTTTATTTAAATTTGAGATGTATTGCATATGATACTTTGCTATTGGCATATTTGGATGCATTATGTCTTGAAGGAGTTAATGGTTTTGTACTTTCCCAGTGCGTTAAGGCCATGGGGCCTCTGCCGGCCAGCGTTGGCCCACGCACAGCCATGCACTGGCCAACGGCAGCCAATGTTGGCCCGATGGCCGTTTGCTCATTGGGTTTCTTGTGTAATACCTGGTGTACAGGCCCATATTTGTGTCATTTAAACTTGAACTGGAGTAAACCTGGGTTTGTTTTTTGTTTTTTGAAAGAGCCGTCCAGAATAACACCGTCCAGACTCCTTAAAAATACAGGAAAGGAAATTTGATGCAATTATTTGCTGTTATTTAATACAGTTTAATCAGCATTCCACTCATAATTTTTTATTGACAAATTTGAATTTATTGTATTGTGATATATTACTCATCTTGATTAAATCTTATTTGAAATTAATTTGTTTAAGTTATGTGTTCTGAAGTTGTGTGTCTGTGTGTGTGCGAAAGTTGTCTCACTTACTCAGGCATATCACGTACATGAATATCTCGTCTCTGTTCGGCGAGCTTGCCACTGGACACAGAGACAGAGGGGCACCAAAGAAGAGATACAAAGACTGTCTCAAGAAGTTACTTAGTGCCTGCCAAATCAACCACCGTCAGTGGTCTTCACTCGCTGCGGCGTCGACCGCGACGCCTGGCACTCCACCATTTACAAGGCAGTTGTCTCCTTTGAGGACTCGTGCAGAGCTAGCCTTAAAGACAAGCGGCTCAGGAGAAAAAACAGAGATGCCGCAACTCGGAACCCTGGCCAGACCTCCCTCTGCAGCCACTGCGGTCGAACCTGCCTGTCCCGGATTGGCCTCTGCAGTCGAGAGCATGCCTGCAGACGGCGTGGGCAACCCCCATAGACTTTTCCTATAGTATCTTCGTTCGCGAAGTCAAGCCAGGATATCTCGTCCCTTATTTCAGTAGGGAAGTATAGAAATAAACTACCGTTAACCCTTTGAGTCCAAGGTCCCATTTCTCAAATTTTGGAGGTGTTGCCTAACGACTATGTACCAGTTGTAGGAGATGGATTGATCATGATAAGGCACCAAGCGCACCTGGCACTACCCTTGAATTATCATGATCAATCCATCTCCTGCTGCAGGGTCCCAGAGCTAGAAAGGGTTAATGTTTGTCTGTGTTGAGGACTGTATATTTTGATGCCGTTTAATATTTCGATTCCACTCAAAAAATTTATATACCTGTACACTCAGGCTGAGGCGGGAGTTCCAGAACCAACCCTCTCACCTAACCCAGGCTTCGCAAGATAGCACCACTCCCAGAACAAGGAAATAGTTTAACCCTTATGAACCCCATGGCCGCATTTCCCAAATGTTGGAGCTGTCACCTAACGACAATATACTTGCTGCAGGAGATGGATTGACCATAATTTAAGAGTGTTGCCATATTGCCTTGGTACCATCAGGCGCCAGGCTAATCTGGCACTACACTTGAATTATCATGGTCAACCCATCTCCTGCAGTAAGTACATTGTCGTTAGGTGACGGTAACAGAATTAGTCATAAACCCCAGAAGAAATCCTGCCATGCTTCATGTTGTGAGAAATTCTTTGATATCACCCGCGAACAACATATCTTGTAGTGAATGGACAAAGTGTATTTATTTCCGCATTTTGCAGTAGGTCGACTTAACAAGGAAAAGCAACTCCCAACTTCGATTTCTCGCACCGTTCCCGCGGTCACAACTTGTGTAATATGGTTCAGCCACTGTATTGTTTAAACGTTTCTTAGCAACCACATCGGACAGCATTGACCAGATGGATGCTTGCGAAGAAGAAGACGGAGAAGACTGGACCCAGCCTGCTGATGACTACAAGACGCATGGCGGAGTTGGCCGAAATTCTGGCGCGGCAGGTCGATTTCATTTTCACAGTTCCTCATTTTAATAACCAACGCAGCCCATACAATTCGAGATGGCCATCGACAATGACAGTTGAAGTGTGGTACTAGAATAGCATGGTGTATAGAGGTACAAAGACGCACACCTAGAGGCACCAAGCTATTTTGGCACCACCCTTCAACTATCGTGGTTGATCGGTCGCCAGAACTTTACACACACACACACAAAACAAACAAGATGAGGATTTCATCCCAAAGTCTACAGTAAATTTTGGAGCTCACATGCGTTTATCTTTTAGGAACATTCAGAGTTGTTCATATTTTTAGGCTTATTATACTGATACATTTTCCTCCCCTCTAAGCCAACCTCTGATCAACAAACACGTCAGAGCACACAAATAATGATGGACACACGGTGCTTCCACTTCCAGCCATTAGTAGCCTCTGTGGGCTCGTGCAGCGACAGGAATCCATCTCCTTCTACTTTAACCCACCCTCTGATCCACACACACTGGCACACAGAAATAAAGATGGACACACGGTGACTCCAGCCATTCGTAAGCTCTGTGGTCTGGCTTAGCATAGCTATTCTGAAAAAGAATAATAGCATGAGCAGCGAAATGACTTCACTTCAAGCTTTACGTCATGGCATCATTAGTCCCACGATGCCGTGTTCATAGTGATGACTCGATGTTATATGTCACTCATCGGAGTACTAACATTTGACGTATCAGAGAATCAACTTTGCAATTTTCTTGCTGCTTTTCATGCCTAGGGCTTACAGGTCACAATTTGACCTAATCCTACCCCAGGGCCGGGACAAACAGCAGGCTTATGCAAACACTGTTTATGAAAAATCATGCGTATAAATGAGAAGATAGTTTTTTTCGTTAAAAAAAAAGAGTTATGTTAGCTGTTTTACAAATGACTCTGAAAAAGTGGTGCAGAAAATTGTCTGATTTTCACACCTAGGGCATAGAGGTCACAATTGACCTAATCGTACCTGACAGCCGAGACAAACTGTAGGCTTATGTAAATACCGTATACTAAAATCATGCAATTATTAATGAGAAGTTTTTTTGTTTTTTTTTGTAAAAATGATTCAATTGTTTTAAGATTAACCCATATAATTTGTGGAAATTAATCCTCAAAACGTGATTTTTTTTTTTTTTTTTTTAAATATTTAATTATCACTCAAAACGTTCTAGAGGTACAATGCTGGTTAACGAACTCATTCAGTATGTCCCTTTTATCTAGCTAGATGTAAAATATCTAATAAAAATAAGAAAAATTATGGACTCCAGTGTGGTCAACCGGTTCTGTGAAACGAACATTTTCTGGCCAATGAGCATCTTAATAAAAAAAAATTGAAAAAAAGGTCTCGAGATAATTCTTTTAGGGACAATATCCTAAGATTTCAAGCTTGTCACAGTCCTTAAACACAGGCTCTAGTCGCTGTCACATACACACACACACACACAAACACACACACACACACACACACACACACAGAGCGCTTTGGCACCAAAAAGACTTTCTCTAGCAAGGTTTGTGTTGCTAGACATGACGTCGTTTTTTGTGACTTCTTTGCTAGAATTTCTGCCCCGCACGCCAAAAACGTCATGTGCATGCTCTGGAATGCGCTCTGACCATCCCCATTTCAAAGTCTACCATATTTTCAATATGGTAGACAAAAAGAATCAAAATTGTGACGTGACATCTTGCTTTCATTGGTCCCTATGTTTGTCCTATATCATTGGTCCCTATGTTTGTCCTATATCATTGGTCTCTATGTTTGTCCTATATCATTGGTCCCTATGTTTGTCCTATATCATTGGTCCCTATGTTTGTCCTATATCATTGGTCTCTATGTTTGTTCTATATCATTGGTCCCTATGCTTGTCCTATATCATTGGTCTCTATGTTTGTCCTATATCATTGGTCCCTATGTTTGTCCTATATCATTGGTCCCTATGTTTGTCCTATATCATTGGTCTCTATGTTTGTCCTATATCATTGGTCTCTATGTTTGTCCTATATCATTGGTCCCTATGTTATGTTTGTCCTATATCATTGGTCCCTATGTTTGTCCTATATCATTGGTCCCTATGTTTGTCCTATATCATTGGTCCCTACGTTTGTCCTATATTGGACTCTGACTATATAAGGTGGGGGGTGAAAAAAAAGTGAAACGTTTAGGGCTTAACGTCTTTTGTCCACCACGAAGTGATTTCAAAGACGGGGCACCGAAAAGAGGCCTGTCCAAATTTTGACCCCAGCTGGGTTTGAACCCACAACCTTTGGGTCAAGAGTCAAACGCTCTACCACGAAGCCACACAGCTCCCCAAGGGGGGCGGGGGGGGGGGGGGGGGGGGGGGTGGGAGGGAGGAGGAGGTGGGGGTGTGTGTGTGTGGTTTTACAACCTTACCCTAACTGCGAAAACAAGTAGGATGATGTTTTAAGACCATAAGAGTGAGATTCTCAGTATCGCCTTAACATTGATGTTAGTATCTATTTCTTACTCACCTGTTTGTTTGCAGTAATCCAATGTGAGCATGTTTTCGGCTCACACACACACACACACACACACACACACACACACCACACACACACACACACACACACGGTACACTAACACAGAGTGACAGGCAAAGATCTTGATGTAATTTGTATTGTGACGTTAATATTTGGGATGCCAGACAGATGGTCCTACATGATGATGTAATAGCACAATACATGACGTCACAGTGCCATTTGCCACCATTAAATGATGTCACTGCATGTGAGCTTAAAGTAGGTCAAGTTTCAGTACCATGTAAGCTGCACTGCCCATACCTTTTGGTTGACCAGACTTTGTACAAGACAGTTTTGTGCACCTATGGCCGTTCACGCATCACACCAGTATGTGTTTGTGACACAGCTTTTCCGCATCACAGAAGGAAGTATGTAAAAAAAGGATACATGAAGATTTATACATGACAACATTTTGAAATGACATCAGAAAGTACGTTTACAAAATAGTGCACACACACACACACACACACACACACACACACACACACACACACACACACACACACACAGGGAGGTGAGTTGTGCTCACGATCGACGTCACACACAGTAGAAGAGCTCCGCACATTTTTAGCATTTTGCAACATAATTACTTAATAAGTGACTTTAGAACAATGACAGGGTTATTCTGCTCGTCATGCCGATCAGTTCGGTAGCTTTTCGTGCCATTTGCGGTACTTTTTACTGGACTTTTCAAAACTTCATGGCACGCAAAGCACAGAGGAAGGCAGCCATACGTTACCGCACTGTCGAGTGTCAGCGGACCGGTGGCAGTCATACTCATGTTTTTGGTCGGCTTTCTGCTCCAGTGTGGTGATGTCGAAGCGAACCCAGGCCCACCGAAACGACAGACTCTTTTGACATGCCAAGGCAATCAAGACAATCAGTCGCCTGGGGGTGAGCCAAACGCAGTGTCTGAGCCGGCTATTGCTGATGTGTTTAAAATGTTGAATGTGATGGACAAAAGATGGACAGTATTAAAGCTACAGTACAATGCAGGAGCAGATGGACAAAATTCAGAGTGACTTTACTGCGGTGATGAAAGAAAACAAAGAGTTGAAGGAGAAAGTTACGCAGTTGGAGGATAAGCTGGATGGTTTGGAGGGGCGGAGCAGACGCAAGAATCTGATCTTTCACGGAATCCCCCACCCCCAGGGGCGCTCAGAGACTTGGGCGGACTGTGAGAAAGCTGTCGAGTCAATGTTGAAGGACGAGATGGGCATAGAGGAGGAGATCGAGGTGAGAGATATATAATATGAGCGAATTTGAGCAATTTATATCTATGCCAAATTTTCAGGATTTTGAGACCACAAACTCCCACGCCTTGACGCCGCCCAATTTTCTTGGTTTCCCCATATTTTTTAGGTAAAATAAAGGTTTCCATATTCAATGACATTAAAATTAATATTTTTTATTATAAAATGAATCAAGACGAAATTACTCCTTCTAAATGATATCAATGCGGTAGAAAACAAAGACTTAGACTCCAAGAAACAGCGTCTTTTGTCTGTAATTGTCTCAGGCAAGTCAAAGGCTTATCTAGGAAGACAATACATGACAGAGGATATTGAATCTCTTACCTCTGACGAAATAATCAAGCTTCATTTAAAATATGAAAACCACATTGCTTCACTAATGACTCGTGATTTGAGTCGATCACTTGTATGCCTATACACAAAAGCAGTGAGTCACTTTCTACCTGTAGATTGTGACAGCCTTTCACACGACCTTGAAAGCAATCCTATTGTTTCAAGTTCGATTGGCAAATTAGCATGCGTCATGTTTTACAAGTTTGGAAATTACCTTGCACCTGTGGTAACCCTTCTTGTTACTGGGAGTCATATTGATTTTACAAAAATAAATTTTACTGCAGAAGAAAATGGACGAAACCCAGACGACTCCACAACTGAACCCCAGTCCGGTCTTGACACAGGTTCAAACTGTGACTAAGACTAAAAGTCCAGGCAGGGTTGAGGCTGGAAAAAGATTAGCCGAATATAACAGACAAAAAAAATTACAGCTTCAAGCGCAAACAGAAAAGGCTCATGTGACTGACCAGGCGTCAGCACCTTCAGGACCGTCAGGACCAGTGTCACTAACGTCAGGACCAACACACCCTCATCAAAGTGAGAGACAAACAACTAAGTGTGACCCTGGCCCCGAACCTCAAGCAACAAAATATATAGTTGCCGGATTTGTTGTCGGATTTGGTTACGTAGGTTATCAATTATACAAAAAATACAAACCACAGACTCGTACAGTGTCCAAAAAATCAGACACTCCAAAAACAAAACCAGAAGTCGCCACATTACCAGTAACACCCAAAGCCGTCGACCCATTTTATATGCAGTAAATAAAAATATTATTTTAATTTTTCTTGTATTAGAAAATGAGCGACACAAAGAACATGATGAACCTTGTCTATCACTCTGCCGTAATCAGTGGATTAGCAGTAGCTTATTCTATGCTGGGAAAAAATCTACTCAAAATGAAATCAGCAGACCTGAGTAGACTTGACTTTGAAGACAGCGCTAAGCTAATTGTAGTTGTTACAGCGTCAATTGCGACAAAAGATTTTCTTGTCAAGCAAGGAATTATTCCCGAAAATGTTTCTATGTAAATAAAAATAATATGGCGACGATAGCTATTATGATTGGTGGGGCCATGGTCAATGCATTGGCTTTCAGTGGCTCAAATTATCTCTTTTCAAAAATGGGTAGAGAAGAATCAGCAGAAGAAATGAAACGACACAATGAGGCATCAGAAAAACTTGCTCAAGCCCAGCAGGAATATGAAAAGAATAGAATTGAAAAACTTGATTTCATTAATGAAAGATTGAGGCTTGAAGGCCACGCACAACATACATTTTCAAACACAGACGATGCAATCCGTGAATACTATCTTGTCACAGGTGAAGACATGTCTATCCCAAAACCAAAACTAAGTGACTATTACAAACCAAGTACAGAACAAAGAAACGGAGAGATAATCTTTGTTCTAGTGGGAATGACATTTGTATTTTTTACTGGTCTTTATTTTGCTAGAAGAAATGAACCCCGGGGTAGAAAATAAACTATCAAAAATATATTACTCACCATCAGGTTATTGGAAAGGGCAAACAGCTATTCAGAAATTACATGCCACTGTGGGCGGAGATATAACACTCAATCAGGTCAAGCAATGGTTACAGAGACAAGCAATTTGGCAGATATATCTCCCTGCTCCAAAAAAGATAACAAGGCCTCATTTTGAGAACACATCACCTAATGACACGCACCAAATGGACCTTTTGTTTCTTCCACATGATACAATAAAAAAGAAACGATACAAGTACGCATTAACTGTTGTTGACATTGCTTCAAGGTATAAAGACGCTGAACCCATATCTGACAAAACTGCTACCACAGTTGCGACTGCTTTATCTAATATCTACAAAAGAGGCCCTTTAAGATACCCAAGACTTGTACAGGTCGATGATGGATCAGAATTCAAAGGTGCTGTTAATCAGTTATTTGCAAAGCATGGCGTACTGGTCAGACGCGGTATTCCAGGCGTACACAGATCACAGGCAATTGTTGAAAACTTTAACAAACAGTTGTCAGAGAGACTTTTCAGTTACCAGTATTCTAAGGAACTCATGCATGACACCCGTAACACTGAATGGGTTAAGAGATTACCACATGTGATAAAAGCAATGAATAATGAAGGACACCCAAAGCCTGCTGATGCTATTAAATTGAAAACAATTACAGAGCCAAAAACAGGACCAAACCCAACCCCAGCACCAGACACAAGTTTATTTACTAAACAGGTAAGATATTTATATCAACCAGGAGAAGCTGAAAATGACGACAGACGCAGAGCGACAGACCCCATCTGGTCAACATCCGTTCATAATATAAAAAAAATAATCCCTGGTCCAGACGCAACAATATATTACCTGTATGACCCTGCACCCCAGAGGGCATTTGTCAGAGAAGAATTACAGATTATTCCCCCAGACACCGTTACTCACTTCAGTAACTAACTCATCAATTAATTCATCAACCAGTTCATCACTAATGTCTTCAGATAACTTGAGCCTGTAATGACCAGGTGCATAAGCTTTCTCCTTGGTGTGAAACACGCGTTTTGTGTCTCCCACTGCCAGAGACTTCTTATGTGTTTGGATCATTTCAAGATTATGTTTGTTTGATCTCAGTGACTTGTTTGGATAATCAGGCATTAATGCACCATCTAACACTTGCTTGTAATGTTCATGACGAATGTCTTTATTTTTTATCGCTGTTTTCTTGATACCTTTGGCTTTTGACTGACTACCCTTCTGGTGCAGTATAGAATACATTTTTGATCTCAGTCCAACGTACTCAACTATTGGCACACCATTAAGTTCATCCTTAAACTTACCAGGCACTTTCTTGTTTTGTGTGCTAAACAGCGGGTGATCCTTAGGGTAGTCAGATGTGTCATACATGTGTAGTTCTGTTTTCATGTCTTCATAAAAGTCTTCAGTACACACATCAATGATCATAGAGTCAGTGTCAGTGTATAACAGACGGCAGTCAGGATACTTTAATTTGAAGTAATCATAATAAAATTCAAGCATTAGTAATTTTGACAACTCAAGAATTGCCATACCAATGAATACTGGCTTGTCCAGTTTAACAATCTTTTTTTTGAGTGACACTGCATACAATGATGAATGAAACTCTTTATACCCTGTGTACTGTGGCTTACCTGTAAGTTTAATTGCACCCAATTCAGTTGTGACCAGTCTCACATCTTTTCTGTGATGAGGATTTTCCATTGTCTTGCCAAAACAGGCATTGTTCATAAGCTTAAAGAAGTCTTTGTCAAATGCAGTGTTGCCGTCTCTGGCACGGAGGGTTGTGTTTTTCATTATGTAATCTTTCATGAAAGCACTCTGATCAAATTGAATTCCTCTGTGAACTTTCTTTAGTACTAACCCATGTCTGATGTAAAACTGCAACAAGCGGTAGTGACAAACGTAATTGAATTTGTCATTTAAATTTGGTACAAGTTTGGTGTCTTCTTTTTTCCCTGTCATACTCATTTTCTCAACAGCCAACGTATAATCATTGTGGTAATCATGTAGATGGTGTGGGTACTCTAGGTCTACTTCAAAGATCCAACCCTTTGGATCGTTTCGGTCATGATTCATAATATATTTTGTTATGTCTGTTATGTCATACTGTGACAAATCATGCAGACAAAAGTTTTTCAAGGGCAATAACTCACACATCGCGAATCCGTAAAGGTTATTAGCGTCAAGGTACGTAATGAATGACCTTGACCCAG
>BTPG01000001.1:48713014-48744411 GCA_036245525.1 Semisulcospira habei
ATTTGTTTCCTCAAAACACATTACCGATGACATGACTGTCTGGAAATAGTCTACTTGCTTACCAATTTTAGCCTAAGACCCAAAGGGTCCCCCCACGAGGCTCTCGGGGATCCCTAACAGGGACGAGAGTAGCCTCCCCTACCCATCCGGTCACGTGCCCGGTGGTGCCTCCTTTAGCCAGTTGTCTACTTCGCTGTTAGTGTACGCACGCGTTTACCTGAGCCTCTGACCCTTCGTAGACTGTGTACGGTTCGACCGGCCTCTCTTCGCCTAGCCTCTCGTCTCTGCTTCTGGCGTCGCCTTCTTCTCTGCTAGCCCTCGTCTGTGCCTCGTGCTGTTTGCTGGGCCTGGGGCCTTCTTCTGCTTCTCGGCTTCCATCGCTCACGGTGGTTTGTGCTTCGGCGCTCCGCCATGGAAAGGTAACGTCTCGGTCGCCGCCTACGTCTCGCCCGGCTGGGCCGGACGTCGGTCTCGTCTCGAACTTTTTGGTTCTCTCTCGCGTTTCGTCGTGAGCTTCACTCGTTTACCTGGTTCGGAAGTTATGTAGGCGGGTTAGTTCCCGCCGCCGGTCGCCTTTCATCTTTGGGTTTGTGTTGCAGTCAGCAAGTGCGCACCTGTCCCCGATGCGGCGACTTTCAGTGGCCTAGTGACCGGCATGAAGTCTGTCTTCCGTGTTCTGGCTGCTCTTCGGACCTCGCCTGCGCTGTCTGCTCTTCGTGGCCGGAGGTTCGTTGGTCGGAGCTTTGGAGGTTCTACCGGCGCGAGCGACCTGTCACAGCACGCCGGGACCCAGTCAAGCTCCCCTCCTCGGAAGTGGAGAAACGCACGCCTCGTCTGCCTGGTAAGACTATTCCTGCTACGGTGTCCGCACCGCCCTTGCCCGCTGACTCCTCCGGCGAGTCGCCAAGCCAGCATGGTGCCCCCCTCCTTGAGCCCCGGGCACCGCGACTGTTGTCGCCTGTTAGTAGACGCGTGGGCCTTGTGGCCCCCCCTAAGCCCGCTGACTCCTCCGGCGAGTCGCCAAGCCGGCTCCGTGCCCCCCTCCTTGAGCCCCGGGCACCGCGACTTTTGTCGCTCGTCGATACACGCGTCGGCCTTTCGGCCTCTCCGTCTAGTTGTGCCCCCCTCCTTGAGCCCCGGGCACCGCGACCCTGGTCGCCTGTTACTAGACGTGTTGGCCTTATGGCCCCCCCTCCTAAGCCCGCTGACTCCTCCGGCGAGTCGCCTAGCCGGCTACGTGCCCCCCTCCATGAGCCCCGGGCACCGCGACCGTCGTCGCCTTCTACCCTTCACCGTGGCCTTTCGGCCCCAGCTGCTAGTCCGCAACGTGCCCCCCTCCTTGAGCCCCGGGCACCGCGACGGTTGTCACCTTTTCCTCCTCCTCGGGACAGAAGAGACCGTCCCCGTTCTTCCAGGCGCCTTGAGGTCGACCGTCGGCTTAGCCCTCGTCGCGTGGATAGGAGACGTAGCCCCCGGCATTCGTCGTCCTCTCGCTCGACCTCCTCGTATGCCTCCCGTCGGCGCAGCCGTTCTCCGCAGCGCTGTTCCTCTCGGCGCCCCTCACCACACTCCTCTCGTCAGAGTCTTCGAGACGACAGGACTCCGCCTCGTTCTCGGCGCAGTAGTTCTCATCGGGATCGACGCTCTCATCGTTCCCGACGCCCTTCGCCTCTTACTTCCCCGCACCGGCATCAGCGTAGCCCCTCGGCTCCTCCTCCACCGCCTGCGCGCTTTGGCTTACCTACGGTGCTTCGGTCTTCCCCGCTGCCATCGCCTGCCATCGATGGAGAGACCTTAAGCCTGCTGCCCGAGGACTCCGTGTCGGCCTTGCTTGGGTCCGGCAGCCGTTCGCCCTCTCAAGCGGAGGATACAGCGTCCCCAGCTACCCTGTCCTCTCCTCGTGGCGAGACTCTCCGAGCCTTGGACGACGCCGCCCGTCTGATCGCGGCGTGCCTTCCCGCGGATGCCTGCCCACCTTCCCCACCGCTGAAGAGGAAAGCGGCCGCCTTTGTGGACGCTGCTCGGCAGGTTAAGAAATTCAAGTCGCTTCCCCAGCCGCCTGCCTTCCGCGACCTAGCTGACGCCCTGTCTGCGCACCTCCAGCGAGATTCCGCTTCCGACTCGGACTTTTTCTCTGACCGCCGCTGGCCTTCCGGTGTCGACATCGCCTTTCGGCAGTCCTGGTACGCCGGCCACTCGCAATCCTTCTCGTGCTCGCTGCCTCCGGTGGATCCGCCTGCGCTGGTGCTCGCCGGCGGCTCTTCTCAGCTCAACCGTGCCCTGCCTCGCGGCCTAGAACGTACCGCCTCACTCGTCCGTAACGCCCTCGCTTGTTCGGGTTTTTTGGAGCTCCTCACACAAGCCTTCATTAGCCGTATCGAGGCAGCCTGGCTTCCCTCTGCTCCTCCCCTGCTGTCGGATCTTCACACCTTGGCTGTTGCAGCCAACCGAGCGGCCTACCATTCGTCCGTCAACGCCATGTCAGCGGCCGCCAACTGTGACTTGATGCGGCGTGATGGGGTGCTCCAGTCCTGCCCGGGTCTTCCCCGTGATGTGAAGTCCCAGCTACGCCGGGCCCCGGTCGGCGCTCCGCTCCTCTTCGGCCCTTCCTGGCAGTCCCTGAAGGAAGCTAACAAGGACCGTTGGCCCAGCGCCCCCTCGTCTCGCTTTCCGCCAACCCGCAAGGCCTCGGGTCGCGCCCTGCGGTTCGTCAGACCCTCCGCGACGGCCCCTGCCTCCGCCTCGGCCTCCCGTCCTCTCTCCTCTTCCCGTGCGCCCGGTCCTGCCCGCGCCCGTCCTGCCCGTTCTGCCCGACCTGCCGTTCCGGCCTGGCCCAAGCCCGTCCGCCGCCCTGGGCGTGGGAGGGCCCCCTGACTTCTACTCGCCTCCGCCCCCGCCGACCGCTTCGGGGTCGCCTGTCGGCGGGAGGCTCGCTCTGCACGGAGACGTCTGGCGCTCCCTGTTTCCGGACGACCCGTGGATCCTCTCCCTTGTCTCAGTCGGTCTTCTCATCTCCTTTCGTTCCCCGCCCCCGCTTCGGCGATCCCCCCTGTGGACCGAGATTCCGTCAGACCCGCCCAAGGCCGATGCCCTTCGCGGAGAAGTCGCTGCTCTGCTCCAGAAAGCTGCTACGGAGGTCGTCGCCTGCCACGACTCCCCCGCCTTCTACAGCCGACTATTCGTCGTCCCCAAGCCTGGAGGCAAGTGGAGGCCGATCATCGATCTCTCCGCCCTAAATCGGTTCATCGCCGCCCCGTCCTTCCGGATGGAGACAGCCAGGTCCCTTCGTGCGGCCGTCCAGCCCATGGATTTCGCTGTCAGCCTGGACCTGTCCGATGCCTACCTGCACGTCCCAATCCATCCTGCCTCCCGCCGGTACCTCCGCTTTGCCATCGACGGGACTGTTTTCCAGTTTCGGGCCCTCCCCTTCGGTCTCAACCTCAGTCCGTGGGTGTTGACGCGGATCATGAACGCCGTGGTAGCCAGAGCCCGTCGTTCTTCTTCCAGCCCGATCTCCAACTACTTGGACGACCTTCTTCTGCGGAACCAGTCGGTGGCCTCTCTTCTCCTGGACAGGGATGCGCTTCTCCTCCTGTTATCTCGCCTGGGCTTCCTGGTCAACGCCGGCAAGTCCGACCTCACTCCCTCTCGCCACTTCGTGCACCTGGGGATGGAGTTTGTGACCGACCGCAACCTAGTGCGTCTTCCCGAGCCGCGGATCCAGAAACTCGCCGATCTCGCCCGTCTGGTAGCTCAGGAAGCGGCTGTCCCCGCCAGGGTGTGGCTCCAGCTCCTCGGCCTGATGAGTGCTGCGGCAGATCTCCTTCCCCTCGGTCGTCTGTACTCTCGTCCTCTTCAATTGCATCTTCTCCTCCACTGGAGACCGTCCTCCGGCGATCTCTCCACCCTGGTGCCGATACCTCCTTTGCTGCGGCCCCATCTGCTTCGCTGGACGGACGTTTCTTGGCTCGGCTCCGGGATTCCCCTGACCTCACCACTGCCCCGTCTCTCTCTCTGCGTCGATGCCAGTCTCGCCGGGTGGGGCGCTCACCTTCTCCCGAGTTTTCGCTATGCGGCCGGCCGCTGGAACGAGGACCTAGCTTCGCGGCACATCAACTGGCTGGAGCTGAATGCAGTTTGGCAGGCCCTCCGCGCTTGGGAACCCGATCTTCGGACACAGGACCTCCTTGTCCTCTCCGACAACTCCACGGTCGTCGCTTACATACAGAAGCAGGGAGGGACCCGCTCGCCCGACCTCTGCATCCTTCTCTACTGACTCCTTCGCTGGTGCGAGGACCGCGGCATCTCCCTACGAGCTCGTCACATTCCAGGTCACCTGAACGTTTTGGCAGACTCCCTCTCTCGGCGGGGCCAGCTTCTTCACACAGAATGGACCCTGCGCCGGGACATCTTTCACCTGATCTGCGAGCGTTGGGAGACTCCCCTTGTCGACCTCTTCGCCACCAGGTGGAACCACCAGCTTCCCCTCTTCGTCTCCCCGATTCCCGACCCGCTGGCCTGGGCGGTCGATGCGCTCTCGATCCCTTGGGACGGACTAGTTGCCTACGCCTACCCTCCGACGGTCCTGGTCCCCAAGGTCCTGCTCAAGCTCCGGGGGTGCAACGCAGTCCTTCTCCTGGTGGCCCCGTTCTCCTGGGACAGATCTTGGACCACCGACCTGCTCAGTCTCGCCACGGATCCGCCCCTTCCACTTCCCACCTCTCGCACGATGCTCAAGCAGCCCCGCCAGCCGCTCTTCCACCCCTGCCCCGAGCGACTTCTCCTACACGCCTGGCGATTGTGCGGCACGCCCTCTCCGCTAGAGGCTTCTCGAGTGCGGCAGTGGACGCTATCGCTTCAGCCCGCAGACCTTCCACCAGACGTGTCTACGAAGGAAAGTGGCGAGTGCTCCGTGCCTGGTGCTCTGACCGTCGTCTCTCCCCCGTTGATCTGACGACCCCGCAGCTCGCGGACTTCTTCCTTTGGCTCTTCCATGACCAAGGTTTGGCTCCCATCACGATCCGTGGCTATCTCTCCATGATTGCCGACACCTACCGTCACCTCGGCCGTCCCGACCCTGGTGCCTGCAAGGACCTGGCTGACCTTATGGCGCATTTCGGCTTGCAGCGTCCGGTTTCCCGCTCCCTCGTTCCACGCTGGGATCTACCCTGGGTCCTCACCTGGCTGAATTCAGACCGTTTTGAACCGCTCCATCTGGCCAGCTTCGCGGATGTGACTCGGAAGACCTGCTTCCTGGTGGCCCTCGCCACGGCAGCCCGCGTCAGCGAGCTCCACGCGCTCTCGTCTCGCCCTTCCTGCCTGCAGTTCCGGGTGGATGGCTCCGTTCAGCTTCTCCCGGATCCGTCCTTTCTCGCTAAGACTCGATCTCCCTTGACGGCGCCTCAGGTCATCGTTATTCGCCCGCTTAAGGGGCCCGACCTTCCTCGGGAGACTCGGCAGCAAGATCCGGTGCGTGCTCTCCGTATCTACCTGCGTCGCTCCAAGTCCGTACGGAGGGGACGGACTCGTCTCTTTTTGCCTCTGACCGCCGGCAGAACTGACATCTCTGCCCAAACGATCTCCTCCTGGCTCCGCTGGGTAATACGGTCCGCCTATTGCGACCTCTCCCCACAGGGAGCCGAGGCCCTCAGGATACGCGCCCATGAAGTTCGCGCTATGGCCGCAAGTCTCGCCTTCGACCGCAACTGCGCGGTTAAGGACATTGTGGCCGCAGTGGGATGGCGGGCCGAAACCACCTTTGCCCGCTTCTACCTCCGCGACCTGACGGCCCAGCGCGACAACCTCTCTCTGGTGGGCGACATCTCGGCGGCACAGCACTCCCTCCAGGCGCCCCTGGCGCCTTAGGTATGCACTTCGCTAAAATTGTCGGGAGTGTGTAATCAGGAGTGACGGGCCGTCCTCGTCCCTAATGAGGTTACAGAAAGGGATTCTGCGGCACCCTCCTCCTTTTTGGCATTCTTCCAGACAGTCATGTCATCGGTAATGTGTTTTGAGGAAACAAATTAATTTTTCTCTAAAATGTATTTTTTCGAAAAATACTTACCGATGACATGACTCGGAGGTCCCTCCCTCCTCCCCGCTTGCCGCTGGTAACTCCGTAGACAACTGGCTAAAGGAGGCACCACCGGGCACGTGACCGGATGGGTAGGGGAGGCTACTCTCGTCCCTGTTAGGGATCCCCGAGAGCCTCGTGGGGGGACCCTTTGGGTCTTAGGCTAAAATTGGTAAGCAAGTAGACTATTTCCAGACAGTCATGTCATCGGTAAGTATTTTTCGAAAAAATACATTTTAGAGAAAAATTAATTTCCCAAATTTTGGAAGTGTTACTTAACAACTATGTATTAGTTGTAGGAGATGGATGGATCATGATAATTCAAGGGTAGTGCCAGATGAGCTTGGCGCCTGAAGGTGCCAAGCTCATCTGGCACTACCCTTGAATTGTTAGGCACCAAGCTCATCTGGCACCGCCCTTGAATTATCATGATCAATCCATCTCATACTGCAGGGTCCCGAGGCTAAATGGGTTAACATGACCGTATGTTACAACTGACATGTATGTCCATGTATTTTCCAGCTATGCATGCTCCAGCACGACGTCCAGCACCAAGACAGCATGTTCAGCCGGCTACTACAGCCCCGGTGGTCTGGCAGCGTGCCTGCAGTGTCCACAGGGCTACTCCTGTCCCAGCACTTACTCGGACACCAAGATCTCCTGCTCCAACGGGTACTACGCGCTGGCTGGTGACATGACCTGCACACGTTGTCCCGCTGGCGAGCAGTGTCCAACAAAAACCGCCGCCGGCACTGCATGCTCCACAGGCTACTACAGCCTGGGTGGACAGACGTCGTGCACACCCTGTCCTGCTGGTTACGAGTGCTCTGTGAAGACTGCAGCGCCAGTGAAATGTGTGGTGGGCAAGTACAGTGCTGCTCTGGCCGTCACCTGCTCTGACTGTGTCGCAGGATTCCTTTGTCCTGAGGGCTCCACTCAGTCCGACCCACCAACCGCCATCTGCTCTCTCGGCTACTACTGCACCGCTGGTACTACAGCTGCCGCCCCCTGCCCTGCCGGTACTTACGGTCATGCCCGCGGACTTACAGCTGCTGCAGACTGCACGGCTTGTCCTCAAGGCTATTACTGTCTGGAGGGTACACGCGGCCTTCCCACCTCATACCTGTCCTGCCCCAAGGGCCACTATTGTCCAGCTGGCACTAAAGCAGTTAATGAGTATCCCTGCCCTGCGGGAACGTACAACAATGTACTGCAGCAGACAGCAGCATCAGCTTGCCTCGCCTGTCTGCCCGGCCGCTACTGCCCTATTGGAACGGCTGACCCCTACCATGACAGCAACATCTGTCCCCGTGGCAACTACTGTCCAGCCTCCACTGGCACGCCTAATCCATGTGCTGCTGGCAAATACACGGAGCAGACAGGATCCACAGGCGTGGAGTTCTGCAAGGACTGCCTGGCAGGGTATGTTTATTATGTTTTGTTTTGTGTGCCTGGCAGCTTTGTTTCACTGTCAATTCTGTAGCATCCATATTAAATTTGCCTAACTCATTCAGCCGGACGGCCGTATTTCCCAAATTTTGGAGGCATCATCAAATGACTATGCACCAGTTGCAAGAGATGGATCGACCATGATAATCGAAGGGCAGTGCCAGATTAGCTTGGCACTACCCTTGAATTATCATGGTCGACCCATCTCCTGCTGTAGGGCGTCAGGGTTGAATGGGGTAACCCTTTGTGTGTCGGTAGCGGTTTTCGTCGCAATAATTCCTGTCAGAATCATCGCGATGAAAACCGCTACCGACACAGAGAGGGTTACATTTTCTTATTGTATATTAAATTTTCTTAATTGTTTTTGTTGTTGGTCTGTTGTTGTTTTTTGGGCTGGGCTGGTTTTCAAATACTTCCTTAATCTGTTTAGCATTGACCCACAAGTGGAGATGCATTGACCAAGACAGTTTAAGGGTGGTGCCAGAATAACTTGGTATAATAATAATAATAATAATAATAATAATAATAATACATAGTTCTTGAATAGCGCTTTTCTCCAGGAAAACACTGGACTCACTGCACATGCACAACAGCACACCCTCTCTCTCAGACACACGCATGATTATACGCTACTTTAAACCACCCCATCCCTTCCCAACACCTTACGTTTACTTCCTCCAGGATCAGAACAAATGGCAGTCAGTCAACAGTTAGCTCAACAGTGGTATCTGTAGGCACCGAGCTATTCGGACACAACCCTTGAACTGTCATGGTCAATCTGTCCTCTGAAAGCTTGAATGTATTTCTCCAAGGACGACTTGAAATATGTGTTTGCATTACCGGTAGCTGATAATTCTCTGTGTTTTACTGTTTTTGAAGGCAAATACCAGAATGGAAAGTAACAACCGATAGGCGATACCAAAGTAAAAAGATAAATATTGATTCAATTCTGGGAATATACAAAAATCATTAAAGAATACCATAATTTACCATGAGTTTTTCGATTAAAATTTGTGTGTTTGCTCCGCTCCTTCCCCCCCTCCCTCCCCCCCCCCCCGCCCCCCCCCCCCCCCCCCATTTCCAGGTGTTTTCTTTTCCAAGGCCTGACAAGCAAAGATACTGATTCTATTTCAGCGGTACCAATCCCGATAGTCAGCGTTGTTTTGTCCAGTCCAAAATTATAAAAATACTGATTGCCAAAAACTGTAAGCCAAACTCTGCAAATATCCCCAGCAGCAGAACATCCTCGGGCCCTCGACGGCCACAACGTGCCCACGCACAGCCATGCGTGGGCCCACTGCGTCCGTCATGGGCCAGAGGTTCTTTGCTTGCCGTGATGTCAATTTTGGCCGTAGTGCTACTGTCTGCACTGCCTGTAGCTCTTGATATTGGATGACTGTTGCTAAATGGTCTTAGCTTTATTTAGGCCCCATGTAGAAGGTATATTTAACGTTTTTGACCGGCTGGCAACATACATTAAATTTTCTGTTTATTTTTTTTTCACAAGCAGTGCAGGCACGTCCTGAGAAAGCCTTGTTGCTGTCGGGACGTTAAGCAATGTACAATCAATCAATCAATCAGTGTGAGAAGAGGCAATGTCTGCCGTTATATGGCAAAAGTCAGGATGTCCATTTATCAGAAAAATGAGATTTTCATTGTATAAGTTTGAAAATCTCTTTTTGATTTCATCTGCAGGTATTACTGCGTGTCAGGCACCGACTCCCCTGTCCCATGTCCTCCTGGCACCTTCAACCCATACCCAGCGCAGGGCAACTTGTCTGGCTGTGAGCCTTGCATCGCCGGTCAGGCGTGTACGATCTCCGGCCTGACAAAGCCCGACAGTGCCTGCGCGCCAGGACACTACTGTCCTATAGGCACCGTCCTTCCCACAGACACGGACTGTCCTGCGGGCACGTTCACCAATCTGAACAACTTGACGCGAGTGGAGCAGTGCGAGGACTGTCCGGCCACCAAGGCCTGTTATAATGGCACTGGCGGGGTTAACAATCAGCCCGTGTCTTGCTCACAAGTAAGGGAGCACCCAGCAAGCAAAGAAAGAAAAAATCCGACCACAGCACTCCCCTGCTCAAACTCCTTCACTGGCTCCCCATCCCCCAACACATCCAATACAAGACTCTGTCTCTCTGCTACAAATCCCTGAACAACTACGCTCCCACCTATCTCTCCAACTTACTTCACCCCTACACTCCTTCCTGCTCCCTCCGCTCCTCTTCTGGCCCTCTCCGCCTCCACATCCACCGCACCAAACTCAGCACTTTCGGCCCCCGCTCCTTCTCTGTCTATGGTCCATCCATCTGGAACACTCTCCCACTCTCTCTCCGTCAGAAATACTCTCTCTCCTCCTTCCAGTCCGCGCTCAAAACTCACCTCTTTCAACAGTTCTAGCACTATATCACCACACTCCCCACCCCAAGCTGACTGTCGTAATGTATTTGTGGTACGTGAGTCATTGTCTAAAGCGTGCGCATGCATGCGCGAGTTGTGAGTGCGCGCTTAGAGTTATAATTATTATAAGATAAGCGCATTATAAATACCTTAATTATTATTATTAAGCACGAGACCCTCAGCCTGATGTTGGGTCGCAGTCGGCCCGCGCACAGCCATGCACAGGCCGACTGCGACTGAACGTCAGTTTGAGGTTCACGTGTTAACTGGCATTTCTGAGTTTGTTTCCTTTTTGTGGTGCATTTGTTAATCTTCTAACTTACTGAGCGATGATGCTGTACGAGAACATCATTTATGTACTGGTAATAATGCTTTGAAAAATTTTGAAAAAACATGGATTTTGCAGGTACAAAAGCCAACCCTTTACTTATGTTAGAACACTTCAAAACTCGCCTTACTTTCAACATAAATCACCTTTTTTCATTAGACACTAAACGCTTTTAACCTTTTAATTTTTAACTGATCCCACCACCCTGACCACCACCCAGCACACAGCGTCTTGATACTACACAAAGTCCGACTCTACTAAGGAAGAAGAAGAGCTGTTAGTTGCCAGTGTGTGTTTTACTGAACTTTTTTTGTTTTGTATTGGGGTTTTTTCTAAACAGGACTAGTGGTAAACGATATTTATTGCACTATTTGTTTTTTTTTTGTTTTTTTTGTTTGTTAGGGTCACTATTGCCCAGCCAAGACTGCATACCCAACCCAGTACCCGTGCCCCGCAGGCACCTTCACCAATCTGACCAACATCGACGAAGCCAGCGACTGCTATGTCTGTACCAGAGGATACTACTGTGTACAGGGATCGAGCTCCACAACAGGGCTGTGCGCAATAGGACATTGGTGTCCTGCGGGTGAGCTGGCAGTTGTGTGTTTTGTTTAAAACTGTGCTAAGCCCTACCCTGCTGGGAAAAAATTAAACATTGCCCAACTGCAAGAGGTTTAGATTCTCAGGAGCCCCCGCAGTTGCGGGGGCTCGTGAGGATCTATACCTCTTACTGATGCCACTTTATCTCCATGTTATGGACGGATGGAGCTCTTTTGTGTTTTAACCCATTTAACCCCAACACACTACGGCAGGAGATGGATGGACCGTGATAACTCTAGTGTAGTGCTGTATTATCTTGGTGCCTGATGATGCCAAGCTTATCTGAAACTACCCTTAAATATCATGGCTCTGCAACTGTTAAAAACGTCATTAGGTGACACTTTGAAAATTTGGGGTTAATGGCTTAATTCAGAAACACAGACTGCATCTGCTGGAAGTGAAGGGGGTAAGGACTCTGCGGGTGTGTCCGGTTTTAATTACCCCACACTCTGACTTCGAGAAGAAGCGAAGTTGGTACAGTGGATGCTTTGTATCAATCTGTCTGGCAAAATAATACAACAAAGCTGACAGAGTTTCTATTGTGTGTCTGTTCCCGCAGATATATGGGTTTCTTTCTGGATACCTTGACGTTGTTTTACGTTTCAAATTAAGCTTCTTCATTTTCTTTCATTTCACTACTCGTACCAGCTCTTCCAAGATATTAAGTGCTGAAAATCATACAATAGGTTGTTTGTTTCCTCAAAATACATTATCGATGGCATTACTATGTGGAAGATACACTTAGCTTGACGATTTCAGCCTAAGAAACTGTTGTTTATACATACACAACCAGGGAGGCGACTCTAGGGAGCCGTTACCAGGGCCCTGAGTAGCCTCCCTTCCCTCCCATCCGGGCACATGTGCTGGGGAGTCACGCCAGTTGAACGCTAGGTTCCTTCTTTACTTTCGATGTCCTCTCTCGGACTCTTGTTCCTTTGTGTGTTTCCTTCGATTTCGTGGTGCCTTGTGCTTCTGCATGGACTATCTGTGGTTGCAGGGGCAGTGTACCTTTGTGTCTTGTTGGACTTACGTGGTGCTGTCTGCCTCTGCTCGGACTACCTGTGGTTGGTGTGGCGGCCGCCCGGGCCCCCCTGGGCGGTGTTTCCTCCCCACTTGCCCTCCGTCGCTTGGGATATGGCCAGGTAAGGTCTTGGGGCAGGCTTCGGCCGGGCAGCTTGCTGACCGGCGGGCGCATTCCTCGGTTAGTGGCTGGTTTGTGCACAGCCGACCCTTTTGCGGCACCGGTCGTGAGCCTCGCCCATGTGGCCCCTTCATTCGTCGGGCCATGTCCCGTTATCTCTTATGCGCTTTGTTTTCTGTTACAGTGCGCAGCTTGGCACTTGCCAAAGATGTAAGGGGTGCCTGTAGCCCTCGGACACGCACACCTTGCCTGCCTTGCTCAGGCGGCTCCTCAGCACGTCAGTGCGAGAGGTGCGCTTCGTGGACGGGAGAACAGTGGTCCCAGTTGGGAGTTTTACCGGCATGTTCGCCCATCAGCCTCCCTCCTTCGCGACCGGTGGCCTCCCCACCCCCTCGATGGGCGACTTCGGACTTCATGGGGCTTACCTCCCACCTCCTGCAGCATGCCGCGCCTGCCTTGCCCCCACGTCCACACCCCCTCGTCGGGCGGCGGAGACCTTGACCGGCGCTTGGCGTGTCCAGACTACCGGCCCTCAGTCCTTGGTACGGTACACTCACTTCGGCGGGACCCACCCTGGCTACAGCGCAGGTCGGCTTCCTGCGCCTGTTAGCAGCCTGCCGGTCTACAGACCAGGACTGTGGTCAGCGAGCGACAGGACCCAGCTGGGCTACAGCACAGGCCTTCTTCCCGTGACGTGTGGCGCTCCCCCACGCTACAGCGCAGTGCCGCCACCAGCGACCAATGACGGGACCCTGCTGTGCTACGACACAGACCCTCTTTCACGTTCGTATGGCACTCCTTTGCGCTACAGCATGGTGTCACTGCCATCGATCAGCGACGGGACCCGGCTGTGCTACAGCACAGACCTTCTTCCACGTGCGTATGGTGCTCCTGCACGCTACAGCGCGGTGCCGCCGCCAGTGACCAGTGACGGGACGCAGCTGTGCTACAGCACAGACCTTTCTCCCTTGTACTTACGGCGCTCCTCGGTGCTACAGCACCGTGCCGCCACCAGTGATCAGCAACAGGACCCAGCTGTGCTACAGCACAGACCTTCTTTTACGTACATACGGCGTTCCTCCGCGCTACAGCGCGGTGCCACCGCCACATCCTGTGACGGGACCCAGCTGTGCTACAGCACAGACCTTCTTCCACGTACATACGGCACTCCTCTGCGCTACAGTGCAGTGCTGCCGTCAGCAACCTGCGACGAGACCCAGTGGTGCTACAGCGCCGGCCTTCTAACTGTGACATGCGGCGCTACCCTGCGACACAGCGCAGCGTCACTAGCGGGACTCTCACGGTCGTCGGAACAGGTCATTGTTCCCGATTCAGCGCCCTTCAGGGCTCCTCCTTCAGGTCCCTGACCCTGCTAGTGTCGTCTGCCTCGAGGACCCCGACGACTCCCTTAGCCTCCTCCCGGTGGGCTCAATTTCTGCTGCTCTCCCCTCGCCTGACCCTACCCGCTCGGACCCTTCCGTTTCCCCGGATTCCTGGTCCCGTGGGTGCGTTCGGCCTTTCCCCTGTGGACACATGCTGGCCGGCGGGCATCGACTTCCACTTCCGACGGGACTGGTTGCAGGACACTCTCAGTCGTTTGCCTGCCCAGTTCCTCCAGTAGACCCAGCCGCGGAGATGTTGTGTGGAGGCCGGCTAGCCCTTCAGCGTAGCACCCCCTGTGGGCTCAACAACACGGTGACCTTGTCCGCATTTCCCTCGCCTGCACCAGGTTCTTGGGGCTAGCGACGCAAGCCGTGCTCTTCTCGAGGAGTCCCTGGAGTGCCTGGATGCGGATCCCTGGAGTGACTGCCTAGCCTTGGCGGCCATGGGCCTGCCGCCCGGTTTTCCGCGCGTCCCCTTCGTCCGCGCCTCAGCCGCGACGGTGGCCTCATGCACCAGATCCCTGGATGGTTTTTGCCTTCTCCTACATGTGCCCTTCCTGCCGTCTTCCTGGTCGGTGGTGCTCCTTCTTCGACCTTTCGCGCCTCATGGGCTTCCCGGATTGTTTGCTCAAGTGCTTACCTTTGCGCCACTGTGAGGATGGGATCCTTCTCGTCACTCCGTTCGGATGGCGCTCGCACGGGGCCGCCTTCTCCTCAGCCTCGCCGTGGACCCTGCCCTTGTCCTCCCCCGCTCTTTGACGCGGGGCCAAGGGTTTAGTACGGTACTGGCCTCGGCAGACCCTCCTTCTCCCGGGTCCTGAGTGGATTGCGTCTCGCGGGTGGACGTCGCCGGAGAGGGTGTGGGCTAGCCCTCTCCACAGGAGTTTTTGCGCTTGCAGCAGTGGAGCCTTCCCGGCGGCTGGCTGATCTTCCTTCCGCCTCGGTTTCCGGTGGAGTGGCGTGTCTTCGAATCTGGGCCCGGGGCGGAGCTCCTCTCCCTTGAGCGTGTTCGCTCCCTACCTCGGCCCCTGGCAGGCATGACTGGCATGGCCTGGCCCTGTACCCGCTGGCCTCTGCGTCCAGAGTTGGCGAGCCCCCAGCGACCCTGTCACCTGTGCGGTGCGATGGTTCCGCGTGTCTCCCAGCGAGCTCCTCTTTGGCCTCCTTACCGGGCGTTACCAGGCAGACCTGCTCCCACCTGGTACTGGCTCCAGCTTCCAGTCAGCAAACGGCGCGTATTCTCGGTTGATCCTCCTAGTCTGCGGCACAGGTGCGTTGGTCCTACGTACGCATGTCTTCGTGAGCCCCATGGTGGCCAGCCCGGCAGACGTTACCAGACGGTCGGCTTCCTTCTGACGCTTGTTCCCGCGTCCGGTGTCAGCTCGCTGCGCGCGCCCTCAGTGGTTCCGGCTTCTCCTCCGGTACAGTGTCTGGAGTCAGCAGGCTGCATGCGCTCGCAGTGGACCCGGCCTGTGCTTCAGCACAGGGTTGATGGACAGCTGCCTGGAATCAGCCAACGGCCGTACCACGTGGAAGACACTGCTTCTCGTCTGGTCACCGAAGTTACGCAACGTCGGGATCGGTTAGTACTTGGATGGGTGACCGCCTGGGAACTCCAAGTGCTGTTGGAAAGAATGCTGCATGTACTCTCTGTGTGCACGGCCTGTACTCCAACACAGGGCCGATGGACGACCGCCGGATTCAGCATGTGGCATGTACTCCTCGTGGATCTGGCCTGTGTTTCAGCACAGGGCTGATGGACGACAGCCACAGGCGGTGTGCGGCATGCGCTCTCAGTGCACAGGGCCGATGGATGACCACCGGAATCAGCGTGCGGTATGTGCTCCTCGTGACTCCGGCCTGTGCTTCAGCACAGGGCTGATGGACACCCACCGAAATCAGCATCCGGCGTGCGCTCTCTGGGGACCCGGCCTGTGCTTCAGCACAGGGCTGATGGACGCCCACCAGAATCAGCATGCGGCGTGCGCTCTCTGGGACCCATCCTGTGCTTCAGCACAGGGCCGATGGATGGCAGCCACTGTTGGCACGCGGCAGACTATCTGTGTTCCCGGGCTGTGCTACAGCACAGGGCTGATGGACGGCCGCCGGACTCGGCACGCGGCATACGCTCTCCGTGGACTCGGCCTGTGCTTTAGCACAGGGCCGATGGTCGGCAGCCACAGTCGGCGCGTGACATGCACTCTCAGGGTTCCCAGCCTGTGCTTCAGCACAGGGCCGAGGACCGGCCGCCGGAATCAGCGTGCGGTTTGTGCTCGCTGTGGACCTGGCCGATGCTACTGCACAGGGCCGATGGATGGCAGCCGCTGTTGGCGCGTGGCTTGCACCTCCGGATGCCCGGCCATGTGGTCTAGCACAGGCTGATTGATGGCAGCCGGAATCAGCTGGCGGCATGCGCTTTCGATGGTCCCGGCCTGTGCTTCAGCGCAGGGCCAATGGTGCTTTATGTCTTCTGCCGGGCCCCGCTCTGGCGTGGTGGGCCTGCTTCTTCCCTTAGCGCAGCACCGTGGGCATGCATCATGCGCTCTCAGTGGTTCTGACCTGTGCTTTAGTCAGGGCCGAAGGTTCTATACGTCTTCTACCGGGCCCCGCCTTGGCGTGGTGGGCCCGCCTCTTCCCTTAGTGCAGCACCGTGGACATGCAGCATGGGCTCTCAGTGGTCCCGGTCTGTGCTAGAGCTCTGTTGGCTCTGTGTGTCCCCTGATGAGCCCTGCCTTCTCCACCTGGGCGGACGTCACCAGGAGGAATGGCTCCCCGCTGGCGAAGGCTTCAGCGCCCAGGGGCAGCGCGCGGCTCGCCCTCTCCGCGGACCCGGTCTGTCTATGGGACAGCGCCAAGAGTCCCCGCGTCTCCTGCATGCCCTGCCTTCTGGGCTTGATTCAGCCCCTCGGCCAGGGCCCCAGGACTTGCCCTGCACCCCCCGTTGTAGCAGCTCTTGCCCGGGGCTCCCCTTGGACCCAGGACTCCCGCCGTCAGGACTCAGTCCGGGCGCTGTGTCTGCTTTTGCGTGGGCCTTGGCCATTTCGGCGTGGCCGGACTCGCCCCTTCTGCTGTTTCCCCAGGCAGGGGCATCCCCTCCACACAGACGATCCCTGCCAGGTGGCGCTGGCTCCCCCCTCCCCTTTTTCTGCGGGCAAGGAGCTTGCCTCAGCGGAGGCTACAGGGCGGTAATTTCGAGTGCACAGTGGTACGGGTGGCGCATTCGTTCTTTCGAACCTGCGCCTTACGAGATGTTATAGCGGCTTTCAGGAGGCGGGAAAATTCTTCCTTTCGTCCGCTCTTCCCTCACGGACCACGTGGGCCGATGGGCCGCCTGGCCCTGGGGGGGAAGGGGGGAATTCGCTGCGGCGCCACTGGCGCCCTTGACCGCTTCGCGATTGCTAAGATCGAGCAGTGATGGGGTCTGCCGGGCGGCACCCTCCGACTTTTCGCTATTCTTCTACATGGTAATGCCATCGGTAATGTATTTTGAGGAAACAAATCTATTTTTCTCTAAAATGTATTTTTTTGAAAAATACTTACCGATGGCATTACTCCAATGGCCCTCCCGCCTGCCAAGCTTGCCGCCGGAGCGCTTTAGCGTTCAACTGGCGTGACTCCCCGGCACATGTGCCCAGATGGGAGGGAAGGGAGGCTACTCGGGGCCCTGGTAACGGCTCCCTAGAGTCGCCTCCCTGGTTGTGTATGTATACACAACAGTTTCTTAGGCTGAAATCGTTAAGCTAAGTGTATCTTCCACATAGTAATGCCATTGGTAAGTATTTTTTGAAAAAATACATTTTAGAGAAAATAAATTTTTCACGGCTGATGATTAAGAATACTGTAAAAAAAAAAAAAGTTGGGGGGGGGGGGGGGGGGCGGATTCCAGAATTTACACTCTCATTGTCAGTAACACCTTCTCCATGGATGGCTGTAAATGCAGTCTCTGAAACCATCACTGACTGAGAGCCTGAAAGCCATTCTGCTAACTGAACACAGTGTCAAAGAGGCATAGATCCTTATAAGCCCCTGCGACTGTGTGGGCTCATGAGGATCTATGCCTCTTGTAGTTGGGTAACAAAAAAGGGTTAACAAAAACGTGATCTAAATTTCTGACAATCACCAGGCACCAAGACAGCAACGGACAATCCCTGCCATGCTGGTTCCTACAGCAGCAACCTTGGGAACATTCGCTGGGAGCAGTGCGAAGACTGTACGGAGGGTCACTTCTGTCCTGTCGGGTCTGCCCTGCCCACGGCTTGCCCTGCGTAAGTATTCTGAGTAATGAGGGTGATAATAATATTGATAATAATAAACTTGGGAGCATTATTTGGAGCTGTGGAAAGTCTGAGTAATGAGGGTGATAATACTATTGATAATAATAAACTTGTGAGCATTATCTGGAGCTGTGGAAAGTCTGAGTAATGAGGGTGATAATAATATTGATAATAATAAACTTGGGAGCATTATCTGGAGCTGTGAAAAGTCTGAGTAATGAGGGTGATAATAATATTGATAATAATAAACTTGGGAGCATTATCTGGAGCTGTAGTAAGTCTGAGTAATGAGGGTGGTAATAATATTGATAATAATAAACTTGGGAACATTATCTGGAGCTGTGGAAAGTCTGAGTAATGAGGGTGATAATAATATTGATAATAATAAACTTGGGAGCATTATCTGGAGCTGTGGAAAGTCTGAATAATGAGGGTGATAATAATATTGATAATAATAAACTTGGGAGCATTATCTGGAGCTGTGGAAAGTCTGAGTAATGAGGGTGATAATAATATTGATAATAATAAACTTGGGAGCATTATCTGAAGCTGTGGAAAGTCTGAGTAATAAGGGTGATAATAATATTGATAATAATAAACTTGGGAGCATTATCTGGAGCTGTGGAAAGTCTGAGTAATGAGAGTGATAATAATATTGATAATAATAAACTTGGGAGCATTATCTGGAGCTGTGGAAAGTCTGAGTAATGAGGGTGATAATAATATTGATAATAATAAACTTGGGAGCATTATCTGGAGCTGTGGAAAGTCTGAGTAATGAGGGTGATAATAATATTGATAATAATAAACTTGGGAGCATTATCTGGAGCTGTGGAAAGTCTGAGTAATGAGGGTGATGGTGATAATAATATTGATAATAATAAACTTCGGGCATTATCTGGAGCTGTGGAAAGTCTGAGTAATGAGGTGATAATAATATTGATAATAAAAAAACTTGGGAGCATTATCTGGAGCTGTGGAAAGTCTGAGTGGTGAGGGTGATAATAATATTGATAATAATAAACTTGGGAGCATTATCTGGAGCTGTGGAAAGTCTGAGTAATGAGGGTGATAATAATATTGATAATAATAAACTTGGGAGCATTATCTGGAGCTGTGGAAAGTCTGAGTAATGAGGGTGATAATAATATTGATAATAATAAACTTGGGAGCATTATCTGGAGCTGTGGAAAGTCTAAGTAATGAGGGTGATAATAATATTGATAATAATAAACTTGGGAGCATTATCTGGAGCTGTGGAAAGTCTGAGTAATGAGGGTTATAATAATATTGATAATAATAAACTTGGGAGCATTATCTGGAGCTGTGGAAAGTCTGAGTAATGAGGGTGATAATAATCTTGATAATAATAAACTTGGGAGCATTATCTGGAGCTGTGGAAAGTCTGAGTAATGAGGGTGATAATAATATTGATAATAATAAACTTGGGAGCATTATCTGGAGCTGTGGAAAGTCTGAGTAATGAGGGTGATAATAATCTTGATAATAATAAACTTGGGAGCATTATCTGGAGCTGTGGAAAGTCTGAGTAATGAGGGTGATAATAATATTGATAATAATAAACTTGGGAGCATTATCTGGAGCTGTGGAAAATCTGAGTAATGAGGGTGATAATAATATTGATAATAATAAACTTGGGAGCATTATCTGGAGCTGTGGAAAGTCTGAGTAATGAGGGTGATAATAATCTTGATAATAATAAACTTGGGAGCATTATCTGGAGCTGTGTAAAGTCTGTGCAGAACGTCCCCACTCCAATCAAACTGCAGAATTTGCAGTTTGATTGGAGCTGTGACCCTCTGCAAAATCTTTCCCAGTTGAAAATTTACACTCAGACTTTTAGTCCCAACACCCTATTGCAGGAGATGGATGGACCATGACAATTTAAGGGTAGTGCCAGATGAGCTTGGCGCCTGTAGGTGCCAAGCTCATTTGGCCCTACCCTTGAATTGTCATGGTCCATCCATCTCCTGCAGCTGGTACATAGTCGTTAGGCGACACCTCCAAAATTTGGGAAATGTGCACCTGGTGTTGAGGGGGCTATGACTGTGTTTTCAGGCCTTTAGCATGTGACATCATTTTCCTACCAAACTGTTACCAGACTTTTCCCTTCAGATTCTGTTTTTTGATGTGACAGGGAAATGGATGCAATGTGTTGGGAAGGGATGGGATGGTTTCAAGTAGTGTTTGCTTGTGTATATGTGTGTTGTTTACTGTAGTTACGCGACACTGCATATGAAGGGAGATAATTAGGTCACCATTTCGAATGTGACAGGAAGAGTTCATTCCCATGGGGCAGCCATTTTTGGTACTCATAAAATCAAGATATGCTGATTGATTTGAATTTGTGCCGGAAAGCATTTTGTTTTGCGATGACTGAGAAAACGGATATTGAAAATCAAAATGACTTTGTCTTGGGGAATTTTAGAAGGTAGGAATTAAGTGTTTGTTTCCTCAAAACACATTACCGATGACATGACTGTCTGGAAATAATCTAGGAGGCTCTCGGGGATCCCTAACAGGGGCGAGAGTAGCCTCCCCTGCCCATCCGGTCACGTGCCCGGTGGTGTCTCCTTTAGCCAGTTGTCTACTTCGCTGTTAGCGTTCGGACGCTTTTACCTGAGCCTCTGACCCTTGGAAAGACTGTGTACGGTTCGACCCTCCCTTACCGGCCTGCCTTCGCCTAGCCTCTCGTCTACTGCGTCTGGCGTGGCCTCCGTCTTCGCTGTTAGCCCTCGTCTGTGCCTCGTGCACTTGGCTGGCCCTGGAACCTTCTAGGCTTCCATCGCGCGGTGGTTGTGCTTCGTCACCCTGCCATTCCGCCATGGACAGGTAAAGTCTCGGCCGTTTCCTACGTCTCGCCTGGCTGGGCCGGACGTCGGGCTTCGCTCGAGCTACTGTTGTTTTCCCTCCGCATTTCACGGTGAGTTTCGAGTGTTTCTTGATTTCGAAGCTTTACATGGCGGGGTTCGTTACCCGCCGCCGGTCACCTTTCATGTTTGGGTATGGGTTGCAGTTACCTAGTGCGCCTCTCCCCAGTACGGCGACTTCCAGTGACCTACTGTCCGGTACTTTGTGCTTCGTCACTCGGCCGTTCCGCCGTGGAAAGGTAAAGTCTCAGCCGCTTCCTACGTCTCGCCTGGCTGGGCCGGACGTCGGGCTTCGCTTGAGCTACTGTTGTTTTTCTCATTGCATTTCACTGTCACTTTCGTGTGTTTCTTACATTTTGAAGCTTTAAATGGCGGCGTTGTTACCCGCCACCGGTCGCCTTTCATGTTGAGTTTGGGTTGCAGTTACCAAGTGCGCCTCTCCCCAGTACGGCGACTTCCAGTGACCTAGTGTCCGGTGCCTGTGCTTCGCCACTCTGCCGTTCCGCCATGAAAAGGTAACGTCTCGGCCGCTTCCTACGTCTCGCCCTGCGGGGCCGGACGTCGTGCTTGGCTCGGACTTCTGTTTGTTTTCTCTCCGCGTTTCACGGTGAGTTTCGCTCATTACTTCCTTCGGAGCTTTACCTGGCGGCGTTAGTTGCCCGCCGCCCGTCACCTTTCATGTATGGGTATGTGTTGCAGTACCAAGTGCGCATCTGCCCAGGACGGTGACTTCGTGGCCTGGTGTCTGCCACACAGTCTGTCGACCGGGTGCCGCCTGCTCCTCTGTCATCGGCTGCGCTGGCTGCCCCTCTTGACTGGAGGTTCTCGGTCTCTACTCTGGTTCCACCGCCGAGCGACCCGCGACTTTCCGCCTTCCTGGGGACCTCCCGCGGCACGGTGGGATTGTTCAAGCTCCCCTCGGACTTGGGATACCCACACCTCACGTCCCTGGTAAGTTGGTCGCTTCTTGTAGACGCGTTAAGCCCGCTGACTCCTCCGGCGAGTCGCCAAGCCGGCTACGTGCCCCCCTCCTTAAAAAAGGAGCCCCGGGCACCGCGACCTTGTCGCCTTTAGTTCACGCATCGGCCTTCGGCCAAACCTTAAGCCCGCTGACTCCTCCGGCGAGTCGCCAAGCCGGCTACGTGCCCCCCTCCTTGAGCCCCGGGCACCGCGACCCTTGTCGCTAAGCCCTCGTCTGCGCCTCGTGCTGCTACCGGGCCTGTGACCTTGCTGCATCTTCTCGTCGCTCACGGTGGTTTGCGCTTCGGCGCCGCCATGGAAAGGTAACGTCTCGGCCATTTCCTTCGTCTCACCCGGCTGGACCGGACGTCGGTCTCGTCTCGACCTGTTTTGTTTCTTCCCGCATTTCGGCTTGAGCTTCACTCGTTTTCTCGTTCGGAACTTATTTTGGCGGGTTAGTTTCCCGCCACCGGTCGCCTCTCACCTTTTGGTTTGTGTTGCAGTTATCAAGTGCGCACCTGTCCCCTGTGCGGCGACTTTCAGTGGCCCAGTGACCGGCATAAATTCTGTGTTCCGTGTTCCGGCTGCTCCTCGGACCTCCCCTGCACTGTCTGCTCTTCGTGGCCGGAGGTTCGTTGGTCGGAGCTTTGGAGGTTCTACCGGCGCGACCGACCTGTCACAGCTCGCCGGGACCCAGTCCAGCTCCCCCCTTCGGACGTGGAGATACGCACACCTCGTCTTCTCGGTAAGACTAGTGCTGCTACGGTGTCCGCACCGCCCTTGCCCGCTGACTCCTCCGGCGAGTCGCCTAGCTGGCTTAGTGCCCCCCTACATGAGCCCCGGGCACTGCGACCTCTGTCGCCTGTTAGCAGACGCGTCGGCCTTGCGGCCTCTCCATCTAATGGTGCCCCGCTCCTTGAGAAGGAGCCCCGAGCACTGCGACCGCTGTCGCTTGTGAGTACACACGTTGGTCCTTCGGCCTCTTCGTCTAATTGTGCCCCGCTCCTTGAGAAGGAGCCCCGAGCACTGCGACCACTGTCGCCTGTGAGTAGACGCGTCGGCCTTTTGGCCTCTCCATCCAGTCGTGCCCCGCTCCTTGAGAAGGAGCCCCGAGCACTGCGACCGCTGTCGCCTGTGAGTACACACGTTGGTCCTTCGGCCTCTTCGTCTAATTGTGCCCCGCTCCTTGAGAAGGAGCCCCGAGCACTGCGACCACTGTCGCCTGTGAGTAGACGCGTCGGCCTTTTGGCCTCTCCATCCAGTCGTGCCCCGCTCCTTGAGAAGGAGCCCCATGCACTGCGACCGCTGTCGCCTGTGAATACACGCGTTGGCCTTTCGGCCCCTTCGTCTATTCGTGCCCCGCTCCTTGAGAAGGAGCCCCGAGCACTGCGACCGCTGTCGCCTGTTTGCAGACGCGTCGGCCTTTCGGCCTCTCCGTCTAGTCGTGCCCCGCTCCTGGGGAAGGAGCCCCGAGCACTGCGACCCTTGTCGCCTGGTTCTAGACGTGTGGGCCTTAAGGCCCCCACTCCCCCTTCTAAGCCCGCAGACTTCTACGACCAGTCGCATAGCCTGTTACGTGCCCCCCTCCTTGAGCCCCGGGCACCGCGACATTCGTCTCCGCGTCCGCCTGCGCGTGACCGGACTGACCGTTCCCGTTCTTCCAGGCGCCGCTCTAGGGACCGTCGGCTTAGCCCCCGTCGCGTCGATAGGATTTGTAGCCCCCGGCATTCATCGTTGTCACGCTCGGCTTCTTCCTATGCTTCCCGTCAGCGCAGTCGTTCGCCGCAACTCTGGTCCTCTCGGCGCCGCTCTCCGCGCACCTCTCGTAGGAGTCACAGAGACGTCAGGACTCCGCCTCATTCTACGCGTAGTCGATCCCATCGGGACCGGCGCTCGCTTCGTTCTAAGCATCCTTCGCCTTCCACTTCCCCTCGGCGTCGGCAACCTAGCCCCTTGGCTCTTCCTCCGCCCCCTGCGCACGCCGGTCTGCCACCTGTGCTTCGGGCTTCTCCCCAGCCACCTCCTGCCTGGACCTGTCCGCTGCCTATCTGCACGTCCCGATCCATTCAGCCTCACGCCGGTACCTCCGCCTTGCCATCGACGGGATTGTCTTCCAGTTTCGGGCCCTCCCCTTCGGTCTCAACCTCAGCCCATGGGTCTTCACGTGGATCATGAACGCCGTGGTAGCCAGAGCCCGCCGTTCTTCCTCTAGCCCGATCTCCAACTACTTGGACGACCTCCTTCTGCCGAACCAGTCGGTGGCCTCTCTCCTCCCGGACAGGGATTCTCTTCTCCTCCTGTTATCCCGCCTGGGCTTCCTGGTCAACGCTGGCAAGTCCGACCTCTCGCCCTCTCGCCCTCTCGCCACTTCGTACACCTGGGGATGGAGTTCTTGACCGACCGCAACCTAGTGCGTCTTCCCGAGCCTCGGATCCGGACACTCGCCGACCTCGCCCCTTGGTGGCGCAGGAAGCAGCGGTCCCCGCCAGGGTGTGGCTCCAGCTCCTCGGCCTGATGAGTGCCGCGGCAGATCTCCTTCCCCTCGGTCGTCTGTACTCTCGTCCTCTTAAATTGCATCTTCTCCTCCACTGGAGACCGTCCTCCGGCGATCTCTCCACCCTGCTGCCGATACCTCCTATGCTGCGGCCCCATCTGCTTTGCTGGACGGACGTTTCTTGGCTCGGCTCCAGGATTCCCCTGACCTCACCTCTGCCCCGTCTCTCTCTCTGCGTCGATGCCAGTCTCGCCGGTTGGGGCGCTCACCTTCTCCCGAGTTTTCGCTATGCGGCCGGCCGCTGGAACGAGGACCTAGCTTCGCGGCACATCAACTGGCTGGAGCTGAATGCAGTTTGGCAGGCCCTCCGCGCTTGGGAACCCGATCTTCGGACACAGGACCTCCTTGTCCTCTCCGACAACTCCACGGTCGTCGCTTACATACAGAAGCAGGGAGGGACCCGACCTCTGCATCCTTCTCTACCGACTCCTTCGCTGGTGCGAGGACCGCAGCATCTCCCTACGAGCCCGTCACATTCCAGATCACATGAACGTTTTGGCAGACTCCCTCTCTCGGTGGGGCCAGCTTCTTCACACAGAATGGACCCTGCGCCGGGACATCTTTCGCCTGACCTGCGAGTGTTGGGAGACCCCCCTTGTCGACCTCTTCGCCACCAGGTGGAACCACCAGCTTCCCCTCTTCGCTGGCCTGGGCGGTCGATGCGCTCTCGATCTCTTGGGACGGACTAGTTGCCTACGCCTACCCTCCGACGGTCCTGGTCCCCAAAGTCCTGCTCAAGCTCCGGGGGTGCAACGCAGTCCTTCTCCTGGTGGCCCCGTTCTCCTGGGACAGATCTTGGACCTCCGACCTGCTCAGTCTCGCCATGGATCCGCCTCTTCCACTTCCCACCCCTCACACGATGCTCAAGCAGCCCCGCCAGCCGCTCTTCCACCCCTGCCCTGAGCGACTTCTCCTACCCGCCTGGTGATTGTGCGGCACGCCCTCTCCGCTAGAGGCTTCTCGAGTGCGGCAGTGGACGCTATCGCTTCAGCCCGCAGACCTTCCACCAGACGTGTCTACGAGGGAAAGTGGCGAGTGCTTCGTGCCTGGTGCTTTGACCGTCGTCTCTCCCCCGTCGATCTGACGACCCCTCAGCTCACGGACTTCTTCCTTTGACCAAGCTTTGGCTCCCATCACGATCCGTGGCTATCCCTCCATGATCGCCGACACCTACCGTCACCTCGGCCGTCCTGACCCTGGTGCCTGCAAGGACCTGGCCGACCTTATGGCGCATTTCGGCTTGCAGCGTCCGGTTCCCGCTCCCTCGTTCCACGCTGGGACCTCCCCTGGGTCCTCACCTGGCTGAATTCGGACCGTTTTGAACCGCTCCATCTGGCCAGCTTCGCGGACGTGACTCGGAAGGCCTGCTTCCTGCTGGCCCTCGCCACGGCAGCCCGCGTCAGCGAGCTCCACGCGCTCTCGTCTCGCCCTTCCTGCCTGCAGTTCCGAGTGGATGGCTCCGTTTTGATTCTCCCGGATCCGTCCTTTCTCGCCAAGACTAGATCTCCCTTGACGGCACCTCAGGTCATCGCTATTCGCCCGCTTAAGGGGCCCGACCTTCCTCGGGAGACTCGGCAGCAAGATCCGGTGCGTGCACTCCGTATCTACCTGCGTCGCTCCAAGTCCGTACGGAGGGGACGGACTCGTCTCTTTTTGCCTCTGACCGCCGGCAGAACTGACATCTCTGCCCAAACGATCTCCTCCTGGCTCCGCTGAGTAATACGGTCCGCCTATTGTGACCTCTCCCCACAGGGAGCCGAGGCCCTCAGGATACACGCCCATGAAGTTCGCGCTATGGCCGCAAGTCTCGCCTTTGACTGCAACTGCGCGGTTACGGACATCGTGGCTGCAGTGGGATGGCGGGCCGAAACCACCTTTGCCCGCTTCTACCTCCGCGACCTGACGGTCCAGCGCGACAACCTCTCTCTGGTGGGCGACATCTCTGCGGCACAGCACTCCCTCCAGGCGCCCCTGGCGCCTTAGATATGCACTTCGCTAAAATTGTCGGGAGTGTGTGATCAGGAGTGACGGGCTGTCTTCGTCCCTAGTGAGGTTTCAGAAAGGGATTCTGCGGCACCCTCCTCCTTTTTGGCATTCTTCCAGACAGTCATGTCATCGGTAATGTGTTTTGAGGAAACAAATTAATTTTTCTCTAAAATGTATTTTTTCGAAAAATACTTACCGATGACATGACTGTCTGGAAATAGTCTACTTGCTTACCAATTTTAGCCTAAGACCCAAAGGGTCCCCCCAGGAGGCTCTCGGGGATCCCTAACAGGGGCGAGAGTAGCCTCCCCTGCCCATCCGGTCACGTGCCCGGTGGTGTCTCCTTTAGCCAGTTGTCTACGGAGTTACCAGCGGCAAGCGGGGAGGAGGGAGGGACCTCCGAGTCATGTCATCGGTAAGTATTTTTCGAAAAAATACATTTTAGAGAAAAATTAATTTTTCATGTAGGTTTGCATAGGATAATCTAAATCGTGCAACTCGACTGCACGCTGGTTTCTCAGATGCATCTGACCTTTTCTCTAGTTACTGCTACCCATGTTAGGTGAGCAGTGACAACAACAATCATCCGGTGCCTGTGGCTGCATGCATGGCAGAGTAAGTACGGAAAACCGAACAGACATGTCTTGCATTGCAGGGGTACCTACAATGACCAGACGAAAGGAAAGAGTCGGGGAACTGCGTGCCTGGATTGTACAGCTGGCTTCTACTGCCCTGGGACTGGGAACGTGGATCCTTTGCCGTGTGCCAAGGGTAGCTACTCTTCTACAGGGGCGTCATCCTGTACCACTTGTAAGGCGGGGTACTACTGCGACTCAAATACCACCAGGTACTGCAATGATGTTTTTTTAAAAATCCCCAGCGCACTACAACAGGAGATGGATCGACCATGATAATTCAAGGGAAGTGCCAGATTAGCTTGGCACCTGGTGGTGCCAAGCTAATCTGGCACTGCCCTTGAATTATAATGGTCGAACCGTCTCCTACAACTAGTACACAGTCGTTAAGTGACAGCTCCAAAATGTGGGAAATGCAGCCGTGGGATGAAGTTAAAACATTCCTACTTTGTGTGTGTGTGTGTGTGTGTGTGTGTGTGTGTGTGTGTGTGTGTGTGTGTGTGTGTGTGTGTGCAGGAAGTGAAAAGTCACCTCAGTTTGCCAGTGCTGCTGATGTTGAAATACACTATTGCTGCTTATGTTAACCTATCAAGCCCCACAGCAGGAGATGGATCGACCATGATAATTCAAGAGTAGTGTCAGATTAGCTTGGCGCCTGATGATGCCAAGCCAATCTGGCACTACCATTGTATCAATCCAACTCCTGCAGCTGGTACATAGTCGTTCAGTGACACTTCCAAAATTTGGGAAAATATGTCCATGGGCTTAATTGGGTTAATTTCAGTGTTTGTTTGTAAAGAAGTAGCAAAGAAAAAAAGAAAGATGATGGTGAAAAACACCACGGGAAACAGGAACTGTTTTGTCCTTGATTTTCTGGAGTATGTTGCTTGGTTAGTTTGTTTCTTTAGTTTTGCAGGCTTGGCAGTCAGTGTGTTCACCAGGTTTTGCTTTACAATTTTTCTCTGTGTTCCAGTTTCACCTACATGTCCACAAGTCGCATCTGTCCAGCCGGCCTGGAGTGTCTTGCTGGCATGGATCGACAGCCAGATCTGATACGTGACAAATGTCGCATCGGTCACTACTGTCCTGCAGGTAATGTCTCGGCCACTCCTATAGCCTGCCCAGCTGGCACGTACAATGCAGAGACTGGCCGCATGGTCTTGAGTGATTGCGTGCAGTGTACACCGGGTAAATACTGCTTCCCCAATGGATCGTCGGCCCCTGCTGGTGATTGTCCGGGTGGCTACTACTGCCCCCGGGGGACACCCGAGGCAGACACCTACCCATGTCCGATCGGGTTCTACAGAAACGGCTCAGCTAAAGAGTCTTTCCAGGACTGTACGGCGTGTATCTCGGGCTACTACTGTGACCGTGAAGGTCTGGCTGTGCCCATTGACTGTCCACCGGGGTACTTCTGTGTCAGTGGCAGCACCTATCCCCAACCCTGCCCACTTGGCACCTACAGCAATTCTACAGGACTTCGCAGGTCTACAGATTGTGCCCCTTGTCCAGGCGGACAGTACTGTGATGGGATCGGTCGGACCAAGCCAGCAGGACTGTGTGACGCTGGGTTTTATTGCAGAGAGAAGGCGTACACCTCGGCCCCACCAGATGGAGCAACGGGTGGACTGTGTCCGGCTGGTGGATACTGCCCCGTGGGCTCAGCCACCCCCACCCCGTGCTCCGTCGGTTACTACAGCAAGTCCCCTGGTGCCAAATCCAACTCAGACTGCGTTCCGTGCGACCCTGGGTTCTTCTGCGCAGGCAGTTCCAGCACCAACGCTTCAGAGCCCTGTTCAGCCGGGTATTACTGTGTTGGCGGTGCAGCCACTCCCACCCAGTTTGACACACCAGCTGGCCACTACACCCTGCAGGGTGCCTTCAAACCGGAGCCATGTCCTCGCGGCCAGTACCAGCCAGCCACACGCTCTGCCTCCTGCTTGGTGTGTCCCCAAGGCTACTACTGTAACGGCACCGGCACAACCAAGGAGGTCATCTGTCCCCGCGGCCACTACTGTCCCTTGGCCAGTGAGCAACCCACGCCCTGTCCACGTGGCACCATGCTCAACCAGTATGGGCGGTATGAGGAGGCCCACTGCGATGCTTGCACAGAAGGCTTTGCATGCAACTCAGTGGGTATCAATGTGCCCACTGTCCTGTGCCACCCTGGGTACTACTGTCTAGCAGGCAGCAACACCACCATGCCACCCAACGCGCTGTGTCCCGAGGGCTACTACTGCCCATCTGGCACAGCCAACTACCGGGACACGCCATGTCAGAACGGCACCTACAGCAACTACACAGGCATGGCTGACATCTCCGACTGCATTCCCTGTAACCCTGGGAAAGCCTGCATCGGCCAGGCCCTCACCACCCCCAATGCCGTCTGCGCTGCTGGCTATTTCTGTCGCAGCGGTGCCAAGACAGGGAAACCCCGGGATGGGGGCACGACGGGTGACCTTTGTACCGTGGGGTCATACTGCCCACAGGGCACGGCAGATCCCATTCAATGTCCAGCTGGGTCCTTCTCCAACACGACGGGGCTGTCTGAATGCTACTTCTGTCCACCGGGATTTTACTGCGTGGACGGGGAGAGAGCGGTCAGGTGTCCACAGGGCAGATATTGCCCAGGCAACAACACGGCCAATCAACCCATGTGTCCTCGGGGAACATACAACCCTGACTTTGGTCAGTGTGCTTTTAATTGTGTTTTTTCATTTGTTTTAACCTGATCAGCACACTACAGCAGGAGATGGATCGACCATGATAATTCAAGGGTAGTACCAGATTTGCTTGACGCTTTAGCGCCAAGTGAATCTGGCACTACCCTTGAATTACCATGGTTGATCCATCTCCTGTTACAGTGTGTTAAGGCTAAATGGGTTAATAGCCCTGTGCCTTAGCATGTTGCCATGTATATATTAATAAGTGGCTGGTGTAGGAGGCAGATTCCACTGCATTTCATGATCAGCTATCCATTCGTATTGTGATGGCCCCTTTTACTGTTGGTAGCACGTTTTGTTGAGGTGATTCATACGGTAATCACCTCACCAAAAAGCACTGCCTTTAGCCATGAGGTTAATACAGTTTGAGCTGTATGACATGTTTTGTCAGTCACAAAAGGCCCGTTAATTTTCTGTTTTTTTCCCCCTACCAAATAAATAACTGAATGTATTCTCTGTTTAATATAACAAGCCAATTTCTAGCCAAATTGTTCCTAACATGATGCATAATTTTTTCTGACAAGAAATACTTGACATGCCGTTGATGGTTCGCAAATGTTTTTTTAAATTGTTGTTGCGTTCCTGTGCTGAACGTTCCTAGAATCACCCAGCAGGGTGAGAAGATTGCTTTACCTCTTTGGCTGTCGGTAGCATTTTTTGTTCCAGCAGGGATCATCGCAACGAAAATTGCTGCAAACAGCTAAAGGGTTAATTTCCCCACCATTCAGGTGGCCACAATCTGAAAGTTCACGCGGGTTTTCCAGTTTCTGGAGAATGATTAACCCATTACTGCCTGCAGATTGGAAGATAGATCAACCATTTTAGTTCAAGGGTGGTGCCAGAATAGCTTGGCGCCTCAGGCGCCAAGCTATTCTGGCATCACCCTTGAACTATCATAGTCAAACTTATTTCAAGCAGTAATGTATCAGGAGGAAAAGGGTTGAAGTTGTTACGCTGAGAACTTACAGTGGTTGAAGGTAATCCCGATATAAGAACGCTGTAATAACAACAGCTGCGTTGGCCTCAGTGGTGTCGGCCAAAGCCACAGCAGCAGCAGCCTTATTCCCAAAACAAACCAGTGTTCGGAATTGTTCATTGTTTAACCCTTATCATGCGGAATACACCAGTGTGTGAAATAAGTTTGACTAAAATAGTTCAAGGGTAGTGCCACAATAGCTTGGCGCCTCTAGGCGCCAAGCCATTCTGGCACCACCCTTGAACTAAAACCATTGGTCTATATCCTTTTCTGTAAGAACTATAATGTAGCTTGCATATGGCAGTGTACAAATTGGAAGCTTTTAGCCTCAGTATGATATGGGTTAACCAATTTCTTGTCCCTTTATGTAGGCATGGTAGCGGAGAGTGACTGCCGGCCGTGCGCCGGAGGCTTTTACTGCTATTCTATGGGAGCCACGGACTTTGACTTCAGCATCAATGGAACAGGCACTGGCAAGTGCGAAGCTGGATTCTACTGCAAAGAAGGTGAGCATTCGTCTGTATTCAGTTGACTCCGCTGGTCCTGTTTACAGTACTGTCACACACTCATTCCGGCGGTGAGGAGCGATGCCTGAGCATCATTACCGCGGTGAGGTGACAAACGGAGGCAACACCAAACGAATACATATATACAATTTATTTACATAATCACAAGACAAAAGACAAACAACGCTACAGCCCTAGCCCTAACTCTTTGTCCTATCAAAGTAGAGAGCTAGAAATTAAAATGTAAAAGAAGAAACGCAGCGAGAACGATAGGACAGAAGAAAGTATCGTACCCTGAGAAACTGACATCGACCTTTTGTCACTGATCCCAACCCTGCACTGACTAAAATCGTTCACCCAACTTGCAGCTATACCTCCGCTAATGTATGAGAAACAGTGACGGTACATGAGACTACATTCCCTTGATCCCAATGTCCTTACTAAGACACCTAAAGTCGCAGCCTGTAATCTCTCAGCTTGCGGTGGCTGCTCAGACAAAAGGTTAACCCTTTT
>BTPG01000001.1:48744911-48777784 GCA_036245525.1 Semisulcospira habei
TTGATGCGTGGGATAAATTAGGGTGTCAGACAATTGGTGATTACCACGATCAGTACTTGAAAGCTGACGTTTGCTTGCTAGCAGATGTATTTGAAAGTTATCGTGAAAAGGGTTTGTTGCACTACAGTCTTGACCCTGCTTGCTACATAACTAGTCCTGGCATGACATGGGATGCATTTTTGAAATCCAGTAAGATATTTATAGACCTGTTGTATGATCGTACGATGGGTGAAATGGTGGAACGTGGATTGAGGGGTGGCATTAGTATTGCAGCAAATAATTATGCCAAGGCAAATAATAAATATCTTGACGACTTTGACCCCTCAATGTCAAGGTCATTTATTACGTACTTGGATGCTAATAATTTGTATGGATTTGCAATGTGTGAATTGTTGCCATTAAAAAACTTTTGTTTGTATGATTTGTCACAGTATGGCATAAAAAAATTAACAAAATATATTATGGATCGAGGTCAAAATGATGAAAAGGGTTGGATCTTTGAAGTAGACTTGGAGTATCCACACCATTTACATGATTACCATAATGATTATCCATTAGCAGTTGAGAAACTGAGTTTGACTGGGAAAAAAGAAGACACCAAACTTGTACCAAATTTGAATGACAAATTCAATTACGTTTGCCACTATCGATTGCTGCAGTTTTACATCAGGCATGGGTTAGTACTAAAAAAAGTTCACAGAGGCATTCAATTTGATCAGAGTGCTTTCATGAAAGATTACATAATGAAGAACACAACCCTTCGTGCGAGAGAAGGTAACACTGCATTTGACAAAGACTTCTTTAAGCTTATGAACAATGCCTGTTTTGGCAAGACAATGGAAAATCCTCATCACCGCAAAGATGTGAGACTGGTCACAACTGAATTGGGTGCAATTAAACTTACAAGTAAGCCTCAGTACACAGGGTATAAAGAATTTCATTCATCATTATATGCAGTGTCACTCAAAAAAAAGATTGTTAAACTGGACAAGCCAGTATTTATAGGTATGGCTATTCTGGAGTTGTCAAAATTATTAATGCTTGAATTTTATTATGATTACTTCAAACCAAAGTATCCTGACTGCCGTCTGTTATACACTGACACTGACTCTATGATCATTGATGTGTGTACTGAAGACTTTTATGAAGACATGAAAACAGAGTTACACATGTATGATTGATTGATTGATTGTACATTGCTTAACGTCCCGACAGCAACAAGGCTTTCTCAGGACGTGCCTGCACTGCTTGTGAAAAAAAAAATAAACAGAACATTGAATGTATGTCACCAGCCGGTCAAATACGTTAAATAAACCTAACACATAGGGCCTAAATAAAGCTAAGACCATTTAGCAACACACATCCAATATCAAGCGCTACAGGCAGTGCAGACAGTAGGGAGAGTTTTAAAAAGGCAAATACAGGTGAATGGACAAAGGGTAGACAGAAACACATGCCCCAGAATTGAGAGAAAAACCCACCCTGTGGGGCTGACCAGGGTGACCCTGGGAACTAAAAAATACCTAACCCCACCCAAGTCCCCCAGGGCAGACCCGGGTGGGGGGTACACATGTATGACACGTCTGACTACCCTAAAGACCATCCACTGTTTAGCACACAAAACAAGAAAGTGCCTGGTAAGTTTAAGGATGAACTAAATGGTGTGCCTATAGTTGAGTACGTTGGACTGAGATCAAAAATGTATTCTATACTGCACCAGAAGGGTAGTCAGTCAAAAGCCAAAGGTATCAAGAAAACAGCGATAAAAAATAAAGACATTCGTCATGAACATTACAAGCAAGTGTTAGATGGTGCATTAATGCCTGATTATCCAAACAAGTCACTGAGATCAAACAAACATAATCTTGAAATGATCCAAACACATAAGAAGTCTCTGGCAGTTGGAGACACAAAACGAGTGTTTCATAGTAAGGAAAAAGCTTATGCACCTGGTCATTACAGACTCAAGTTATCTGAAGAAATAGCTGACGAACTGGTTGATGAATTAATTGATGAGTTAGTTACTGAAATGAGTAACGGTGTCTGGGGGAATAATCTGTAATTCTTCTCTGACAAATGCCCTCTTTGGTGCAGGCTCATACAGATAATATATTGTTGCATTAGCTGAAGGAACTATTTTTTTTATATTATGAACAGATGTAGACCAAATTGGATCAGTTGCCCTACGTCTAACGTCATTTTCAGCCTCACCAGGTTGATACAAATATCTCACCTGTTTTGTAAATAAGTTAGTGTCTGGAGGTGTTATTGCTTTTATTTCTGACGGTATTGTTTTCAATTTAATAGAATCAACAGGTTTAGGGTGACCATCATTATTCATTGCTTTTATCACAGAAGGTAATCTTTTAACCCACTCAGTGTTACGTGCGTCATGCATGAGTTCCTTAGAATACTGATAGCTAAAAAGTCTCTCCGATAATTGCTTGTTAAAGTTTTCAACAATTGCCTGTGATCTATGCAAGCCTGGAATACCGCGTCTAACCAGTACGCCATGCTTTGCAAATAATTGATTAACAGCCCCTTTAAATTCACTCCCATCATCAACCTGCACAAGCCTAGGGTATTTTAAAGGACCTCGACTATATATTTTTGATAATGCAGTGGCCACTGTTACAGATTTTTTGTCAGTTATGGGTTCTGCATCCTTATACCTTGAAGCTATGTCAACAACAGTTAATGCATACTTGTATCGTTTCTTTCTTATTGTGTCATGCGGAAGAAACAGGAGGTCCATTTGGTGTGTGTCATTAGGTGATGTGTTTTCAAAATGAGGCCTTGTTATTTTTCTTGGAGCAGGAAGATAAATTTGCCAAATTGCCTGTTTTTTAAGCCACTGTTTTATTTGGTTAACATCTCCACCCACAGCAGCATGTAATTTTTTTATTGCAGTATTCCCTTTCCAGTAGCCAATTGGGGAGTAATATATTTTTGATAGTTTAGCGTCTGCCATTTTTTTCTAGCAATATAAACTCCTGTAAAATATACTAATGTCATTCCTACTAGAACAAATATTATTTCTCCATTTCTTTGTTCTGAGCTTGGTTGGTAATAGTCGCTAAGTTTTGGTTGAGGAATAGATATGTCTTCACCAGTTACAAGATAGTATTCTTTGATCGCGTCATCAACATTTGAAAATGTATGCTGTGCATGACCCTCAAGTTTTAGTTTTTCATTAATAAAATCAAGTTTCTCAATTCTTTGCTTTTCATAATCTTGTTGAGCTTGAGCTAGTTTTTCAGATGCCTCATTGTGTTGCTTCATTTCTTCTGCTGATTCTTCTTTACTAACTTTTGAAAAGAAATAGTTTGATCCACTAAAAGCTAATGCGTTAATAACTGCACCACCAATCATGACAGCTATAGTTGCCATATTTTTATTTACATAGAAATATTTTCTGGAATAATTCCTTGCTTGACTAGAAAATCTTTTGTTGCAATCGATGCTGTTATAACAACTACTAGTTTAGCACTGTCTTCGAAGTCTAATTTACTAAGGTCTGCTGATTTCATTTTGAGTAGACTTTTTCCCAGCATAGAATATGCTACTGCTAGTCCACTTATTACAGCGGAGTGATAGACAAGGTTCATTAAGTTCTTTGTGTCGCTCATTTTCTTATGCTACAAAAATTAAAATAATAATAAATTTATTACTGCATGTAAAATGGGTCCAAAGGTTTTGAAACTGCTGGTAATGTGGAGACTTCTTCTTTTGTTTTTGGAGTGTTTGATTTTTTGGACACTGTTCGAGTGTTTGGTTTGTATTTTTTATATAATTGGTAACCTACGTAACCAAATCCGACAACAAATCCAGCAACTATATAATTTGTTGTTGTTTTAGTTGTTTTTTTATCACTTTGTGGGGTATGTGTTGGTTCTAATGGTAGTGTCACTGATGATGTTACGTCAGTCTTTTCTGTTAATGCTTGAAGCTGTAATTTCTTTTGTCTGTTATATTCAGCTAATCTTTTCCCAGCCTCTATTCGACCTGGACTTTTAGTCTTAGTCACTGTTTGAACTTGTGTCAAGACAGGACTGTTGTGGAGTCGTCTGGGTCTCGTCCATTTTCTTCTAATTTAAAATTTATTTTAGAAAAATCAATATGACTACTAGTAACAAGTAAGGTTACAGCAGGTGCAAGGTAATTCCCAAACTTGTAAAACATAAGGCATGCTAATTTACCTATTGAACTTGAAACTATGGGGTTGCTTTCTAGATCATGTGAAAGGCTGTCACTATCAACAGGTAGGAAGTGACTTACAGCTTTTGTGTATAGGCAGACAAGAGATCGACTCAAATCACGTGTCATTAGTGAAGCAATGTGATTTTCATATTTAGAATGTAGTTTAATTAGCTCATCAGCAGTAAGGGATTCTATGTCTTCTGTCATGTATTGTTTACCGAGAAAAGCTTTTGATTTTCCAGAAACAACAACAGAGATAAGCCTTTGTTTTTTAGAGTCTAAGTCTTTGTTCTCTACAGCACAGATATCACTTAGAAGTAGCAATTCGTCTTGATTCATTTTATAATGTAATATAATAATTTTGCTTAAAAAAGTCAATGACAGCATTAATTATTTAGGTGGGAGTGGGGGATCTACCTTAATACTCGCGGGTTGGTAGCTGATCAAAAATCGTTGCTTTGAATGATTTCTGGAGTGGAACTAAAATGACTAGGTAATAAAGGTATTGGGTGTATTGGTTGGAGTGGGTTAGTCTAAATGGCTAGTTGATTAGAATAAATGTATTGATTAGGGGAGGGGTGCCTATCAACTGTCAGTTTATCTATCTCTCGTGGAGGGTTTCCTGCATGATCTTCTCCAGGAATATGTTGAAAAGGACAGGAGAGAGCAGGCATCCTTGACGGACACCGATCGTCGTCCTGAAGAACTCGCCTGACTGATTGTTAAGTAGAACCGCGCTGCAGGCGTTCTTGTAAAGCGCTTCTATCATTTGGATCAGTCCCTCCTCTATGTTGAACGATCTCATGACTTGCCAGAGTCCGTCGTGCCAGACGCGATCAAATGCTTTCCTGAAATCAATGAAGTTGTGGTAGAGTTCGCGCTGATGCTGCAGATGTTTCTCGATCAGGACGCGGCAGTTGAAAATCTGCTCTACAGTGCTTCTTCCAACTCTGAAGCCAGCCTGTTCTTCTGCCAGCAGTTCCTCGGCGAAAGTTTTGAGGCGGTTGAGAATGATTCTAAGCATTACTTTGCTAGGGTGACTTATCAGACTGATAGTTCTGTAGTTCTGGCACTGTTTCAGGTTTCCTTTCTTGGGGAGCGGGATCACTAGAGACTGTGTCCATTCTACTGGCCATTTCTTTTGCTCCCAGATCTTTTGACAGAGTGTAGTGAGGACCTTCGTTGTTACTTCTCCTCCATGTTTCAACAGTTCAGCAGGTACGTTGTCTACACCTGGAGACTTTCCTCCCTTCAGGCCGCGTACGGCTGCTTCCACCTCTTCAGCTAACACTGGCAGGTCTTCAGCCTTCCTGGCCCCAGCCTGGTTGTTTTGGAGGATGCTGGTGTCTGGTTCAGCCTTGTAGTTATACAAGTCTCGGCAGTACTCAGTCCATCTGTTTAGTACAGCAGTGTTTTCCGTAAGGAGTTGGCCGCTGCTGTCTTCGATGACTGTGGCTGTTCGCTGTTGAGTCTTTGACTATGTAATGTGACCTAAACACAGTGTACTATCGCAGATCCGCACAGGGGACACCACTGGAAGCTGCTGTCAGATTAACCTCCCTTGACAGCATCGGCGATTTAGCGTTTTCCTGAATCAATGGGCTGAAACTTTCATTATCCTGCTCTGTCTCCTACCATGGCCAAGCGCTTCATGTCCTACCTCAATAACTATGAGGTAGAAATGAAGGAGAAGGGGAAAGCGGTAAGTTTTTCTTGAGAAGGGTTGCGTCTGCTTGCGAAGTAGTCCTAGTTGTTGTGACCTAAAATGTCGCTTGTTTAGACGCTGAATACAGACGTAAGATTTCCCAGTAATGCGTTTTATTGGTTTGTATTTCGATGCACTGGCGCTTTACCATCGTCCAAAATATCCGTCTTTTCATACTGAAGGTCGTTTCTGCTTCTTCTGCGCTTGTGTGAATACGAATTCCATATCATCGTTTTCTTGTAACTGGCCCCACCCCCTTTAGATTGATTTGTTGATACATAATATTGATGCTTGTAGTGATTGGGTGAATCAGAAATATGTGAGCAAGCATGCTGATTCATCACAGCAATCGCACCACTCATGTATTTATGTTATGTTTCGTTTACTTTGGCAGATTAACTTAGATGAAAAGCTGTTACATATTTATTTAGGTTTATTTGGGGGTCATACTCAAATTGTCATAATTAGTTTTGCAGAATAATAATTTGTGTACTTTGATTTGTTGTTTCAGCAGCTCGTAACATTATTCAACTATGTCATACCAGTAATAGATCTATGCAGTTTATTCACGTAAGCACTGCTAATATTGTGCAATTTCACTGAAATAGAATGTTTCTGTACAGTTTGCCTGCTCACACTGTCAATCGTCCATTGTGACGTGCCCTCTTTGCCCACAGTCCACTGTGCTTTCTCGCCTCTTGTGCTAGGTAGTGATCTAGTTTGGCAGAACCAGCAACCTTGGTATTGGCTCTAAACAAATGTTACTGATAATTCTGATGGTGATGTGAATCGGTACACAATGTACTTGTTTCATGAATCCTCCTGTTCCCAAGCCCCAGCAATGAAGCTGATTCAGCAACATGATTGCATTTTCTTTGTTGATGCATGTACAAGCTTAATAGAGGTCAAAGGGAAATCAGAATAGTCATGAAAACATGTTAAGCCTTTGCCTGTCATTGGTTCCTGCAGGAATCATTGTCATAAAAACCACTACCAACAGCCAAAGGGTTAATGGAATCGTTGTGTCATACATTCCTGGTGGGTCAGTATGTTTTGTATGTTATGAACAACAGTAGCCTATGGGTTCTATATAGCTCCCCTCCTCCCCACTCACTCCTCTTCCGTCAGTGGAGTAGAGCATCAGTCATTTTAGTTGAGTAGACCTAGTTTGTTGTGGCTTTATGTGCAAATCCTGACCTGCCAGAGATCTGTGACTTTCACAATAGTGTGATGGTCAGACTTTTTTAAATTTTCCACCAACATTTATGTTCTTATTTGCAGACAACTGACAACGTACAGAATTGTTAGCTTTTACTGCTGTGTGATAACTTTTACTGTAATCTTGTTTGTAACCTCATTAAAGTTCTCGAATACATGACATTGACTTTTTATGACAATAACAAAGAATGGTATTTTGTCTCAATCAGTTTAACCCCTTGTGCATGAAGCCATGCACATGCGGGTTAACAAACAGTAGACTGTCTAGTAACATTTGTCTATATGTTATAAATGCTGTTCCGGCTTTCAGACATTTAAATCATACATAAATGATTTAAATGGGGAAGAGGAGGAGAAACAGGAAGAGACTAAGTTGGAGGAAGATGTAAGTATGTGGTGGTGTCTTCAGGAGTGTATACTACTAGGTACTGGCACAAACAAGCCCTTCGTGCATGCAGCCACCAGCAGGAAGATGTATAGTACCAGTGGCTGCATGCACAAAGGGGCTAGGTACTGGCACAGTGGCTAATGGACTAAACAGTTAAAACACACTTCAAAAGACTATGCAGTTAGTCAGGTGCAACAACTAATACATGTGTTTTCACTACTTGACCTAATGTCTAAAAACTGTTCAGTCACTTTGTTACACATACAGTCATTTTTACTTTCTCTGAAAATTGTGCAGATATTTTTTTCTTCTAACTTTTCAGTGCTATCTCAGTATCTGCTCTTTTTGGCTCATGTGCAAAGCAAAAGTGAGTATGTTCTGGGCCAGTGGTTGGCTGTGGTAAACTTTAACGTTAGCATTTTCTTGGAAACTATTCAAATTTGGCCCAAGGATAATATGTGGCAAGACATTCTGAACATACCAATTTCAGTGACCTCTCACAAAGGTCAAGATCACAAGGGATCAGGAAATATATTTTAAAAAATAGCTATATTTTGACATATTGTATTTTTTCCAAAATAGTACTATTCTCAACTTCAGACCCAAACTTGGTACAAAGATACATGATGGTAAGACCTTTCTATGCATACTAATTTGGTTGATACCTCGAAAGGTCAAGGGTCACAAGAGCTCAGGAAATGGGTCCAAAATAGCCATATTTTGACAAAAGATGTTTTTTTTTCTCAAATACTTTTAACAACTTGAAACCCAAACTTGCTACAGAGGTACCTGATGGTAAGACCAATCTATGCATACTTATTTGGATTCGATCATGATCATGACCCCTCGGAAAGGTCAAGGGTCACAAGAGCTTAGAAAATGGGTAAGAAAATAGCCATAAATTGACAAATGTTTTTTCTCAATTACTTTTCACAACTTAAAACCCAAACTTGCTACAGAGATACCTGATGGAAAGAACTATCTATGCATCCAAATTTGGATGACCCCTCAGAAAGGTCAAGGGTCACAAGAGGTCAGCAAATGTGTATGCAATGTCAATTTTTGATAAAATTGTAGTTATCAACATTTTTGCAAACTCTTCAATCAGATTTGGCACAAAGGTAGCTGATGGTAAGACCTTCCTATGTATACTAATTTAGTCACGGGGGTTTTACAGATGTGTGAAAACTGATTAAATTTTGAGAAAACGTGGATTTTGTTGGTGCAGAAGCCATCCCTTATTGTCAAACATATGAATCGGTCAAACATGTGAGCCTATCTTGTTTTTTATTTTGCAGATGAAATAGTGAAATTTTGTGGATAAATAAAGCTAAAAGTGGTATACATGTAGTGTATTTATGTCTGAATAAACCATTTGTTTTGAGAAAAAAAATCTCTAAATTTTTTAGACTAGTTTTATTGTATAAGTCATTTTTTTATTACATGTACTTCCTTTTGGCTCCCTTCCTCTACTAGGCCATTGTGATGTTTCACTTTACAGCAGGTTTTTTATATATAGATAAAACAAAATGAGACTTTATAGCTGGTGCTGTTTCCATCCATGGTCATTTGAGAATGTATGGAAATATATGGAAACTTGTAATAAAGCATGGAACTATTGTTACTGTCAGCCATTGGAGTCTGATACTGACGTGTTAGTTGTTGCACCGCACACTGTTAACTAGCCCTCTGAATTCATCCTCTGTGGCTGTGCTTTGATTTCTATTTTTGTAATCAGAACTCTTGTCACTACAGCTGATTTCCATGTCCAGTGTCTTGCAGCATGTTTTGGAAGATGGATGCAGCTCTGAATGCTTGAGTTGTGTTACTGCTTGCTGTGTACGCAATGGGAGTCGCTCCAATGTTGCCTTTCGGGCCTTTAACCCCTTCACTGCTGAGAAAAAGTAAACTTGAACAGCTGCAATAGTCACAGCTCCTCATAAGCCCCCGCAGTTGTGGGGGCTTATGAGGAGCTGTGACTATTGCTGAAACACTTTGCATCAGTGTTCCTTAGATCAAATAGATGGTTGTGGGACTTTAGGCGTTGAATTCCCTATGATTTAAAAAAAAATAAAAACAGTCTATGTAAACTAGCAGTGAAGGGGGAACCCTCTGACTGTCTATTGCACTTTTTTTCACTTTTTTCCCCCAAGGTGATGCCTATAGAAATCACCTGGACAAAAAGTGATAATGACAGCCTAAGGGTTAATAATGTCCCTCATCCTGAACCAAAGGGTGTTGTTTGGGTTGAAGTGGGCGATTAACTCATTCGCAGCCAGCCGTATCCGGATGCGTGGCTCATGACGCGCATCTGGATGCAGCTGGCCGCGAATGATTTAAAAGAAAAAACTCTGTCTGTGACACAGAGTTGTATGTCATGTTTTTTGTTGTTGTTGCCTGCAGTCTTGGCTAAGTAGTGTTGTAATCGAACTAGTTTGCATGTTTTCTGATTATGTGTTGCCGTAGCTTGACTTTCATTTTCTAGAATGACTACATGTATCCTTTATGTATTTATTTCAGTTAAAGAAGGTCATTATTATGATTGTTTAGAAAGATTATGAATAGTGATTCAATGCATGCTTGGTACTCAGTACAGTGTTTGTGATATCTGGTAATTCTGGGTATCGATGATCATCTTGCAGCTGCTGCTTTCTTTTCCAGTATTTGAAGAACCAGTAAAATGATGGGGTTTTTTAAAGGCAAATGCTGAAAAGGAAAATAACAGTTAGTTGGCAATTCCTATTAGAAAGAAATTCTGGTTGTGGAGTTGGGGTTACTAAAAATATGTAATAAAAAATACCCCTCCACTCACCCCCTCCCCCCCCCCCCCCCCCCCCAAAAAAAAAAAAAAATGTACAGTGATTTTACAATGAATCTGCAATTAGTAAATTTCTGTATATTTCACGTAAAGGCTTCGAAACCATGTAATGTTGAACATATCTGCCTTTATAAGGCAAAATACAAGTATGTCCAAAAGTGTGATTTTTATTGTATAGCAATGAAGATCTTGCTTTTAATAGTATATATATTGGCTTTTGCCATATAATGGCATATACGTACACCTACAGTGCATTTGTAGTGGAACCTCTGTCTATGCTTGTATCCTTCTACAATTGTCCTGTGTTCTGCTTTGAAGCATTTTGATCATTTGCTCTTTCACTGTGTGCTCAGAAACTTCTTGTGAACTTGAGGTGTTCTATGTAGTAACACTGTATGTGTTCTGTTTATATCTGATGATGACTTTGTTTTCACAAGTATGTAATCACAATGCCTTCTAACATATTGTCCAACTGTAGCTTTTACCTTTACAGGTCAGCCCTAGTATGTCCTGGAGCCTGGATAGTCACACCTTTGTAAATCCACACACCAATAACCTGGCAGTACTTGGGGGGGGGGGGGGGTTAACTTATTTGAGACGTGCCACCTCCTTATACGTGGGTTATGCCGTGTATCCGAAGGCTGCACATCTCGAATGAGTTAACCCATTTAGCCCTGGTGCACTACAGCATGAGATTGATTGACCATGATAATTCAAGGGCAGTGCCAGATTAGCATAGCACCATCAGGTGCCAAGCTAATCTGGCACTACCCTTCAATTGTCATGATCTTTCCATCTCCAGCAACTGGTATGTAGTCCAGACCAAAAAGGTGACTGCCAAGCGTGTGAAATGCAAAGAAGTACCCAACGGAGAAAGAAACACGCTTAGGAAAAACGGTACAACACAATTTATTAATATTTCGGGTAAATACCCTTTGTCAAAATAGACAAACAAACAGAGACATTAGCCGCTACTTATCTTCAGATGCAGAAGGAATGTGGCAACATTGACCAACAGCTTTAGTTCAAGGGTAGTGCCAGAATAGCTTCTGGCACTACCCTTGAACTATGTTGGTCAAACTTACTTCACACACTGGTGTTGTTGCCACATTCCTTCTGCATCTGAAGATAAGTAGCGGCTAATGTCTCTGTTTGTTTGTCTATTTTGACAAAGGGTATTTACCCGAAATATTAATAAATTGTGTTGTACCGTTTTTTCTAAGCGTGTTTCTTTCTCCGTTGGGTACTTCTTAACTGGTATGTAGTCCTTGGGTGACCCCTCTAAAATGTGGGAAATGCGACCATAGGGTTAAATGGGTTAATAAATGATTATGTGATGTGCTGATGCTGGCCTGTGCTTGTGAATCTGATGTGCCAATTTATTTTTCATTAACCTTTTTTTTTTTTTCATGTGACATTGAACTGTGGTAATATTGGTGACGGCTTTGGTGACCAACAGATATTCCTAACCCTTTGGCTGTCCATAGCTCTTTTTGTTGAGCCCAAAGGGTTAAATTAACATATTGTTTAAAATTTTATTTTACACATAAAACAAATTTATTCTTGTCAAAACATGTTGAGAAAGCAAACTCCATCTTACATTAATATTTTAACCCTTATCATTCAGAATACACCAGTGTTTGAAGTAAGTTTGACCAACATAGTTCAAGGGTAGTGCCAGAAGCTATTCTGGCACTACCCTTGAACTAAAGCTGTTGGTCTATATCCTTATCTCTAAGTACTGTAATGTAGCTTGCTTATGGCAGTGTACAAATTTGAAGCTTTTAGCCTCAGTATGATATGGGTTATTACAATGAAAATGTGGATTTATTACTAAATCGTCCATCTCATTGGCAGTCTTTTTCCTTTATTTAATCCATGGAGCGCTGAAACACTACATCAATGTGATAATGGATCATGATAGTTAACCCATTTAGCCCTGATCCCCTGGTGTCACCAACCTTCAACCATCATCGACCTGTGTCCTGAATTATTGTGTAGTTTTAACCCATATCATTCGGAATACACCAGTGTGTGAAATATGTTTGACTAAAATAGTTTAAGGGTAGTACCAGAATAGCTTGGCGCCTCTAGGCGTTGGCGTTGAACTGGAGCAGTGTATGAAATAAGTTTGACAAAATAGTTCAAGGGTAGTACCAGAATAGCTTGGCGCCTCTAAGCGCCAAGCTATTTTGGCACTACCCTTGAACTGAAGCCTTTGGTCTATATCCTTATCTGTAAGTACTATAATGTAGCTTGCATGTGGCAGTGTACAAATTTGAAGCTTTTAGCCTCAGTATGATATGGGTTAAACGGACAACACCCAAGTTTTGGACTTTTAACATGGCTTCTAAGTTTGTAAAAGTTAACAGCACAGCCTTCAGCACACTTTCCTTAGTGACAATAGGGAAGTTGCCAGTGAAGGAAGTAGAACAGCTTGCTGATAAGATAATCTCTGTGATCCCCTTAGGAAGCGTCACATGGCATTTAACCCCTTTGTGTATGCATGCAGCTAGGGTACTGTTGACAGTGCAGTACACACCAGTGGCTGCAGGGACAATGATTTAAGAATGCAGGAAGTAATTTTTAGATGCTGTGTCTGTAGTTTTGAACTGAAGGTTAAAACTTTCTGAGAGGTGTTTTTGTCTACCACATTTAAACAATACGGTAGACTTTAAAATGGGGCTGGGTCAGAGCGCATTCCGGAGCATGTACGTGACGTTTCTGGCATGCGGCACAGAAATTCTGGCAAAGAAGTAACACGGTAACATGTCTAGCTACGCAAACCTTGCTAGAGAATGTCTTTTTGGCGCCAAGTGCTGTATGTGTGTGTGTGTGTATGCGACAGCGACTAGAGCCCGCGTTTGCAGACGCACAAGCTTCACAAAAACCAGTTGATCCACACTGGAGTCTGTAATTTTTCATATTTTTACTAGATATTTTGCGTATAGCTAGATAAAAGGGAGATATTGAATGAGTTCGTTATCCAGCATTGTACCTCTAGAACATTTTGAGTGATAATTAAATATTTGTTGAAAAAATATATTTTCACGTTTCTGGTATTAATTTCACAAATTATATGGGTTAATCTTAAAACAATTGAATCTTTTAATGAAAAAAAACAATCTTCTCATTAATAATCGCATGATTTTTCGTATACAGTATTTACATAAGCATAAAGTTTGTCTTGGCTGTTGGGTACGATTAGGTCCATTGTGACCTGTATGACCTAGGTGTGAAAATCAATGTTCGGCGCCACTTTTTAGGAGTCATTTGTAAAACAGCTAACATAACTTTAATTTTTCTTTTACAAAAAAAGCCATCTTCTCATTAATACGGTAAACTTTGGGATGAAATCCTCATCTTGTTTTTTCGTCTGCATCTATTGGAAAGAGACACAGACCCACATGAGCCCAAGCATCTGCCAGGCATCATGAGGCTATGTGCCTATTGCTGGCACATCTTTGTTCCTGTAAGATCTATCCTGAGGATCCAAAGACTGGCGGATTGTGTAGATCTATGGCTTTTGCTATGAAGGGGAGTTTCCTACTGATAGAAACAAAAGTCTTGGCAATGTACATGTACTAGTACACAGCTTGTTTGTTCTTGTGACCCTAAAATACATTACAAAAAGAATTTAAATTGAACTTGAGGTCCAGTTCATGATTGCATGCATATTTGTAATATACTTTTGATAAATGTTATCTAAACAACTGCTTATTTGTATATTTCTGACTTAAGAAATATGCCATATCAGCATCATCTGATGTATAGTTTTAGAGCAGCTTTGGAGTTCGTTAAAACCGTCTGGATAGAAGCTTTATAATTGCTGTTGCAATGTAATAATATAATATGGCTGCTGAGAATTAATTTACTGCGGAGCACAGTGAACAATGCCCAAATGCGAGAGACATCCTCACGAGTCCCCACAAATGCAGTGGCTTAACTCATTCAGCCCGGCGGCTGTATTTCCCAAATTTTGGAGACATCGTCTAATGACTATGCACGAGTTGCAGGAGATGGATCGACCATGATAATTCAAGGGCAGTGCCAGATTAGCTTGGCGCCGACAGGCGCCAAGCTAATCTGGCACTACCCTTGAATTATCATGGTCGACCCATCTGCTGTAGTGCGTCAGGGCTGAATGGATTAAGAGTACAGTATCACCACCTCTTGCTGGTCTTGTTCACACTGGGCATATAATTATGTGTGTTTTCTAGGATGGACAGGGCTAGCTGGCAGTGAATCTGTGTTGATTCCAGTAACAATTTTAGAAGCTGACAGTGACGTGTTTAACAGGAAGGTGGTTATCATGCATTGAAATCTTTGATGGAGTCTGAAAAGAAGTGATTGATGGTGTGTTAACACGTAACATTACAGCTCCAGTCAACACAACAGGGTTAACAGTTGAGCCACGCCTTTCACTTCACTACATATTCATTTCTTGAGTCTCCATACAAGTACTCAATTGTTTTATACAAGAAACAAAAGGTCAATTTAATGTAAGTTTAGGATATTCTGTATTTTATAACGTACAAGTTATAATTCACAGGAGGTAGTTGTACATTTTTTTGCACCCCTCCTTTTCACTTTAAAGCAGAAAAGGTATATATATGAATGTGAATACCTTTATTGTCCCAAGATGGGAAATTTGTTTGCAGTGGAATTTTTTAAAATGGACGTAAAAACAACAAATGTAAACATAAAACAAATAAATACATTTGACCGACTAGATAACATCACGACCATCTGTAATATTATATCGTGAGGTACAGCTTGAGTGAACTCAATCAGTTACGTTCTAGTCTGTTAACAGTGACATATGCACAAAAGTGTCTTGGTGGGAAAAGTCGGGTCAACTTAGTCTGCACACTAAGGGAGAAGGTTATGGTAACGAGTAAAACTGATTGCAATTACTTGACATACTTTCTGCTCACATGCAGCAACCTTTCTGTTGTGTTGACAAAGAACGTGTCATGTTCTGACATCATAAAATGCATGAGCCACTTTTGCATCATAATACGAAGCATCTCATCAAGCTCAGTCTGTTGTGATTGGCTAAAACTAACTTACAAAAGAAATACTGGAAGCAAAAAGATGTATAGAAAATATATTCTTATCTTAGTGTTTAGATGCTGAGAATCTCACTCTTGTGAGCTTAAAACCTTATTCTATGAGTTAAAGGTTTAAAAACAGTTCATGTTAGATTAGTTAGTTAAAACACAGATGTAAGAAACTGTATGGGACATAGAGACGTATCCAAACATTGTAATAGCCTATGATTTGGTGTTGTTTTTTTCTAGGAAAAAAAATTCCTCAAACTTTCAAGACTTGATTTTATTATCACCATGGAGCATGTGTTTTTCCTTTAATATGGAAGGAAAATTGTGCTTTTGGTGCCTCCTCAGCCTTCAGTTGGGGAAGAAAAGTTCTCACATGTTCTGTCAATTAACATGCACTGATTATAACTCTGTGTTAATATCCGGATTGTGTTCAGCAATCTCTTATCATAAAAGGCCATTTAAGATGGTTGTAAATAAATCGTGCTAGTTTTTTCTTCCTGGTGTGGTGTGGTGTGTGTGTGTAATGAGAGAGAGAGAGAGAGAGAGAGAGCAAGCGAGGGATATTTATATATATATAAAACATTATGCCACTTGAATTCAAGTACAATTGTGCAGTTTGCAGTGAATCTGTGTATTTACAGGAAAGCATATTTGGTAATGCATTGTATGCAAAATTATACTCATTGTCGGGAACACTGAACTGGTTAAGAATAAATAATGCATTTTTACCTGGTTCTTTTGTAAAGTTTCATTTTTTTCTAAGATATGTCACATGATTCTGATGGCACACCATAAAAGGTAGTCCTTGTAATGGCTGTTTCTGATGTTATCATAGACACAGGAAGATAATTTTGTTTATCTTCTTGAACCTCATTTCCAGCATTTAGTCACAATGGTTCAACATAACAGCATTGCTGAGAAATGATGTGTATCCAAAACAAGACGATAGTAGTAGAGATACAATATTTGGCTGTTTGGTTACTTGACTGAACATGGACAGCTCGACAGAGTACACATTATTAGAACATATTCTGACACCTGTGAGTATTCTATCTGAGACTAATCACTGAACAGGAATAGGTAATAAAATGATGTTGCATTTCTTTTGCTCATCAGTATATACCCGAGGTTAATGCATCCAGCCTGCTCACATGGGGACTTTGCACTATATTATAAGGTGCTTTAGTAGTCATTGTTGTGGCAGTAGTAGTGTGATTTTTTGCATATAGATTGTAATATTCGACTTGAGATTTCTTTCAGGAGGCATGTATACTGACGAGCAAAAGAAATGCGACAATGTTGAATCGTCGAAAATACTGAAGTGTTTCCGATGATCAAAAAAATGCTGCATTTCTTTTGCTCATCAGTATATAACATTTGACTTGAGATTTCTTTCAAGAGGCATTTAGATCTTTATGTAGGCACTATACCAACAAGCTTCTTTATTTGTAATGATATGTACATGTGTTGTTACGTTTACAGGAGGAAGTGGAGAAGACTGCCTCGGCTTTCTTTGACAACTTGCTGCAGCCCAGTTTATTGCCCGGTTAGTAATAATAATAATAATGAGTACTTGTATAGCGTCTAACCTAGGAAATTAGAGCCCTAGGCGCTTAACAAAAGCTAATTGTACAAAGATAACTGATTACAAAACTGCAATTTACAAAAAGTAATTAAAATAATAATAATAATAAATACAACACACTCTATAAATAATCTATGAAGTTGCCATTTAAAAGATGCATATCATTCATTCAATAGAGGCGCTACGCTTATGGACTCGTACACGCATGCACACATACACACACACACACCACCACCACCACTACTCCTACTACTAATAAAGATAGAGATGACTTCAAAATAGCAGCTCTGTGACAGAAGTCGTTCGTAGCAGACAGAAAAAAGATGGGTCTTTAGGGCGTTGCCTGAACGCCTCTCTCAAATCCATCTATCTCAGTTCCCGTGGGAGGTCATTCCAAACAACTGGACTCTGGTACCTGATTGACCTCTCACCGAATGTTTTGACGAGAGGGATACGTAGGTTAGCCAGTCATGTCAGCATATTCGGCCCTTGCACACTACAACAAAATATGAGTCATCCTTTATAGTTAATCATCTTAATAATAATAATAATAATAATAATGAGTATTTATATAGCGCTTAATCTTACTCAAAAGCTCTAAGCGCTTTACAATCTGTACACAAAAATAAAAATACAATGACATATGCACATAACAAACAAAGCACAATGCCCGAACACACCACTTTTACAATAAACTAAACAACAATACATACATAATAATTTATATTCTAATTAACATTCAGTCTAAACAAGGAGGATTGCAGAACTACAACTAAGGCATCAAACACTGGCAGTTATTCAAAGTAAAGCTTGAAGAGGTGAGTTTTCAACGACCTCTTGAAGTCAGAGACAGACTCACTGTTTCTGACCTCAAGAGGAAGTGTATTCCATAACACTGGGACTTGATAAACAAAAGTGCGCTGACCAAATGTTTTAGTTTGGACAGAAGGTACACACAACTTCCGTTTATCAGAAGAGGAGCGGAGCTCACGAGAGGGTGTATACACATGCAGCAAAGAGGACAAGTATTCTGGGCTGGTGCCTGAAAGGCAGTTAAAACAGATTGACATAACTTTGTATTGAATACGTGAGGACACAGGTAGCCAGTGAAGGGACTTCAAGATGGGTGTGACATGCTCAGTCTTACGGACTCTCACAACAAGCCGGGCTGCATTGTTCTGAATTTTTTGGAGGCGATCAATGAGATACTGAGGGCAGCCACAAAGCAAAGAGTTACAATAATCTAGCTTGGACAGCACAAATGCACAAACTAGTGTTTTAGTGGCTTCCACGGTCAGCAGGTGACGAACTGAACTAATACGACGAAGTTCCAGATAAGCGGATCTACACACTGCACTGACATGCTGTGACATAGATAACTCGCTGTCAAGTGTAAATGATGGCAAAACTGAAGCAATGTTGGTAGCTAATCCAAGATTATCTTCGTCCCTGCCTTTACCATCATCATTGTCTGTGGATGGAACACTCATTGGCTTCTCTGCGAGTGTGAGAATCCTGGGTGTTACACTTGACAGCGAGTTATCTATGTCACAGCATGTCAGTGCAGTGTGTAGATCCACTTATCTGGAACTTCGTCGTATTAGTTCAGTTCGTCACCTGCTGACCGTGGAAGCCACTAAAACACTAGTTTGTGCATTTGTGCTGTCCAAGCTAGATTATTGTAACTCTTTGCTTTGTGGCTGCCCTCAGTATCTCATTGATCGCCTCCAAAAAATTCAGAACAATGCAGCCCGGCTTGTTGTGAGAGTCCGTAAGACTGAGCATGTCACACCCATCTTGAAGTCCCTTCACTGGCTACCTGTGTCCTCACGTATTCAATACAAAGTTATGTCAATCTGTTTTAACTGCCTTTCAGGCACCAGCCCAGAATACTTGTCCTCTTTGCTGCATGTGTATACACCCTCTCGTGAGCTCCGCTCCTCTTCTGATAAACGGAAGCTGTGTGTACCTTCTGTCAAAACTAAAACATTTGGTCAGCGCACTTTTGTTTATCAAGCCCCAGTGTTATGGAATACACTTCCTCTTGAGGTCAGAAACAGTGAGTCTGTCTCTGACTTTAGGAGGTCGTTGAAAACTCACCTCTTCAAGCTTTACTTTGAATGACTGCCAGTGTTTGATGCCTTAGTTGTAGTTCTGCAATCCTCCTTGTTTAGACTGAATGTTAATTAGAATATAAATTATTATGTATGTATTGTTGTTTAGTTTATTGTAAAAGTGGTGTGTTCGGGCATTGTGCTTTGTTTGTTATGTGCATATGTCATTGTATTTTATTTTTGTGTACAGATTGTAAAGCGCTTAGAGCTTTTGAGTAAGATTAAGCGCTATATAAGTACCCATTATTATTATTATTATTAAGTGTAACACCCAGGTTTCTCACACTCGCAGAGAAGCCAATGAGTGTTCCATCCACAGACAATGATGACGGTAAAGGCAGGGACGAAGATAATCTTGGATTAGCTACCAACATTGCTTCAGTTTTGCCATCATTTAACATCAGTTTGTTGGTGGTCATCCATGATTTGACATGGTCAATGCACTGGCTTATACTTTGGACGGCATTCACAGCTCGCTCGACAGTATCACTTTTGTACATCTGCGTATCATCTGCAAATGCATGATGGGAAATGGAGCGACTACAAATCAGGTCGGACAGGGGCTGAACATACAGTAAGAACAATACAGGTCCTAGGACCGAGCCCTGGGGTACACCAAACCGAAGAGGTGATGGCTCAGAACGACAGCCGTCGACAGAAACAATCTGGGATCGTTCAGTCAGGTATGAACTAAACCATGCCAAGACTGTGCCTTCAATGCCAAATACAGATTGAAGACGGCACAGCAAAATTTCATGATCAATAGTGTCGAACGCACTGGACAGGTCCAGCAAAGCAAGGACTGTGATCTTACGCTCGTCCAAAGCACAAAGCAGGTCATTGAATATCTTCAGCAAAGCTGTTTCAGTGCTACGATGGGGACGATATGCAGACTGAAATACACTGAACAGACTATTAGAGTTGACATGCTTTAAAGTTTGAACAAGGACAATTTTCTCAAGAATCTTTGATAGAAATGTAAGATTGGAAACTGGGCGATAGTTTTTCAGTACATTTGGGTCTAAAGATGGTTTCTTCAATAGGGGTTTTACAAGTGCAGTCTTGAAGCTTTCAGGAAAAATACCAGTGGAGAGAGAGTTGTTGATGACTTGTGTAATGGCAGGCAACACTTCATCCAGGCACTCGTACAACAAGGGAGTGGGTATGGGGTCTAACTCACAAGTTTTGGGGGCAGTGTTTGTGATCACTTTTCTGACCTCATCCTCTAGCACAGGTTAACACCACGGCCGCATTTCCAGACTTTTTGAGGCATCATGTACCATGTACTAGTGGTAGGAGATGGATTGATCATGATAATTCAAGGGTAGCAGCAGATGAGAGTGGCACCTGAAGGCCCCAAGCTCATCTGCCACTACCCTTGAATTATCATGATCAGTCCATCTCCTGCTGCAGGGTTCCGGGGAACAGATAGTACCAGAGCACATAGCTTTGATGCCTATATATAATTTTTAATATATTTTTTTTCTTCTTGTCAATTGAAACAGCTCCTTTTTGTTTATTCCTTTTTCTGGTACTATTGTTCTCGTGTACAGTATTTCAGTTTACTTGTCAAATTTAGGGGAGCTAGGTGGCTCGGTGGTAGAGCATTTGACTCGGGTCCTAAAGGTCGTGGGTTCGAACCCAGCTGAGGTCAAAATTTATACAGACCTCTTTTCCATGCCCCGTTGTTTAAATCGCCTTGGTGGTGGACAAAGATGTTAATCCCTAAACATTTCATGTCTAATTTAAGTGATATTATAAGGTCATGCAGCATCTGCAAATTGCTTCTCCGCTTTTACATGCTGAGATCTGTTAACCTCTTCACTGCCGAGAAAGTGAACACAATCCAACTACAAGAGACATAGATCCTCATGAGCCCCTGCAACTGCGGGAGCTCATGAGGATCTATGCCTCTTGCTGAGACCAATTTGTATTCATGTTTCTTGCACGGATGTCGAATGAATAAATAGAGATTTCAGAAACAAGATTGTATGTACATTGGCCGGGGAAGGTGTTAAACTCTTTAAACGAAGCATTCTTTGGCAAGATACACTGTGTACTGCCGTTTGAACAGTCTTTGCTTTTTCAAGGAAGTACAAGAAGACCTTTAGGGTGGTCGGAGACTGCAAATTTGCAGCATTTGTCTCGTCATAGTAGTTTTCTGTGTGCTCAGCATGCAGAGGTAAGAACACACTCAACGTCTGGCATACTCTTCAGTGGTCTGTATGCTGACTATAGTACACTTCACATTAACCTATTTAGCCCAGAGTCCCTACAGCAGGAGATGGATTGACCATGATAATTCCAGGGTAGTTCCAGATTAGCTTGGCACCTTCAGGCGCCAAGCTAATCTGGCACTATCCTGGAATTATCATGGTCAGTCCATCTCCTGCAACAGGTACATAGTCATTAGGCAACGCCTCCAAAATTTGAAAAATGGGACCTTGGGGCTAAAAGGGTTAAACATATGGGCAGTTATGTTTCCTGATGACCTGTTCTTCTGAACATTAAAAAACAAAACATTAGAATTGTTTCAAAGGCAAGTTCTTCGGATTTACAGCACATGTACCCAGAGAAAATAAAAACCAAGATGGGATGAACCATAACCCACAAAGTGCCTTTTATATGAGAGCTGTCCTCGCTGTCTAGGGTCTCTACCTGTTGCCTTTGATCAGATTTTGATGTTGAAATAACTCCTATTGAAAAAGCCTTGCATATTTGCCAGTGCCTCAGCAGGGGGTACAGTACATAATTATGTGTCATTGGTTTTAAAAATGTCTTTTGCCAACTGCAAAGTATCTTTCCTCCTAAGAACTTCTACATTTTGTTATCAACTTTTACAGGGGAGCGAATCATCACCCATGCAGAAAATGCCCTCCGATTTGCGCCTTGCTCTGACCGCAAGCAGGGCATATCTGGCAATCTTTTCGTTACCAACTTCAAGGTGTCTTTCATCACAGCTGACAAGTCATCCTACACTCAATCACATGACGAGGTAAAAAGTAAGAGAATATCCATGGGTACTCATACAAAGGAAAAAGTTAGCTTGCAGGAGCTTTCAGTAAGTTTTTGGTCGTATGATGGGACCTACTAAATTCAGTCTGATGAAGCCCAACGATAAACGAGGGACTCTTGTTTTGTGTTATATCTGTATGCATTATAGAAATAAAAATCTCAGACTTGATAATCAATTTATCATGGTTGAGGAATTAAGGGAATTGATGGCTGGTTGATTGCTCGTTGACTGGTTGCTTGTTTTGTCAACTTTTTAATTGTCCAACAACTGCTTTGGGTTGATCTTCTTACATTTAGAATTTGTATTTAATATAGTCCATACAGTTTCATGTGGGACTTGTTGAATGAGGCATGTGTTAAAATATCTTCATGTTTTTTTCCAGTCAAAACAGCATCAGCGTAACAAATTGATAGACGACAATGACATACCACTGACTAGCATTGACACCATTTACCAAGGTAAGAAAATTATGGTGTGAACATTTTGGGGATTATGTCTATTGGTCATGTTACAAGCAGTCCTTTGTGCAAAGTACTTATCATTCTCCCCATGGCAAACCGGCAAACCGCATGTATATCATCTTGTCCAGAATTAAATATAACTTCTCTGCTATCAATTTCCACTCCAAAAATATTTGTTGCGCACAACTGCACATACCAGTATTGTCTGTAATGACATGATCATACTGATGAATGCTTTCTGGACAGTGTTTTCAGAAATATTTACTAGGTGTTTGATTGCATCTCCCATGCCCAAAAGTTTATTTACAGATCAGCCACTGATCACACACTCCAGTACACAGCAGTATCTGATATAATGCACACAGGTCTCTGGCACCCACGTGAATGCCCAGAGAGCAAAGGTCCTGGGGCCGACAGCAGCCTTAGCTAACACGTGCATAGCATGAGAACCTTTTGCTTACCGTGTGGTTACTTACTTACTTACGCCTGTCACCCCTACCCAGGTATAGGCCGTCGACGAGAGACCTCCAGCAACTCCTGTCCTGTGCTTCTCCTTCGATTCTACTCCAGGTGGTTCCCAGTCTCTTGATGTTTGCTTGGAGGTCTCGACGCCAGGAGTTTCTCGGCCTACCTCTTTTTCTCTTTCCCTGGGGGTTCCATGACAATGCCTGCCTAGTGATACTGGAAGCTGGCTTACTCAGACTGTGACCGATCCATCCCCATCTTCTTCGCCCAATTTCATTCTCTGCTGTTATCTGCTCTGTTCTCTCCCAGAGTCTGACGTTGCTGATCTTCTCTGGCCAGTGGATTTTCAAAATTCTTCTAAGGCAACTGTTCATGAAGGTCTGTACTCTGTTGACTGTGGTTTTTGTCAATCTCCAAGTCTCTGCTCCATATAGAGAGCATGTACTGCTGCTTTTACATTGGAGTTGAAAATCCGGACTTTGGTGTGTTGTGACAGCTCTCTGGAACTCCACACTTTTTTCAACTGGAGAAAGGCTGCTCTGGCTTTACCGATTCGTGCTCTGACATCTGCATCAGTGCCGCCTTTTTTGTCTATGATGCTCCCGAGATAGGTGAAGGACTCCACCTCCTCCAACGGGGTGCCAGCAAGCAAGACTGGTTCTTCCCTGGTTGCGTTCAGCCTCATTGTCTTTGTTTTCTGTTTGTGAATGGTGAGGCCCACTTGGGACGAGATGTCAGCAAGCCCCGTGGTCTTGTCCTGCATTTGTTGATGAGTGTGGGACAGTAATGCCAAGTCGTCTGCAAAATCGAGGTCGTCAAGCTGTGTCCACAGTGTCCACTGTATTCCACTTCGTCTGTGCTCTGTGGTCATCTTCATGACCCAGTCTATGGCCAGTAGGAAGAGGAACGGAGACAGCAGACACCCCTGCCTGACACCAGTTCTGACCTGGAGCTCTCTGGTGAACTGCCCTTCGTGGATCACGCGACATGTCATGCCATCATAGCTGCTCTTGATCAGGCGGACGAGCTTTGTGGGTACACCATAGTGTCGTAGGAGTTTCCACAGAGTCTCTCGGTCCACGCTGTCAAATGCTTTCTCATAATCCACAAAGTTGACGTACAGCGGGGAGCTCCACTCCAGAGACTGTTCCACGATGATGCGGAGAGTGGCGATCTGGTCTGTACATGATCGGTTCTTCCTGAATCCTGCTTGCTGGTCTCTCAGCTGGGGGTCAACGGAGCTCTTCATTCTCTCTAGGATGATCCTGTTGAAGACCTTTCCTGGTACTGACAGCAAGGTGATTCCTCTGTAGTTGGAACACTTGCTGAAGTCGCCTTTCTTGGGAAGCTTGATTAGGTACCCCTCCTTCCAGTCAGCTGGCATCACCTCCTCTTCCCAGATCTTTCCAAACAGTGGGTACAGCATCTCAACTGTTGTCTCTAGGTCTGCTTTCAGAGACTCCGCTGGGATGCCATCTGGCCCTGCTGCTTTGCCATTCTTCAAAAATGCCACTGCTTTTCTGATCTCTTCCCGGCTGGGTCTGTCACAGCTGATGGGTAGGTCGGTCTCTGCCGGCTGCATGTCGGGGGGGTCGGGTGGGCTAGGTCTGTTCAGTAACTCTTCAAAATACTCAGCCCATCTGTCGAGTTGGTCTGCTCTGTCTGCAATAGGCTTGCCTTCTTTGTCTTTTACTGGTCTTTCTGTATGGCCATACTTACCCGACAATCTTCTGGTAATGTCGTAGAGCTGTTTCATGTTGCCGCTGCCTGCTGCCTTTTCTGCCTCTGCTGCCAGGCTGTCTGTGTAGGCCCTCTTGTCTGCCCTGATACTCCTCTTCACCTCGCGGTTGGCTTCCGAGTATTCCCCCTGTGCCCTTACTTTGGCTGCTCTCGTGCGACTGTTGTTGACCGCTGCTTTCTTCTGCTTCCTCGCTTCTATCTTCTTCAAGGTCTGTGCCGACAGCCAGTCCTTGTGGTGGTGTTTCCTGAACCCTACAGTGTCTTTGCAGGTTGAGTTCAGCGCCTCTCTAACTGCCTTCCACTGCTGCTCTGTGGTGACCGCCTCCTCTTCATTTACTAGCTCCTGTAGCGCTTGAAACCGGTTGGACAGCACCAGTTTGAACTCTTCTCTAACTCCAGTTTCTCTCAGGAGGCCTACATTATAGCGCTGTCTTCTTGTTGTCTCTGTGCGGCTTTTCTTTAGCTTGAGCTTCATTCTTAAGGTAAGCAGATGGTGGTCTGAGGCGACATCTGCTCCCCTCCTCACTCGAACATCTTGAAGGGATCTTCTAAATTTCTTGCTAATGCAGATATGGTCTATTTGGTTCTCTGTTGTATGGTCAGGTGAGACCCAAGTTGCTTTGTGTATTCTTCTGTGTGGGAAGATGCTGCCTCCAATGACAAGTCGGTTTAGAGCACAAAAGTCTACAAACCTCTCCCCGTTCTCACTCATCTCCGAGCCTAGTCCCTGTCTCCCCATCACCTCTTCGTATCCAGTGTTGTCCTCCCCTATTTTGGCATTAAAATCGCCCATGACGATGGTGATGTCTCGCTCCGCACATTTGTCCACGGCACTCTGGAGTCGGTCGTAGAACATTTGTTTCTCTTCCTCATCACCGTCATTGGTGGGCGCATAACACTGGATGACGTTCAGCTTGAGCTTTTTCTTGGTTCTAAAGGCTGCTGTTATAATTCTTGGCCCAAGAGGTTCCCAGCCCATCAGCGCTCTCTGTGCCACTGGTGACAGCATGAGTGCTACTCCTTCTGTATGGGGGGCATTCTCCTCTTCATGATCTGAATACAGAATCATCTCCCCACTTAACAGCCTTTTCTGGCCAGACTGCGTCCATCTGGCTTCACTGATGCCTAGCAGGGAAAGGTTGTACTTTTGCATTTCCGCTGCTATCTGGGCGGCCTTGCCGCTCTGGTACATGGTCTTGACGTTCCATGTGCCCATGGTTGTATCCCTGGATAGAGAGAGGCGGCTCGGTCCTGTGGCTTCCGAAGACTTCCGGCTTTCACCACAGGATGTCATAAGTCTTCTATTAGAAGAACCTTCCTCCTCCAGGAAAGGAATTACTGTTAGTCTTTTCGTCGGCGTTTTTGTAGCTATTTCCTTTTTTGCAGGGTGGGGAAGCTACCCCCACGCCCAACCCCCTTACTAGGAGGACCAGGGGTTTTCTGTCGGGGTCACCTTCCCTTAGACCATGTTGGTTCACGGCACCTTATTTCATTCGGTGCACCCCTCTCACGAGGGACCCCCTATCCACCACCCAGGGGACGCGCCTCAACGCCGTATGGTCCCAGCGCGAGGTTACCGTGTGGTTAGTCTTAACAAATCCACATCAGTTGAGCACAATAATGCGATCATGAATGATTTGATTTTACTGAGACTGACCTGTATTTGCGACGTTTTTAACCCTTGGCTTGTCAGTAGCGGGTTTTGTCATGAAGATTCCTGTATTAACCCATTTAGCCCTGGGACCCTGCAGCAGGAGATGGAGTGATCATGATAATTCAAGGGTAGGGCCAGATGAGCTTGGCGCCCAAAGGCGCCAAGCGGCCAGATGAGCTTGGCGCCCAAAGGCGCCAAGCTCATCTGGCACTACCCTTGAATTATCATGATCAGTCCGTCTCCTACAACTGGTCAACACCCCCAAGAGTTTGGAAATGCAGCCATGGGGTTAAGAGGGTTAATCATTGTGACTAAACCTGCTACCAACAGCCAAATGTTTAACTGCCTCAAATAATGTTGAATGGAATTCTGTATATTGATCATCACTTATTAAGTGTTTTATTTAAAACAATATGTTGCCTCCATTTACTTTCAGTGATGTCAGGTGGTAAGAAGAAAAGCTGTGCACCTGGCAGTATGGTCACCTCAACATCCAAACACTTGGAAATTCACTGCAAGGTAGAACGTTCTCTCTACCTCTGTTCTTTTGTGGGCACAAAGGACTTCACTTAACCCTCTGCGTGTCGGTAGCGGTTTGTGTTCCTAAAGGTTTCCTCGCGATAAAAACTGCTACTGACGCACAAAGGGTTAACAGCCTTGTACTCCATTTGAGTAGACCCCCACCCGGGTCTGCCCTGGAGGACTTGGGTGGGGTTAACAACTACTTTTTAGTTCCCAGGTTCACCCTGGTCAGCCCCACAGGGTGAGTTTTCCCCGCTATTTTGGGGCATGTGTTTCTGTCTACCCTTGGTCCATTCACCTGTATTTTTCTTTCTTTCCTCAAAATATATTACCGATGACATTACTTTTAGAAATAGTGTCTTAGCTAGACTAATTTTAGCCAAAAATTGGTTGTGTAACCGTATGGCAGGGGAGGCAACAAGGGGCGCCATAAACCTAGCCAGTATCCTGAGTAGCCTCCCTTCCATCCCCATCTGGGCAACCGCTCACCTGATTCCCGCCAGTCTGTTTCTTAGGTAGACTGTGGATGGTTGTGTGACCTAGGCTTCTGCTTCTTGGCTGTGTGCGATGTGACCGGTCGTCTTGTGACTTGGACTCCGCGTGTTCACTTTACTAGCCAGCATGACTGTTTCACTGTGTTGGATGGGAGTTTACCTTCGAGTGATTGCCACCGGACATGTGGTGTTAGAAACTTGATCTTCTTCACGTGTTCGGTGTTAACTGTGCTCGGTGTGACCGGTCGCCTTGTGGTTGGGCTACCGGTTTCACTATTCTTGGGATGACTACTGTTCTATGCGATTTGGAGCTTACCTTCGTCGGTTCGTGTGCCCTCCACCGGACTTGTGGTGCTGGGGACTTGGTTCCGTGTTCCGCTCGAGTGGGATTACTGGGCCCTCGGTGCTTGGAGCTACTTCGGCAGGCAGCTCCCCCATGGGTGGTACGAGGTTTTGCTTCGGCAGCTAGATTGGTCACTACCGGGGCCCTCGGCCTCCCCGACAGGGTAAGGTAAAACCTCGCTTATTGTCGATGACCGGCGCTCAGGCATATGATAACAAGCGTCCCTGTAGGAAGGCCCTGGCTTGTTATAAACACTGTCAAACGCATCATTAGCAACTGATGGTGGGCACGCACCGCAGCCGGCTTAGTTACAAGGCCGTATGGCCGGGCCCGGCCCGGCGCTTGACGGAAGCCAGTTACAGCTCTACCACTCCCTAGCAGTGCTGGAGTGATTAGATTTAATGTAAACCTTTCCCCCAAATTCTGTTTTTATTCAGAGTACTTCCTTTCTCACATTTTCTGCCTTTTCTAGTTGGCGGAGCAATCGCTGTGGCCTCTTTACCGGTACCTTACAATTTCGCTCGATTCTACCTGAGAGACCTCTCCGGACAGCGCGAGGTTCTCTCGGGTCCTCTCCAGCCAGCCGGAAACAGGGCGCTGGTGGGAGACATCCCCGGAGCGCAACTCTCCTTCCCGGCATCCTTGGTGCCATAGGCTTCTTAGCTAAAATTATCGGAAGGTTGCTCCTGGGAGGGCGGGCCTGGTTTGCAGAGGGGGGTTAGGGGCGTTATAAGCGGCACCCGCCTCCTCTTCGTAATTCTTCCTAACAGTAATGTCATCGGTAATGTATTTTGAGGAAAGAAATGAATTTTTCTCTAAAATGTATTTTTTCGAAAAATACTTACCGATGACATTATGCGGATGACCCTCCCACCTGCCCCGCTTGCCGCTCATCAGCTAAGTAAACAGACTGGCGGGAATCCGGTGAGCGGTTGCCCGGATGGGGATGGAAGGGAGGCTACTCAGGATACTGGCTAGGCTTATGGCGCCCCTTGTTGCCTCCCCTGCAATACGGTTACACAACCAATTTTTGGCTAAAATTAGTCTAGCTAAGATACTATTCCTAACAGTAATGTCATCGGTAAGTATTTTTCGAAAAAAATACATTTTAGAGAAAAATTCATTTTTTAAAGCCTCCCTACTGTCTGCGCTCCCTGTAGCTCTTGATATTGGATGTGTGTTGCTAAATGGTCTTAGGTTTATTTAGCGTATTAGACTGGCTAGCGACATACATTCAATATTCTGTTTAGTTGTTTTTTTCACAAGCAGTGCAGGCACATCCTGAGAAAGTCATGTTGCTGTCAGGACGTTAAGCAATGTACAACCAACCATTTGAGTAGAGATGGGTGAGTAAATGTGAGTGGGTAATTGCATATTTCCTGCTTAACCCATTTAGACCCGAGTACCTACAGCAGGAGATTGATTAACCATGATAATTCAAGGGTAGTGCCAGATTAGCTTAGTGCCTGAAGGCGCCAAAGCTGATCTGGCACTACCCTTGAATTATCATGGTCAATCCATCTCCTGCAACTGGTACATAGTCATTAGGCAACACCTCCAAAATTTGAAAAAATTGGGACCTTGAGGCTAAAAGGGTTAATGTAGTTAATGGAAAGTGATTGTTTTCTTTTTTGCAGGATTTCAGGATTCATGTGTTTGGCTTCAAGTTTGTCCCCAAAGAGCAAAACAAGAGGGTGAGTACTGCTTAACCCTTATCATTCGGAATACACCAGTGTGTGAAATAAGTTTGACTAAAGTAGTTCAAGGGTAGTGCCAGAATAGCTTGGCGCCTCTAGGCACCAAGCTATTCTGACACCACCCTTGAACTAAAGCCATCGGTCTATATCCGTATCTGTAAGTACTATAATGTAGCTTGCATATGTCAGTGTACAAATTTGAAGCTTTTAGCCTCATGATATAGGTTAATATTTTATTTGTCCTTGTTCTGAAGTGTTTCTTTCTGTGTTATGTTTAGTTTTTTTTTTCTTGTAATGATCGACTACCAATAAGGGCCAGGCTAAATGTGACTGCTATAGACAGGCGATGATTTTATAAGGTTTGTTTTTTTTTTTTGTTTTTTTTAACTATGCGTTTGAAATTCCAAAATTTAAGAGTTGTGGTCTGAAGCTGCATTACAGTGCAGGAGACGGATAGACCATGAGACAAGTTCAGTCGACAGATAGCTTGGCCCCCATAGGCACCAAGCCATTCTAGCAAAACCATTGAACGAGCTTGGTCACTCCATCCACTGTTGTAGTCGTTGGAGCTGAATGGGTTTAAATAAGATGAGACTTGTAACTTGTTTCTTTCTTCAGGTAACGCAGGCTATCTTGCACCATTCTTGTCCTACACGTGACGACTTGCTGTTTGCCTATGATTTTGCCGTACATGGGCAGTTCAAAGGTAAGAACTTTGAACTCTGTATCAGATGTGGGGGCTCATGAAGTTCTTTGCCTCTCATACACTCAAGTCATTCTTTAAACTCTAGTATGAAGTCATTTAGTTCTGGGTGTTTAATAGTTAAGGTCTCTTTATTCTCCCTACTGAGATTTATGAGGTACCTGTATTTTGAATTTGAGGTGGGTCCCATTGACAGACTCGGGCAAGACAGGCAGAGGAAGTTATCTTTGTTTAAATCTGGTGTGTAGAGTGCAGCGTGTAGGTCTAAATTGGCATTTTAATCCTATTCCTAGCTGTCGGTGTGTAAGCATCGCACTGACAGGGATGCATGTTTACTCAGTAGTCAGATGTTGAGGCTTTAACGTATGCAATGTATCATTATGTGAGTTTTTCATATTTTCAGCCAACAAACCTGTGAACAACTGGTTTTACATTGCTCAGGACTGGGAGAAGGAGTTGCAAGGACTCGGCTGTGAAGGGCGGTGGAGGGTAGCTGATGTCAATGAAAAGTACAGCATGAGTACAAGGTATGTCCGCAATATTTGTTTGCTTGTCTGCTTGCTTGCTTACTTCTTTGTTTCTTTGTTACATTGAACCCTCAGGTTGAAAGTCTGGAATTTGGGAGTTATCCTACAAGGAATTCATTCCAATTCAAGGACTGACTGACTGAAATCTGAATATGATTTTCTGGTTGGTTGTCTTAAAAATTCATTTTTCTCTAAAAGGTATTTTTTCGAAAAATACTTACCGATGACATGACTTTAGGGAGTGTCTACTTACTTGCTCAATTTTAGCCTCAGAATCCGTTGTGTAACAACACAACCCAGGAGGCACTCGGGGAACCTCTCGAGGGGCCGAGAGTTGTCTCCCGATGCTGCTCTACCGGTTCCCGGTCATGTAGTAGACCAACCAGTCAGATACTTCGCTCGCCCGCGGCAAGCGGGGCAGGTGGGAGGGTCCTTCAAGTCATGTCATCGGTAAGTATTTTTCGAAAAAATACCTTTTAGAGAAAAATGAATTTGTTTCCTCAAAAACATTACCGATGACATGACTTTAGGGAAGAATTGCGATAAGGAGGCGGGTGCCGCGAATAAACCTCCCCAAAGGGGAAACTGGCGCCAACCTCCCTGTCGCAACCTCCCGACAATTTTAGCGATGATCGTACGGCGCCCGAGGCGCCGGGAGGGAGCGTTGCGCAGCGGTGTTGACTCCCATCAGAGCGAGATTGTCTCGCTGGTCCTCCAGATCCCGGGGATAGAACGGGCAAAGGTTGATTCTGCCCTCCAGCTCACGGCTGCCACCAACAAGACGACCAGTTACTAGGGTAAGGCTCGAGGCACGCTGCTGTAGGCCGGACTCAGTGAGGCGGGCACTCTGCCGGCAACCAGACCCTCCGGAAGGGTCAGCGGGTGTGACAGCGGGCGCCGTCCTGTGGTAAGCCGTTCTGGTCAGCGGAGGAAGATCCTGGAGGTAGAAACGGGTGAGGGTCGAATCTGCCTTGGAGGCAAGGTCGCCACAATGTCTTGACAGCGCAGTTCCGGTCGAACGCGACGCTCGTGGCTATGGCTCATACCTCTTGTGCGCGTATTCCAAGCCTCTTAGCTCCGTGTGCGGAGAGGTCCTGCTAGGCGGACCGTATGACCCAGCGTAGTCCGGAAGAAAACGTCCGGGCTGTAATGTCCTGCCCGCTGGGTCTCAAGGTAGGAAGAGGCGTGAGCAACCGCTCCGGATGACTTGTATCAGCGCAGGTAACGCGTAGAGAGCGCCCGGGATCTCGTTGCCTGGCCTCCTGGGGAAGGTAACGTTTCCTAGCAGCTGAAAGGTAAAAACCTGAGGCGCGGTCAGAGGAGACCAGTGCCTGGCAAGGGAGGCAGGGTCCTAGAGAAGTCCGTTCCCTGTGGGGAGCGGTCCTGGAAGGCGGAGTGGAGCCCGGAAGAGATCGTCTGGGCTGTTAAATCGGTTCTGCCAGCAATAACAGCAGAGAGAGGCGTGAGAGTCCCCACCAGACGGCCTTGAGTCGGCGAAGGTACATGCAAGGGGTTCGCAGAGGACCTCGTTGCCTCGTCTCCTGGGTGAAGTCCGTCCCTTCCAGCGTCTGAAAGGTGAACACCTGAGGCATGGTCTAGGGAGACCTGGTCTTGGCAATGTAGGCAGGGTCCGTAAGGAGCTGTACGGAACCATCCGCTGCAGGCAGGCAGGGCGCGCTGACAGCGCGTGTAGCTCGCTCACTCGGGCCACCGTGACAAGAGTCAACAGGCAGCATGTCTGACGAGTCACATCCGCAAAGGGCCAAGGCAGCGGTTCGAATCGGGCCGAAACAGCCAAGTCAGTACCCAGGGTAGGTCCCAGTGAGGCGTCTATCACCCCTTCTCTTCTCTCTCTAAGGAGCGAACGGGAAACTGGTCGCTGCAGGCGAAGGTCGTCGCACGAGGAGCAAAGTACTCGCCATCCTCCCTCGTAGAAGCGTCGTGTCGAGGGTTAGCGGACTGTAGCGATAGCTTCCACTGCTACACTCGAGAAGCCTCCAGTGGCAAGGGCTTGCGGCCCAACCTCCAAGCGGGAAGGAGTAGGCGCTCCGGGCACGGGTGGAACAGCGAAGTCGCGATTGCTTGAGCATCGTGCGGGAAGCAGCAGTGGGGGGTCCGTGGCGAGGCTGAGGAGGTCGGTGGTCCATGACCGGTTCCAAG
>BTPG01000001.1:48778284-48932246 GCA_036245525.1 Semisulcospira habei
ACATTTCTAGCAACAGTTTTACATACAGCATTTATGTGTGATTGCCACTTCATCTGGTCATCAACAATTACACCAAGTAATCGGTGTTCCGTGACCTGATTAACGATGTCATTATGGATAGTCAGGCTGAGTGTAAGTGGCTTGAGCTGGTGCTTCTGACGGGTTGCTATCGTCATGCATTCCGTTTTGGAAGGATTTAAAATCATTTCATTGTTTGCGCACCAAGTGGCAATTTCGCTCAAACCCTGCTGCAAACGGCCATTTAAAGAATCAATACTCTTGTCCGGGGTGTGAATTGTGGCGTCATCAGCGAATAAATCACATGAAATTTTGTCGCTAGTCAAATGTAGCGGTAGGTCATTTATAAAGAGGCAAAACAGAAGAGGCCCTAGGACTGAACCCTGGGGAACTCCCCGTGTTACTAATCCGCTTGAGGAGTATGATCCATTGACCATGACGCGCTGCTGTCTGTCGCTAAGATATGAGGCAAAAAGTGGAGTTGTGTCATGGTAGTAAAGAGATTTCTGGCTGTAGTTAATTGAGGAAGAAATGCATTTATTGCCAAACGAACTACCGAAGTACACATTTAGCTTGGAAAGTAGAAGTTTATGGTCCACAAGATCAAAGGCTTTTCGTAAGTCAATAAATACAGCGCCGGTAAATTCGCCCTGATTTATTGAGCGTAGCCACACATCAGTTAGACGTGCTAGGGCCGTGTGACAGCTGTGCTTTGGTCTGAATCCCGACTGAAGGGGGTGGATTAATGTATGATTTTCTAAATATTCCAAGAGATGTTTATGGATATGCCGTTCAAGTGGTTTACTAAGGATGGACAATAGTGAGATGGGGCGATAGTTATTAACATCAGTCATATCTCTTGTTTTCGGGAGGGGTATAACCTTGGCTTTTTTAAGTTCCTTTGGGAAAATATTCGTTTGAATGCACAAATTATAAATATAGGTTATTGTTTCAATAACATAAGGAATAGCTGATTTAAGTATTTTGGGGCTGATTTCATCTGGCCCGGACGATTTCTTATTCTTCATTGAACTAATTGTCCTACCGACTTCGTGCACTGCCAGTGGTGGAATCACGAAAGGATCAGATCCTGCAGTTCGCGTTCTACAAAAGTCAACTAGTCTGTCTGAGCAAGAGTAGGGCTGAGAACTTGCTTCTGAAGGGACAAGAGACTCGGCAACTGAGAGGAAATGGTCGTTAAACATGTCTGCAGTCAGATCAGAAGGGATTAAAGGAGATTTATTACACTTGCCTCCAGTCACTACGGCCATAGCGCGCCAGAGCGTGGACATGTCTTTGTCTTGTTTAATCAAGCGATCAATAAAAGATTTTTTAGCCTGTCGCACAAGAGATTTTACGCGATTGCGCTCACGCTTAAATTCAGTGAAGCACTTCTGCTGTCTCAGATCATCTCTCACCCTCATGGCTTGAATGATGTCTTGAGTAAGCCACGGCGGGAGTGATGCGTGTTTGACGCGTCTCCTCCGCAGGGGCGCATGTTTATTTAAGATCTTAAGAAAGATGGTATACCAAACAGACAGAGCGCTGTCAGGGTCAGATGTACTAAATACTTCATCAAAAGGTGCGCTGTTAAGATCAAACAGAAACTCGCTTTCATTAAAACTTTTAAAGGAGCGATAGGTGATATACGTATGGCATCCTTTCTTTGCTTTAGGGAGTTTAGTAGACCACGTACAGCGGATGGGAAAATGGTCGCTGATACTAAGGTTACCGACAGATACATTATGAACAGACTCTGGCTTGGTTGTGTATATATGATCTATGAGTGTGGATGTTGTTTGTGTGATCCGTGTGGGTGAAGTGATTAACTGTTGCAGACCCAACAACGTTAACGTAGAGTCCCACGCATGGTGAGGCTTTAGCATGTCTATGTTAAAGTCTCCCATGAGGATGACATTGGAGTTGGGATTACAAGCTTTATCACACATACTAAGGAAATCATCATACCACTCAAAGTTCGCAGCAGGGTTGCGGTACAGAAGGCCAATAAGAAATGATGGAGATTGGGGGGCCTTCAGTTCAAGCCACATACACTCAATATCTTTGGTTTCTAAATCATGTCGTCTACATATAAAATCTTGAATAGACGAGTGAACATAAGCAGCTAATCCTGTCTGTCCATGGGCCGTAGGATCACGTCTCATGACAGTAAATCCAGGAACTTGGATGGATATATCTGATACATTTGAATTGAGACGAGATTGAGAGGTACCTGATGGTAAGAACTTTCTATGCATACTAATTTGACTGACCCCTCAGTAAAGTCAAGGGTCGTAGAGGTCCCAAAATAGGTAAAAAGAATTGCGATATTTTCACTCCAAAGATGTTTTCTCATAGGTCAAAGGTCACAAGAAGTCGACAAATATGTTAAAACTGCCAATTTTTGGACAGAATTGATACTTTATCAAGTTTTGGATCTGTCATACAGGTGAGCCATAAGGGCTTTGTTTCTCTATGTGCGTGCGGCTGGTGTGTGTGTGTGTCTAAAATGACAAAATAATTCAGCTGCTTGGTCTTTTTCAGACTCTGAGCATTGAAGACTCTTTTCGTCGCTGCAGTAGTGAAGCCGATGCACGTTCGCGCGTGTGTGAGCTGATGGACCTCCTCATATCGAGGTAACTGAATTAATGAATAAATACAGTGATTTTACAATGATAACGATGTCACAACACATCACAGATCACAGTACCAGTGTACTTAATACATACAGCAGATAACTAGACTCCATTTTGTGGTTGCCTTAACCCATTTAACCTCACGGCTGCATTTCTCAAATTTTGGAGGTCTCTTAACTCCCTCTACCCCAGACACACCACAGCAAGACATGGATCGACCATGATAGTTGAAGGGTGATGCCAGATTAGCTTGGCGCCTATGGGCGCCAAGCTATTCTGGCATCACCCTTCAACTATCATCCCCCACCCGGGTTCGCCCTGGGGGACTTGGGTGGGGTTAACTACTTTTTAGTTCCCAGGGTCACCCTGATCAGCCCCACAGGGTGGGTTTTCCCCTTTATTCTGGGGCATGTGTTTCCGTCTACCCTTGGTCCATTCATCTGTATTTTCCTTTTGTAAACTCTCCCTACTGTCTGCGCTGCCTGTAGCTCTTGATATTGGATGTGTGTTGCTAAATGGTCTTAGCTTTATTTAGCGTATTAGACCGGCTGGCGACATACATTCAATATTCTGTTTAGTTCTTTTTCACAAGCAGTGCAGGCACGTCCTGAGAAAGTCTTATTGCTGTCGGGACGTTAAGCAATGTATAACTATTGAACTATCGTGGTCGATCTGTGTCCTGCACTGCAATGCAGTCTTCAGAGGACAACGGCAACATTTGGGGATTTTGGTCTTGGGGTACAATGAGTTAACGACTGTGTACCAGTTACTGGTGATGATCTATCATGATTCAATGAAGCTTTATTTATCAACGGTTGAGGACATCGTCATAGACATAGCCATGGGTGGGACTTTTCCAGCTACAGCCGGATTTCCAGATTAAAAAGAAAAAAAAAAAAAAAAAAAATTAAAAAGTGTCCCAAGGCCCTTGTTTCAGGATTCAACTTTTTTTTTTGGTCCCACCCATGACATAGCCATTTGATGATAATTCAAAGATAGTTCCAGATTATCTTGGTGCCTGCCAGTGCCAGTCTGGCATTACCTTTGAACTAACATGGTCGAGCCATCTCCTGCTGTAGTGTGTCAGGGCTAAATTGCACAGAACACACTGTGAATTTAGGAAAACTGAATTCTAAATGACCCCAACTCTCCCTCTTGAGGACGGGACAAGACTCATTGGGTACGTCCAAATTATTTAGTTGCCGTGGCTCTTGTTTATATGGGGTGGGAAATGGAGGGTTTGGGTTCATTGAAAGTTCAGCTTTCTCAGGGAAAATTTGTAGTATTTTGGACATGCTCTACTTTAGTAACTCATTCAGACCGACGCACAGGTATTTCCCAAATTTTGGAGGCGTCATCTAATGACTATGCACCTGTTGCAGGAGATGGATTGACCATGATCATTCAAGGGTAGTGCCAGATTAGCTTGGTGCCTGTCAGCGCCAAGCAATCTGGCACTACCCTTGAATTATCATGGTCGACCCATCTCCTGCTGTAGGGGGTCAGGCCTCAATGGGTTAAAGGTCTGCCTGTAAAATTGTCCTCTCCAGATTAGATTACAGCTCGGGAGATAGATTTACCGTGCTAGTTTCAGGGTGGTGCCGGAATAGCTTGGCGCTTTGCAGCGCCAAGCTATTCTGGCACCACCCTTGAACTAGCTTGGTACCCTTGAACTAGCATCTGGTGGTCTGCTGGCATTGAATGAGGATGACATTTGTCTTCTGGTTACCTGTTGTCAGGATTCTAGAGGATGGGCGCACACCCCACACCCTGCGACTGTCGGTCCGCAAAGCCAGCAAGGAAAACCTCTACGCTCACAGGGAGAGTCGTCAGTGTAACGTGCCCGCAAGCATTTTCAGCAAGATTCACTCAGGTATTGTGATGACATTTAGGCAGCCTGATCACCCAGGTGTTGTGCCGACAGTTTAACCCCATTGTTTGCAAAGCTCTCTTCGTGATCTGAACTGTCCCTGTCCCAGGTGCAGTAGTATCTTTAGTATCATTTTTTTTATTAACAGCATATTTAGTACATCAGTCATACTTTTTACCCCTATAGTGTTAGCAGCAAAGAATACCAACAGTCGGGACAGTCTTCAGTCCTGGAGACCCGAGTCGGGTGTTTTCAAAACCTCATAGAGCTGAATTTCAGCTTTTTGGTTCAGACAGAACAGCCCTCAGCCAGCCTGTTCCATAATAATAATAATAATAATACATAGTATTTATATGGCGCATTTCTCATATTTATAATATAACTCAGTGCGCAGGACATAGCCGCGAACTGAACCCAACAAGCACGCTTACGTGAATCATGCGCATTCCCTCACACGCTGTACATAAACACAGAACATTCACATGGTGCTAAGGGCAAGCTCAAGCGAGCTACTGAAATTTTTGGAAATTTAAATCGTTTTTTATATTTATTTAAAAAGTTGATTAAGTGGACTGAAATTAATACCCAATTCGTGGGGGAGGAAAGAGCCGGAGTACCCGGAAAATGAACCCATCCATCTGCAAGAGACATAAATTCTCATAAGCCCCTGCGGATGCACCAGTACAGTACTGCGGATGCACCAGTACAGTACTGCGGATGCACCAGTACAGTACTGCGGATGCACCAGTACAGTACTGCGGATGCACCAGTACAGTACTGCGGATGCACCAGTACAGTACTGCGGATGCAGGGGCTCATGAGAATTTATGTCTCTTGCTGGATATGGGTTATGGGGCGTAGTTAGCCCGTGGAATGTTTTCAGTCATCTTAATTTTCCACACTGTCACTCATGCAAATGCAAGAGGCTGCAGTGTCTGTGGTAGTTTCAGAGAAGAAGCTAACAAGGAACGAAACAGGCTTAGAAAAGACAGTTACCACATCATTGTGTTGCAAGCGGTTTTCTAAGCGTGTTTCGTCTTTGTTGGGTTCTTTTGTGCATTTGACACCCTTGGCAGCCCATCATTGTGTTGCAAGCGTTTTTCTAAGTGTGTTTCGTCTTTGTTGGTTTTTTGTGTGCATTTGACGCCCTTGGTACTCACATTTTTGTTATGGATTTTGTGGTAGTTTCTGTAACATAATTTCTAGTTCATTTGAATTTGTGATTCATACATTTTTAGATTGATCGCAAGAAAGGAAATGTCATATTCATACTCCAATGCGGCTCATGGATTCTGCAGTAGTGCTTTTGTGTTGCTGATCCACATTGTTGCGACCCAAGTTCCAAATTTGACTATTTTCACAGGTCGACTAGAGTCTGCTAAAGAAAGCTTGGTTTCTGTGGCAATGTCGCTGTTGCACAAGATGGTGGACGTGAAGCAGGCATTCCACTTGACCCTTATCAACGTGGGCATGACCAAACTGGAAGAGACAGCCGCCAACAGCATCAGCAGCTTTCTCACTTCACCTCCCAAGTCACGGGGATCGCTTCACTCTCCTGCATCCGAGACTAAGTCACCTTGTGTACGTGACTCTTTTGCACCACAAAACCTGTCGCAGAGATCAGTTTGCTCACCAACATCACAGTTGCCGCAGAATTGCCAGTCACCACAAAGTAATTCTGAGACTCCGAGATCTCTGGATAACTTTCACACTCACATGCCATTGTCAGCTAATTGGGCAGAAACTGATTTTGTGGAAGTGTATGGTGAATCTGCTGGAGTGGATAGTGATGGTTTGAAAAATGATAAAGGTGCTAAAAGACAGAACTTCCAGCTTTTGAATTTCTTCTCAAAAAAGCGGCGATTGGCTAATGACATTTGCGTCAGTCCGAGTGAAACAAAAAAGCCAGCGGATGATGCAGAGAATATGAAAAAGGTTGGAAATTCCACAAGGTTGTGGCCAGAAAAAGGTGGAGGCTTTAACAAATCTGCAACACCTTGGTCTGCAGTAGGTGGAGGCTTAAAGCCTCCACCTACTGCAGATCAAGGTGTTGTGGATGTGGGCATCCCTTCAGGCGTAGACCCTGATGTCTTCTCTCAGTTGCCTCCAGAAATCCAGCAGGAAATCCTGCACAATTCTGTGCCATCTGTAACACGTACATCTCCACTTGCGGGCACCAACACACAGGGAAGAACTTCTCTTCTTGTGCATAATGGTGAAAATGAAGATCGAAGAGTGAAAAATGTCGGTGTCAAGTCTGCCATACAACCAGTCAAGAGTCTGCTGTTTCAAGGCAAGCAAAGTTCTGTACGAAATTTTGCAGTGAAAAAAGAGATTTTTGTGGGAAATGTTGCCTTTGACAGAGAAAACAAATCAAGTGAAAATGGCACTCGGCAGCAGGGTTCGAGTCCGGCTGTGATGCAAACACACAGTACAGCAAAGGGAACAGTACATAGGAGTCTTTCAGTGGAGAAAACATCAAACACATCTCAGAAAGTCAACTTGACAGAAGAGGCATCTGAGGTCATTTCTCAGATAGAAGCCCACCAGGTGGACTCCTCACGAGAACCTGTTTTCTCTGCACCATCAACATCTGTGCCATATCCTTCCTCTTTCCCTGTAAGCAAAGGTCCTCGGGCGCACGGCTGTTGCCGTCGCGGGTCCGAAGATGTTTTGCTACTGGGGTTAGAATCAGCAACTCTTGCCTGTGCAGTGACTAGCAGCCCTTGTGATGCCGACACCAGCAGTACATTGAGTGACAACAGCCCTGTCAGCAAAGGTCCTGGGGCTGACACCAGTCCTCGGGCTGACATCGGCTGCACTTTGTCTGCGCAGAACCGTGTGTTGGCTGACCACAGCAGTCTACTGGATGACCCGTTGTTGACCGAGAGGGAGTTAGTGCTCAGCCAGCACTCCTCACAGTTAGGACAGATTTCACTGTCTTCCAGTGCAGGTGATTGTGCCCAAATTTCTGACGATTCTACGCACAGTCCACCCGTTTCAGCTGTAAAGAAATTGACTCGCAAAGAGCTGTCAGTCCCTAAAGGTATTGCACAAGATGTGTTCTTGGCACTGCCACCGGACATTCAGAGAGAGCTGGTAGCCGAGGCAGCGATAGAGAGACACAAAGTGCTAGATGGGGATGAGGGATCGCTTGGTAGTGTGAAGACAACTGGAAGCGTTAAATTTCAGAAGAATGGTCACGGGGTGAAAAAGCCTGGAGGGAGGAGCGTCACAATGTTGAATTTTCTGAACAAGAAGTAGATATGTGTGAATATCAGTGGCAAGACCCACTAGCAACCAGTGATACATGTGATCGTCTCCGTTTGTGTTCCAAGGTTTGATGGTCTAAACCCGTTTAGCCCCAAGTGCAAATTTGAGAGACGTCACTTAGTGACTGTGTACCTGCTGGAGAATCGACCATGATAATTCAAGGGTAGTGCCAGATTAGCTTGGCGCCTTTTTGAAGGCGCCAAGCTAATCTGGCACTACCCTTGAATTATCATGGTCAATCTGTCTCCTGCTGTAGGGACTCGGGTGAACCTGGTCACTGTTGGCGATCGCAAGTTGTGTTGTGGAAATCTTTGAGTTCAACCCCCCGAGAAACCTACTTGCTCAAGGAACACAGATACAAAACAAGATCAGCAAGAGACATTGATCTTTACGAGCTTCCACAACTGCGGGGCCGCATGAGAATCTATGCCTCTTGCAGTTGTATAGTGTGTAGTGTGACTTTATCTCAGCAGCTGTAGCAGCTGTTCCATTTAACCCTGTGGCCGCATTTCTCAGAATTTGAGGTTCACTTAACCCATTCAGCCCTGACGCACTACAGCAGGAGATGGATCGACCATGATTCAAGGGTAGTGCCAGATTAGCTTGGCGCCAAGCTAATCTGGCACTACCCTTGAATTATCATGGTCGATCCATCTCCTGCAACACCAGGTGCATAGTCGTTGGACGACGCCTCCCAAATTTGGGAAACGAGTTAACAACTGTGCCAGTTGCCAGAGATGGATCGACCGAAGGGTAGTGCCAGATTAGCTCGACACCTGATGACACCACACTAACCTTGAATTATCATGGCCGATCCAGCTTCTACTGTGGCGTGTTGGGGCTAAAATGGGTCGACCCCTTCGCTGCCGTTGGTCATGGAAACCCTCGTGCATTCAACGCCCAAGAACCCCGTTTGTCCAAAGAACACAGATATACAAAACAGAGCCAGGAAGAGATGTTTATCCTCATGCACCCCTGCGACTGCAGGGGCACATGAGAATACTTGTCTCTGGTAGTTGCGTAGTGTTTACTTTTTCTTTGCAGTCAAGCCAGATTGATATTCTGTCTAAATGAGCTGGTCGTATTAATGGGTATTTAAACCCATATCATACTGAGGCTTAAAGATTCAAATGTGTACACTGCGCAAGCTACATTATAGTACTTACAGATAAGGATATAGACCACTGGCTTTGGTTCAAGGGTGGTGCCAGAATAGCTTGGCGCCTCTAGGCGCCAAGCTATTCTGGCACCACCCTTGAACTATTTTAGTCACACTAAGTTCACACACTGGTGTATTCCGAATGATAGGGGTCAAACCATGCAATGTAATCTTGCCGTCAGGTTTGTGGGTTAAGCTGGCAGTTGTCATTGTCTTTTCCAAGCACGTTTCTTTCTTTGTTGCAATGTTCTCTGCATTTTACGTTTGACAGGCACCTTTTTGGTCTGGATTTTTGAGAAAAGATGGCCTGGGCCCAGGGTGTTCTTTGTCGAGGTGATTCCAACAGCCGAGGGGTTTAACCCGTTTAGCCCCAAAGTGCTGCAGCAGATGGACGGACTGTGATAATTCAAGGGTAGTGCCAGATTAGCTTGGCACTTCATGGCGCCAAGCTAATCTGACACTACCCTTGAATTATGGTCGATCCATCTCCTGCAGCTGATGCATAGTCAGTAGGTGACATCTAGGAAATTTTAGAAATGCAGCCTTTAGGTTAAATGGGTTAAATGCTATTTTTGAAATGTTATCTGTGAGGGTTGAACCCTTCACCCATTTAGCACCAGTGCCCTACAAGCAGGAGGACTGGTTGGTTGTACATTGCTCAACGTCCTGACAGCAACAAGACTTTCTCAGGACGTACTTGCACTGCTTGTGAAAGAAAAAAAAAACTAAACAGAATATTGAATGTATGTCGCCAGCCGGTCTAATACGTTAAATAAACCTAAGACCATTTAGCAACACACATCCAATACCAAGAGCCACAGGCAGCGCAGACAGTAGGGAGAGTTTAAAAACGGAAAATACAGGTGAATGGACCAAGGGTAGACAGAAAACACATGTCCCAGAAAAGAGGAGGAAACCCACCCTCTGGGACTGACCAGGGTGACCCTGGGAAAAAAAATGAAAAATAGTTAACCCCACCCAAGTCCCCCAGGGCAGACCCGGGTGGGGAGTGGGGGGGGGGCAGGAGGACTGACCATGGTTCAAGGATAGTGCCAGATGAGCTTGGCGCCTTCAGGCGCCAAGCTCATCTGGCACTACCCTTGAATTATCATAGCTGATCCATCTCCTGCAAATGGTACAGTCATTAGGGCAACACCTAAAACATTTGGGGAATGCGACTGTGGTGGGTTATCAGTAGAAAACATTTCATAAATGAGGATTTTTCATCTAGAGATTTGACTTTCCAATCCTCTTGCCACCTTTCGCCCAAGCACATTCCATGAATTCTGAGAACGCACATTAAATCAGCCTTATGTTTGTTTATTTAATTTCCATCATGTTTATTACATTCCATTTTGTCCAAAATCGTGCAAGATAAAGGAATCTCATTGGTCCTTTAGCACACGTCATGAATTGTCTATGTAAAAGACCTGTACTGACATCGTTGTGGGACACCCAGGATGTCTGACAGTGGGTGTCCCACGGAAATGATGTATATGCAGCCAACCAATTTGCTGCCATCACAGGTCCAGGGAGCCTACGTGAGCTACGTCCCATGACAATGGCTCTCATTTGGTAACTATATCGATGAGCAAAAGAAATGCAACATTTTTGAAATCATCGGAAATACTCAAAAAATGTATTTCTTTTTTGTTCGTCAGTATATATTCCAAGAAAGAACAGCTGTCGGCAGACTGAATCCAAGTAGACTCCCTGGACCTACAGTGTTATTGAAGCGAGTTTTTACATTGTTTCGTTCTTGCATACATCAACATCACAACTGAAAAGCACATGCAAGAGGATCTTGAATGATCGCATGGCCTTTCATTGACAGCAATGACGCTAATACTCGCACAAAATGACCTGGAGAATGTGCTCTTGTTTTGACAAGATGTTTTTCGCATGCAAGGGAATCAATAGCCACAGGATGTATACAACAAATAATGTGGAAGAGAGCCGACACACTGGTCTTGCTCATCTGAGCGCGGATTGAATACAGAGACTTGCTTCAGTACATCAGCTCAGTGCTTCCAGTTGTGTCTTGACTATGATAGTTCAAGGGAGGTGCCAGGACAACTTGGCGCCCATGGGCGCCAAGTTGTCCTGGCACCTCCCTTGAACTATCATGATCAGTCTATCGCCAGAACAGTACTCGGAGGACAATTAACAAATCTGAAAAGAATCAATGTGTAATGGGTTAAGGCTTGAGAGCCATGTCTTTTCAGCAGAGATCAAATAAGACAAAACAATTACACGCTCAATCGTTCATTTTGGACGGCATTTTTCTTAGGTGGCACCCATTTCTGCTTTTGAATCTCCTGTGAATTAGAATCGATTCATTTGGGAATTTGCAATTCTGTGTGGAAGACAGGCCCTACATGTTTCAACCACTTGAAAAAAAGAATGATGCAAGTACGAACCGACATGACGTGTTTGTGTTCTATGACATGGCTTGATGAAACGATCAAAGCGCTATGACCGAGCATTCGCTGACAGACACACAAATACAATGTCTTGATGTTGGCTGTGCTCAATCTAAACTGTCGACTGATTTTTCTACTTGTTTATTTTCAATGGCCGCTCTCCATCTTTGGCGTTGAACGGACGTAAAATAAACAACTGGAAAAATCAGTCATTTTGGATGGACCGCAGCGGAAAGCAAGTTAGTTCTTTGGGTTTAACGCCGAGCAGGCAACTAAGGCCATCTCACGGCGGCGCGGAAAGCAAGACATTTGTATAGTGTACTATGATATACAGTATATATGTACATATGTATTTTCCCAGATTTTGGAGGCATAATCTAACTATGCACCAGTTGCAGGAGATGGATCGACCATGATAATTCAAGGGTAGTGCCAGATTAGCTTGGCGCCATCATCCTAAGCTAATCTGGCACTACCCTTGAATTATTATGGTTGAACCATCTCCTGCTGTAGGACATCAGGGCACAAAGGGCTAAGATACTATTTACGATAATTCTGTGATGAACCAAAAAACATGTGTACATTAAACAATAAATAAATATACATAACGGCCAACAAATCTGTAAGAGCAAAATTGTCGGTGAAAACAGATTCAAACCACTTGCGTGTCCCTGTACATGTATTGTGAATGTCCTATTCCCAACATCCACGACCAGCTAAATAACCCACAAAGCCCCGACGCAATACAACAGGATGTAGATCAACTACGATAGTTCATGGGTGGTGTCATAAAAGGAAACTTGCTTGCGAGATGCACAATTTTGTGCAGACATCTTCTCACCATAACAAAGTTCCGAAATGTAACAATTCCGTCACAGACACCTGCAGGGGATCAATTCTTGTGAGCGACCTACTGTAGACCCGACCGACATGGTAGGCCCGGACAATGTTGTTCAAACCTAAATCAGCTGACAAGTCGGTATTCACAAGCCAAGCAAACAGGTGGGACAACGAAGTCTGGGCATACGGCACTAGCTGGCATTAGCTCTAAATTTAGAATGGTAATTTCCAGTCACACACATGCTTTTGGTATGTGTTTCCGGACACAGCGACGGTGCCATTTTTCAAAAGCTGCACAGTGGACAATCTCCCGGCCAAGAAAGTGAAAAAAACAAATTTCACTGACAAAGAAACAAAAGTTTTATTGGAGGAAGTTGGTGTGGAGTACACTCTGCTTGTATCGACCTCCAAAACTGTCAAGAAGAAAAGAGGTCTGGCAGAACATTGCAGAAAAAGTGTGTAAAGATGTGTTTGACATCACACATTATATGATGCAATGGCCTGTTTATTGGCCGGCAGTACACACTTGAGCGACACAAATCGGTCTGAATTTTTGTCTAGTTCATGTGTGTTTCGAGGACGTTTTGCTTTGAATTGCCTCATCGTCGGCGGACCAAACTGTGGAGATGAAATTTTAGTGTAGCGTTCTGCTGCACGTATCTCGTTCTCCGTTTAAACTCTATCCCCAGTATTGGCTAGGGATTAGGATTGATAGCTCTAGGGCTTTCCTACTTGTGTTAGTATGTCGTTGGCTCACTTTCGGAAGGATGCTCGCAAAGAGTTGTACCTACCGTTTGTGAGGTTCGTGTTGGACAATTTTACCTTATTGTGCCAATTTTTTAAACAAAATATTTTCTCCTTCCCCTGCTCCTTTTATTTTTCCACTCTCCTTCTCCCCCAGTTTTCATGATGTTTAAACTATACCCCTTTGATCACGTCAAAGAAGTGTAGAAATTTGTTGTCTGTGGCCTTTTTTTAACACTATGAATTGGTATCAGGTTTTCTGTGGATTTATTGAACTTCATCAGTTCACGTGTTTTTAGGGGTGAACTTGTATGGTTCATTGCGTTTGCAGTCCCTGGTTTTGGGTGCCGGCAACAGAGTATGGGGGTAGGTTGTCTTTGCCCCATTTTCTCCCCTACCCCCATACTCTGTTGACTGTTGGCACCCAAAACCAGGGACTGCAAACGCAAATCGACAGAAAACCTGTGATACCTACTCATAGTGTTAAAAAAAGGACACACACAACACATTTCTACACTCCTTTGATGTGATCAAAGAAGTATCTAAATGACACCCCGAAAATGGTGAGAAGGAGAGTGGAGAAAATAAAAGGAGGAGGGCAAGGAGAAAAAACAACAAGAAAGGCAAAGCCCTTATGGCTCAAGTGTATGACCGATCCACACGTCTGACAATAAGTAAAGGGATGGCTCCTGCACCAACAAAATCCATGTTTTCTCAGAATTTAATCAGTTGTCACACATCTGTGAAACCCCATGACCTTTGTGATGAGTGGAATAAATTAGGATACATAGGAAGGTCTCTTATCATCAGGAGGTGGATTGACCAGGATCATGATAATTCAAGGGTAATGCCAAGCTAATCTGGCACTACCCTTGCATTATCATGGTCAATCCACCTCCTGCAACTGGTACAGTCGTTAACAGGGAAATGGGACCTTGTGGCTGAAAGGGTTAAGCCAGCCCCGGTCTATGTCACAAGTCATGTCAGACCAGACACAGAACGCAGGCTGACTCCCTTATCACTGGTACATAGACCAAAAGTGAAAGACAGGCAGGCAAGCCCCAAGGAGTCTGAACTCCCCTGTATTTATTATATTATATTGAGCAGCATTTTGCTTGATATAGTGCAGATAACAGGCAGATGTGATTACAAGACCCGAATCAAAATGTCCAAGTCGTAAGACGACATTTTTTTAAAATTCGGGTCAAGTAATCACATCTGTCGGTTATCAGCACTATATCAAGCAAAATGTTGCTCAATATAATTTATGTACCCAGTTCAAAACAAGCTGTGCCTAGCATCATTCATTTTGTGGCTGACTGCGGTGTTCAGACAAAACACATGAATGGCAGACTGCATATCGCTGTCAGTTCAGCTCGTAGATTTTGTCAGACTATGAAGACATCGGTGTTTTGTATAACCGAGCGTGTTACAGAGTAAATTGTACTTGTACAAAGATCACGCATAATTGCGGAAAATGCCAGCATGTTTGTTTATTCAGTTCTTTTCTCAGGTTGTCAATATCGCCAGCTGACATCTCGTCAATTTCACTAGTCTATCCTCCGCTCGTGTGTGCGTATACGATATGAATTTCCAGCGTCAGTACACACTAAGAAGTATTTCATTACTACTACACTGTGATGATGTGGCCTTTTGGCCACTGTGTTTGTTTATGTGTTTATTTATGTATCGTTTACTTATTTGTTTGTGTTTTACAAGTATTCATTGTATTGTGTGCACTAGTCTAAGTTAATGTCTGTCTAAGGAAAACATCTGATGTACTGGCAGTACCTTCTATAGACGGCTCAGCAACTGGTTAGTGTTCTTGTCGTCTTTATTTATTTTTGGTTGTTGTTGATGTGTGCAAAGTTATAGTACAGAATAGTAGGTCTATGCATATTATAGAGCCTGCACACGTTTGAAATGTTTGGTAAAATGTAGGCTCTTAAGCTGCCTATTTACTTGGGGCCCATTTAATTTTTTATAATTTTATCACAGAACGATGAAACTATACAGTAGACCTATACTGTAAGTAATAGATAACTTTCAGATTATTACAAGTCAATTAGGTCTATTCCAGTAGGGCTTAGGCCTGTTTTCATATTCATTGGCTGAAATAAATATATATATATTTTTTAAATAAATTTATGTTGTTTGTTGCACTGGGTAGCAAAAAACAGAGAACTGCTAGTATCCTACTATTAGTATTAATTAAATAAAGCAGGAAACGACACAAAAATAAAATTTCAGGATACTATTTAATTACAGTACAAACTGACACCAAAAAATCACAAGCCAAATGCACAAGTAACTTCTCAATAAATGTGCAGAGAAAAGGAAGTTACTTGTGCATTTGGCTTGTGATTTTTTTTTACCTGTTTTTTGCTGTTTGTGCGTTTGTACTTGATAAAGAGCATAGCTGGAAAATTCGTGTCAGTTTGTACTGTAATAGTATACTGAAAATTTATTTTTGTGTTGTTTCCTACTTTGTTGTTGCACTGCATCAGCATATTAAAAATTAAGTTTTTTTTTTTAGGTGTGAAAATTTTCAGCCTAATTGAAAATGAACTGAAGACTCATGACATCCCATGGGAGAATTGCATTGCATTGGATTGCAACAATGCTAACGTCATGGTGGGGAAGGATTGATTGATTGTACATTGCTTAACGTCCCGACAGCAACAAGGCTTTCTCAGGACGTGCCTGCACTGCTTGTGAAAAAAACAACAACTAAACAGAACACTGAATGTATGTCGCCAGCCGGTCAAATACGTTAAATAAACCTAACACATGGGGCCTAAAAAAAGCTAAGACCATTTAGCAACACACATCCAATATCAAGAGCTACAGGCAGTGCAGACAGTAGGGAGAGTTTTAAAAAGGCAAATACAGGTGAATGGACAAAGGGTAGTCGGAAACACATGCCCCAGAATAGAGAGGAAAACCCACCCTGTGGGGCTGACCAGGGTGACCCTGGGGTGGTGGGGAAGGAGGCAGGCGTATATGGGTGCATGCTGAAAGAACAGCCATGTCATGACACGGGTTTTTTTCGCCTATTTTTGTAGGGGAGTAAGTCTGGAGGGGTGACAGGGATTAGTCACTGGGTAGCGATAGCATAGGTGTCTAGTATTTGACCTGTACACGAGTATTTGCTGCCGTGCGAGAGTTTGCAGGTCGGCGTAACACACGTGATCGCTCAGTCTGATGCCATCGGGTGGTACTTGTTACACGTGAATTATTACCACTAGATTTACTGAGCTCTTTTTTGCAATACGTACGATAACCAAATTGTTAAGACAGTCGCATTTCCAACAGCGAACGAGTCAGTCATTTTTCCAGCAGTCTCCGAGGTTAGTCTTTCAGGCATGGTTCGCCATTTGCTGAAGGCCACAAGCAGCTGTGTCGGTCTTGTGTATCGGCCCTGCGATACGGTTTCTGGTCATCCCAGAGCCGGTGTCTGAGGAAGGAGAGAAGAGAGAGCTGCGATGACTTTACCCCTGGCTTGTCTTGTCCTTGTTTGTCTTCGTCCTAGCCGGGGCATCTTCACGGATGGCAGTAAGTACACGCAACAATTCTCTAGTGGCCATTTGCTCGGGGGGGTTTGTCTGTGTTTGCTTGTTCTGTTATTATTATTTTGGCTAGTGTATATTGGGGGGCAAATGCAAGAACAGAATGTAGAAGCGAATGCCATCTGTTGTATGTTATAGTTTCTAGAGGCGGATTAGTTATTGGGATTTAACGCTGAGCAGGCGACGAAGGCCATTTCTCTATCTAATCTAGCGTCGGAGGGTGAATTCGGAAGTGAGTGTCGGGGTGATGTGTAAATATGTATTCTGTTGAGGTTGAATTTATTGCTGCGGGAAAGAGGTGAAGGGAATATAAAAGGCGGCAATTGAAGTTGCGGGAAGGATGATGTGATTACCTTGTTTCTTTTGTTATTTATATGTGTATTTTTGCACCTGTGTTTTAGTGCATCCTAATCCGATGGTCCAAATTTAATGGGCCGAAACCTTAAAGAACTAGCCGGCTAAATCTGCCACCGTGCTGTGGTACCGAGAGTGGAGGCTGACCGTGTCACTCCGCCTTGTGGGCTATGACACCGGACCTGGGTGCTGTTGCGAGTGTCGTGGCACGCCTCGTGTTTAGTCAGGTCGGGTCGTCCCATGTAGTTATTTCTAACCTGTTTAAGTGAAGTTTTGTATAATTATAATGTTGTAAAGAACGTTGATCTATTTCATATCCTCGTAGTGTCAATATTGTGAGAGGAGCCTTGTCACAGTGACATTTTGAGATATTGTATTATTTAAAGCAGCCTGTGTTACGGAAGGCCTTATTGCGGAAGCAAGAGCGCCGAGCTGAGTTGAGCTTAACGGTTGTGCTTCCGGCGAGAAGGTCTAGTGACTTTTGACTTATTAAGTTTGCTTAACTTTCGGCTGTATTGTATTGAATAAGTTTGCTTAACTTTCAGCTGTACTGTATTGAGGACGCTAATTCCATTATATAGTCGACTTTGTGTTGGTCGAAATGAATTTTTCAATTAAAATGCATTTTTTTGAAAAATACTTACCGATGGTATTACACTTAGGAAATGGCTCTTAGCTGGCCTAATTTTAGCCAAATTTTGGTTGTGTCCGTATAAGGGGGTGTTGGCAGGAGTGGGGCGCCATAGACCATGCCAAACCCGAATAGCCTCCCCTTACTCACATCCGGTACAAGATTACCCAGCATACCCCAGTTTAGTTCTTAGCGAACTGCGGCAAGCGGGGCCGGAGGGAGGGACCTTCGAGTAATACCATCGGTAAGTATTTTTCAAAAAAATGCATTTTAATTGAAAAATTCATTTGTTTTCTCAAAACACATTACCGATGGTATTACACTTAGGAAGAATCACAAAGAGGAGGTGGGTGCCGCTATAGCGCCCCTACTGCCAACCACATTGCCCACAAACTCGCCCTCCTGCAGCATACTCCCGATAATTTTAGCTAAGATACCTGCTGCGCCTAGGGCGCCGGGAGGGAGTGTTGCGCTGCTGCGGTGCCTCCCACCCGCGAGAGGATCTGTCGCTGGGAGGAGAGGTCCCTCAGGTAGCAGCGGGCGAAAGTGGACTCCGCTCGCCATCTCACAGCCGCCACAAGACTTTTGACTGCACCGGTGCTGTCGCAGCGGAACTTGCGGCCCTGGCTCTGACCTCGTGCGCCGCGATGTGCAACATGTGGCATCAACAGGTCAACGTCCTGGAAGGCCGGGCGGATAACTCCCCGGAACCAGGAGGAGCAGGTCTGGGCTGAGATACCACGTCTACCTGTGGACAGAGGGAGAAAACAGGTGTGTGTGTCCCCCTGCGCCAGCTTGGTCCGGCGCAGGTACACACGGAAGACTCTCACCGGTTCCTATTGTCTGGCTACTGAGTGGAATCTGACACTCGTACGGCAGACAGACATAGACTGTAGGGCAGCCAAGGCGACCACGACTTGGCCCTGAAGGCTGGTACCGTAGTAGTTGCACGGCGCCTTCCGTCCGTAACAGCCAGCCATCTGTGTGTGTGTGACGACAGCGCGTACGGATACTGACCCTGGAAGAGGTAAGGCTGTCACCGGGTATTGAAGTCTGTTCTCCCGGGTGGCACCCAACACGCGCCGGGCGAAACAACTGTCGCCGTCATGTAGGCCGCGTCTCGTCCAGGCAGATGTCAGGAAGCTGTAGCATGAACCGGTCGACTGGCACTGCCAGCCACCCGGGTGTGTGGACAGCGTGCATAGTACTGAGCCTGGAGGTTGAGTCAAGGGCTGCCCTGAAGCTCTCCTCCTTGGACATCCGTCAGGCGCGTCATGTGCCGGGTTCCAACAGATGAGGTTGAGATCCCGTAAGCCCCCAAGGTAAAACTTGGGCCCTGCGCAGTACAGCGGGGCATTCCAAGCGAAGGGAGCCTCTGAAGTGAGGCTTTGCAGCTCCCCGGGTCTGATGAGCGAAATCGCCTGTAGGAGTCGGCGATCATGGTGAGATAGTCCTGAACGGTGAAAGGGGGCCGTCCTTAGGAGATGAAAAACCCCGAGGAAGCACCCTGCCAGCTGGGGCTTCGTCTAGTTCGGAAGGAAGAAGGTTGTCATTCCCGTCACACAGCGCTCGTCATCTACCCTCGCAACTCGACTGGTTGAGGTTCTGCGGGTTGTCTCGGTAGCACCCATGGCCGCCGTAGGAAGCCTCTGTTGAAGAGGGCTTGCTGCCCAATCTCCGGGTGCGCACCTACATTCACCAACCTGCAACACAAGTAATGGCGGACAACCAAGCGTATAATTCGGCATTCAATCTCGATGGCGAGCAGTGGAGCTGGGAGATCTGGCCACAGCGACGCCTCCCCGCGCGGCAGGCCTCCAGCGCACTAGCCTCTCCCAATTACGCCCTCCTTCTCCAAGCAGAGGAGGTGTCAGGTTGAACGGTGATCCCCTAGGAAGTCCTCCGTCCGAAGAGAGCTGAAGAAGGGACTGAGAGTCCCTCCTACACTGCCCTGCTTCCGTCTACTGGGAGTCCCACTCTAACAGGACGACCACGCACTCCATCCTCGACGGAATCCCGGCGAAGAAAACACGTAGTACCTGTCCCGTAGCGTCGGCCCTCTAGTCGACGGCGAAGTGGGCATGATCCCAGCCTACCGCCCGGCTTGCCAACTGGTTACGACTTCGAAACTCGAGTTGTCCCAGGTCCTGGAGACGCACCGCTGCTCTCAGGTCTTTGTCTGGTATCTGCCGAGATGACGAGGCACTTGTGTCGAGTCGAAGGACGAAGATCGTGCTCCAATCTACCGTCCAGTGTAAGAGCAGAGTCGATCCTACCGCCACAGGTCCGAGCGCAACGACCTCTCAGGAACTAATTCCTGCCAAGTTGTCCTGTCGAACTCCCTGTACTTGCGCCCCCGGCCGCAGGATCCACAGCGCCGAATGGGTAACTTCCTGAAGGCGCTACCGAGGGTAAGTCCATCCGCTCCGGTCCGGCGCTGCAGCCTGCCGGAACTCCAAGTCGCCGCCACCCAGGGAAGCGAACGCTTCCGCTAGGTCCCGAAGCTGTCGTCGAAGGAGGCGACAAGCGTGCCTGGTCACCGCTGACTACGGCCAGGCCCAAGCGAAGAGTAGCACCCCGTCGGGGAAATGAAGCGACTAGCCGCAAGTCATCTCAGGCGGAGCTAATCTGAACTGTGTGCATACCCCCGATGAAGACGGCGTCCGCAGTGAAGTCTGTCGGACCAGTCCTCCACCCGCGCTGACCTCTACTCTCGCGCGCCTGGAGTATGCTGTCCCTGACGTTCGCAGGAGTGTGCCGTTGGCGTCCCGTCGCCGCCTCCGTCTCTCGGATGTAAGTCGCCCAATCCGGTGCATCGGACGAACCGCGCCTCCGCGGAAGAGTGGTCCCTGCCAATCCTGTCTGATGGTCCACAGTGTTTTAAGAAGGCTGCTACATCCGGCGGCGCCCGCAGCGTGAATCAGCTGAGTGACAGGCCCAGAAAGCCTCCTTGTCGGTCCGCCCAGGGGGCCAAGAAGTTCTCCACTGCACGGTGCCCTGCGTGGCCGACTCTCCACTCAGCCGCGCGTAATCGATCAGGACGGACGCAGCAACCGTTGGCAGCGGAAGAAGTAGGATCCAGCTGAAGCCACCAGCGCCTCCCCCGGCGCCCTGAAGCGGAGACAGAAGCGGAGACAGAAGCCGACCAGAAGGGGCAGGGACTTGAATGCTTGGACGCGATGAGGGGACCTGCGTAGTCCCCAGCCCGAGTAGACACTCCTGTAAATCTTCGCAGTAGACGGTGAACGCAAGACCTCTCGGAACTGCGAGCGTAGCGACGTAGAGAAGCTAACCTCGTCCAGCCACGGCGAATGACGTCCTCTGGCGTCCAGCGGGAACCGTATGTTCCGCCCGCAGGCGAAGGGATGTCCAACCCCTCCGAAGTCCGGGGAACTCCGGCCGGCGGCGATCCAACGAAGGCGGACCCCGCACTTGGAAGGCACAACGTAGTCTCAGGGGGCCGCTCCCCCGAACGGTGGCGAAAACTCGGGAGAGCCCGTCTTTCCCTTGCGTAGCGAGCCATGGAACTGGGACGGCGTCTCCTGTTCCTCTCGTACCCCTGGCTGCTGTGAGGCGAGTCCCTGCTTCCGAAGGGGAACTGAAGATCATGAGCGAACGCCGGAACCCGGATCCCATCGTGAGGTCGTCTCTTCTGCCCGGCATCTAGAGCGGCTCTCGTCTGCATGGTCGGCGCGAGGCGTGGCCCAACATCACCGAGCCGGGATCCTGCAGTGCGAAGTGCAGTGGTCCTGTAGCCCTTGCGGTCGCTACAAGCCATAAAAAACTGGTGAACAGCCCGGGCGAGGGCGCCCAACCTAATAATAAGAAAAATTAATCAATGCTTAATGCATGAGCACAATTTGAATGTAATAGCCCGTAAGGGATAATCAAGTTATTGAATTAGATTAAAATATGGGAGACAGAATACCCCCCTGTTTTCTCATCTCTATTGCCCAAGCAAAGAAAGCGGATTAGAGGTTCCAGGAACCTAACCTTGGAAGGATAAGAGGTGTCGCGCCCCAGCGGCCTGGCGAACCGCTGAGCCGCTGGGAAAGCAACCTTTTAACCCCTGTGTCGCGCACCACGATAACCGTACATACTCATACGTGTTTGCTACCGCGCCCACATGCTCTCACCGACACTAGACACTGTCCAGCGCCGGAGAAGCCGAGCAGTCGCTTCTGCATGTCCGTTTATGACTTGTCGTCTGGCCCGGGACTGGAAGCATCATCGGTACGGTAGCCGATGCCAGCCCTCCGCAGTCAGTGACTACAAGCTTACTGGGCCGGGGCGCCTAGGTCACTGCCGTTGACATGGGCCCCACCTGGATGCTCAGTCCACCTGCTGTTTGTCCACTCTGGCCTGCGGAAGGACAGTGGAGCGGGTCACTCTTGAGGCCGGGTCCCGGGCCGGTGGAAGAATCATTGGTTTAGCCATGCAAGTAGAGGCTGTCAGCTACCTCTCCTGCTGACCAGAGCCCAGAACAAGGTATCTTGTGCTTTACAGGTCCGGGACCACCTTGGGTCCCATCTTAAAACACTTGGGCGTCTCTGTCCGGCGATCTCTGACAGACGACATCCTCTCTCTGTGGGACAGCAAGGCACTGCTTCTGATTGGGGTCCCCTTTGTTACTCTTGGGCGTCTCTGACAGGCGAGCTCTGAAAGCCGCCGACCGCTCTCTGAGTGACAACTTGCCGACCTGGTTACCCCCTGGGTGCAGTCAGTGTACTTCCAACTGACTAAAAGTGTACTTTGGACTCAAATGTGTATTATTCACAAGCCAGTGAGTTGTCAGTTTCTCCAAAATGTGTATTTGTGTAAAACGTGCACATGTATGTGTACCCCAAGCAAAATAGTGTACATCAATACGCCGAATGTGTATGGTAAACAGGTCTGGGCAACCAAGCCACTAAGGTAGCAACGCAATTTAGTAATATTTAGGTAATTACCCCTTGTCCATAGACAAACAGAGAATCAGCCACGACGTATAACTTTCGTATGAGGGAAGAGGCAACCAAGCCACTGCTTCCGTGGCCACGATCTCCGATAGGCGTAGCACGCTCTCTGTGGGACAGCAAGGCCACTGCTTGTGCCCTGGGTCCGACCTTGTGGCTGTCAGGCGTCTCTGCCCGGTATCTGATAGGCGAGGTACGCTCTCTGTGGGGAAACAAAGCCACTGCTCTGAATTGGGTCCCCGCTTGTCCCTGCCAGGTGTCACTGCCCGGCGATCTGATAGGCGTGGTACGCTCTCTGTGGGACCACGCAGTCCCTGCTTCGGACTTGGATTTCGCCTTGTTACACTCTGATAACAGTGTCCGGCGATCTCTGATAGGCAACGTACGCTCTCTGCGGGACAACGAAGTCCCTGCCTCTGACTTGGGACCCACCTTGAACATCTCGGACATCAATGCCCGGCGGTCACTGATAGGCGTCGTACGCTCTCTGCGGGACAACGAAGTCCCTGCAGCTGACTTGGGTCGCACCTTGTAAACTCGGACATCAATGCCCGGCGATCTCGGATAGGCGTCGTACGCTCTCTGCGGGACAACGAAGTCCCTATCTCTGTGCGGGACAACGAAGCCCCTGTTCCTGACTGAGGCGTCGTACGCTCTTTGCGGGACAACTAAGTCCCTATCTCTGTGCGTGACCACGAAGTCCCTGTTCCTGCCTTGAGGCGGCGTACGCTCTCTGCGGGACAACGAAGTCCCTATCTCTGTGCGGGTCAACTAAGTCCCTGTTTGTGACTTGAGGCGTCGTACGTTCTCTGCGGGACAACGAAGTCCCTATCTCTGTGCGGGACAACGAAGTCCCTGTTATTGACTTGAGGCGTCGAACGTTCTCTGCGGGACAACGAAGTCCCTATCTCTGTGCGGGACAACGAAGTCCCTGTTCCTGATGTGGGTCCCTCCTTGTTAGCTTGGACATCACTGTCGGCCGACCTCTGATAGAGTAGGACGCCAACGGAGGGAAGCGTTAACCATCTCTCTTCCAGTCATGAGGCGGACACCTCACCAGTGCGGGTCGACTCGCCTCCTGCTCAGGGAAGGCCCTCCGCATGCTCGTCCGAGGGGCCCTGAAAGTCGCCACACATCGTGCAGATCCGAACCTAGTTACTGCAACAAGAGGGTACAAGATGAAAGAGCGAGCGTGGCCTCTAAGGTCACGCAATAACAACGCGCGCGCGCTGGCGAATCGGACATAATTGAATATGTAGTCGAATCAAACGAGTGTACAGCGCGTGCCGACGCTCGGCGCTCCTTCCCACCCAAGGGCGCCGGTCGAGGGCATTCACCGAGATATTACCTGGCCATGGCGGAAAAAAGGAGCAAACCCACGTATCCCCATATCGTAACAGCACGCCACACAGCGCGACCGGTTCGGAGCGCAGGCCGAAGCAGCGTCCGGAAGCCGCCAGTCACAGTCTCCATGGCACAAGCCGTAGGCCCGTAGAACACACAGGTCGACGAGGCGGCACAGCGTGAGCACTACCACCCCCAGTCACGCCACCATCTTCACAGTTCAAGTCCCAACGAACGAACAGTCAAGGTCGAACGACCGGCCAAGAACCAAAGCGGAGCTCGAACAGACACAACCTACTTCTGCCAGCTAAGAACTAAAACTGGGGTATGCTGGGTAATCTTGTACCGGATGTGAGTAAGGGGAGGCTATTCGGGTTTGGCATGGTCTATGGCGCCCCACTCCTGCCAACACCCCCTTATACGGACACAACCAAAATTTGGCTAAAATTAGGCCAGCTAAGAGCCATTTCCTAAGTGTAATACCATCGGTAATGTGTTTTGAGAAAACAAACATCGTTAGTTAAAGGAGCATTGCGCTGTGAATGTCTAGTTTGGCGAAAGCATTAATTTAATTCGAACTTGTCGTTCGTGCTCCCGCTGGGGAGTTTCAGTAGCTTGCGAACTGTATTCATATTTTCTTGATCTTCATTTGTGTGTTAGAAAACATATTTGGTTGATCGTATATTTGATATTGTGCCGATTGAGATACTGTATTACTTAAAGAGCCACGTGCTGTAAGGGACTCTTCGCGGAAGCAAAGGCGTTGGTCTAACTGGCGTTAGCGCTTGACGCTTGTGCTTCCGCCGGGGTTCAATGGCTTGTGCTGTAAGCTTTTCAGTCTGTTTTGGGTTGTATTTTTATTAAGGATATTTGTTTATCATATATTAGTTTTCTTAGTATTTTTGTATTTTATTAGGGATCATTGTTATATATTTGTTATTTAGTTTTGTGTGCAATGGATATTCGGGGTGGGGAGTTTGGACGTGTGTGCGTGTGAATGTGATGTGTGAACGCGTGGTTAGGACTGCGTGAGAATAGTTGGTTATTGTTAGGGTTTTATGTAATAAATGTCGTCATCATTGTTCCTCTGGTGTTTGTGTTAGGTTTGTGTTAGTATGGGTCGGGTGTGTCTCGAGTGATAGCACTCATAGCTCACGCCCTGGAAGCGGGGTCGTGACAAGCCATATATTTACCTCTCTGCATGTGTTTGTCACCTCATTCACATTGCAGCTGAGAAAGGTAGATATTTTACGCTCTCTCTTTGTTGTTTTTAAACATGCGTATACAAACTTTGTGTCCTAAAAAGGGTTGATGGGGGTGAATTTTGATTAAACGACACAAAAATAAGAAAAGGGGGAAAAATTAAAAGAATAACTAATGCAAATAACAAATCATTGTGATAAAATTTGCCAACATAGTACACATTTTTAATAATGACAAAAATCTCTGCTCTCTTATATATACAAATACATGTATATAATATATTTATTTTATGTCAAAACAAATGTTTTAGGTGCTTCATGCCTGCCCATCAGCATAAGTCGCCTTCTGGTAGATGTCTTTTACTACCTGGACAAAAGCAGTAAGCGACTAGCAGGTTTCAAGTGCATGCAGGTTCTGCACGAGTTGACAGAGTCAAAAATCCTAAAACACGTCTCCACAAGATGGCTGAGCATTGGAAAGTGTCTGCCCAGAATCATCAGCAACTGGAGCGCATTGCATGACTTCTTTGCAGAGCAAGAAAAGGAGGCCTCAGGATCGGCTGAAAAGAAGAAGACTGAGGATCTTCAGCACATCTTTGCATCTCCCACCAACAAGCTGTACTGTTTGTTTCTACTGGATGTCATCAAGGTGTACGATGAGATCAACACCGAGCTGCAGAGTGATAAACCGAAACTGCCAGTTCTCAAGAGAAGGCTGGAGAAATTCCTGAGATCACTCTTCTTGAGATTTGTGAAGCCTGCTGCCATGATTTGTACACAATTGCTCGAAGTCGACTTCAAGTCAACTTACAATATCAAGCAGAACTGGGATATCATTATTGAAGAAGATGCCAGAAAGTTCATTGCTCAAGCAAAAGAGCACCACCTGAGAGAAGAGAGGAAACAGGAGTTTTACGGAAATGTTGTGCAATTCTTCAAGACCTCTTGCTCCTACATCAAGAATAAGCTTCCACTTAATGATGAGCTCCTGAAGCATGCTGATGTTGTGGATCCAGCAAAGTAAGTGGAATGCAGCTTTTTTCTTCTGTCCAGTTCTTTCTGACAAAATTCCCCAAGCTGAAAAGTCCTGATGCATCAATAAATGACTTACAACTGGAATTTTCAAAGTACCAGTGTACAGACATCACAAGGTGTAAGGAGGTCGCAGACAGAATTGATGCTACTTGGTGTGAGATCAGCAAGCTGCAGGATAATGGGGAACCTGTGTTCAAGTATCTGCCCATGGTGATGCTGTCTATCCTCACCATTCCTCACCCCACTGTGAGAGAATATTCTCCATCGTCAGAAAGTACAAGACAGACTTCAGAGGCAGCATGGCAAGAGAAACTCTTGAGGCCCTGTTTCTTGCCAAATCTAGGCCAGGGTCAGCTCTGGATAGAGAATACAGTGACAGGGATCTGAAAGACATGAAGAGTGCCTACTATAGGTCTCTACAGTCCAGCTAGATCCAGCGAACACAGCTTTGACCAGTTTTTACAAAGTGTAATATAATTCAGTGCTTGCTATTATCTCCATCTTGTCTTGTGTGAACAGAAATAACGCTTGTAGTTGTAAAAAGTTGTTTTATAATACAGTGCTTACCAACGACTGGACTGCAATATCCAGTGTGATTTAAATTTAAAATAATAAATACAGTAGCAATGACTGGACTGGACAATACCACTACCAGTGTATTTATTCTGATTGACGCCAGTTGTCAATTTAGTAGAGGACAAATAACATTCAAGGTGAACGTAAGAACTATCTTGATCTCCCGCATTATCATCAGATGGTGTACAGTAGGTAAATCTCTTCTTTTGTGTTTTTATAATTTATATTTATGTATTGATGCAGATGAAGATGTAATTATTTTTACATTAATGTTTTACATTTTGGCCTTATCACCGCGCATGAAACGACTTGACATTTTTCGCGAGGTTTAGTCGCGATGTGTGTCCCTGGAAAAAAGTCCCTGTCCCTGATTTCTATGAGGTTGGTCCCTGAAAGCTAAAGTTGGGGGTAGGCAGGCCTGCAGTGGTTATGACTGAAGACAATGTTGAAGGCTATGCGGAAAAAAATGAAGCAGTAGGCATGGTACCTACGTTACCACTCGAAGCTACTGAAAGTGTAACAGATAGCCATATTTCTGACAAGCTAGATGCAACAAAAGTGCAACAGATGCATGAAATATGAAGAAAACATCAGAAAGTGTTCCAAGAGTTGCCAGGAGATACAGATATTGAAACATGCGAATTGCGAAGTAGAACCCAAGAACCAGTATACATGAAGCAATATACATTACCGCACACAGCAGTGGAAACTGTTAAAACAGAAGTGGACCAAATGTTGAAAATGGGCGTTTGACGAGATGGGCATTGCAGTTGCAGCAACACGATTTCCAGGTGATGGTGATCAAAGGAAAGGATAATGTTGGTGCAGATTACCTCAGCCGTATCGACAGTGAAGAAAAATAAACAGACGCAGCGTCCTTGTGGATTTGGAGACACATCAAGTCATATGAGATTTTGCTCTTAGCCAGAACTTAGTTTTGTGAGAAGTGGAGGTGGTGGGGAGATGCCGCGTAGTAATCTATTGTAGAATAGATGGAAGAAGAGCAGAATGCTCAATGTAGGAGTGTATGATAAGGTATGTAGTTGAAGAACTCAATACATGAGTGTATAATAAGGTATGTAGTTGAAGAACTCAATATAGGAGTGTGTAATAAGTATGTAGTTGAAGAACTCATTATAGGAGTATGTAATAAGGTATGTAGTTGAAGAACTCAATATAGGAGTGTGTAATAAGGTATGTAGTTGAAGAACTCAATATAGGAGTGTATGATAAGGTATGTAGTTGAAGAACTCAATATAGGAGTGTGTAATAAGGTATGTAGTTGAAGAACTCAATATAGGAGTGTGTAATAAGTATGTAGTTGAACTCATTATAGGAGTATGTAATAAGGTATGTAGTTGAAGAACTCATTATAGGAGTGTGTAATAAGGTATGTAGTTGAAGAACTCAATATAGGAGTGTGTAATAAGTATGTAGTTGAAGAACTCATTATAGGAGTATGTAATCAGGTACTCCAAACTGCTGCCGAAGCATGGAAAGTAACGAGTTTGACCCTTGTTTTGCATGCTTTTCAATCGCTCATTAAAGATCTAAAATCAAATGCAATGAACTAAAACTTATATCAAATGAACATTTAGACTTCCCTTGTTTGATTTGTGAACTTGCATGTGAGCTGAACAGCCGATTAGATTTATTATTATTTTTTAAATGACCTAACCCATCACGCACTCACCGAGCGTCATGCCGACATTGCTGTTTCACGTCATAACACCCTCCCTACATTACGGTCTCTCGCATTCAGTGAATGGTCAGTTCTAAAAATACCGACCAATCAAATAAAAGAAGAGAGAATGGGCTTCAATTTGGTCTCCGATTCGTCGAGATTGAATGGGTGAAAGGTTATGTAGCAAGGTTTTCATGTGTTGAGATCCGATTTTCAACCCGAAATATGAATCTATGCAAGGTCATCGCCCTATCAGTTTGTATATTAGACATTCTACAATAAAACTGTCTTAAAATATAAACGTGAAGTGACTTTCACGCGATGCGGTTGTGAAAATAGCAGAGACGGTGTCCGGGAGTTTTGATGGCTACGTCTTTGTATTCATCATCTACGAATCTGGCTTCACTTGTTGGTAGGTACACAGATCGAAGTTTAATTTCTCCGTGATAATTTTGTTTTTAATTTGTTTGTTGATTTAATAATTGATTTTTTAATCCAGTCATTTCATGATCGAAATAGAACAGGAAGTTGCTTTTCGTTGTCCAAGAGGTAGGTATAGAAATGGATCGTCTGAATTAATTTGGGCTTCGATAGCCGTTATTTATCACATTATTTCAATAACAAAATGATTAAACTGTAACATTATGCATCAAAGTATGATAATGCTTTAGTTCATTTGGACAATTTCGTTAGTTTATGTGGTCACGTGACTTCTGAGGAATCTACTTTCGGTTTTTACTTTGTCTTGCATACCACGTTTTCCTTGTGTTTGTTTTTCTTGATTATCAAAGTTGTGTGTCACTTATTAATTATTTTGGGTAGGAAGTGACTTGGCAGTGCAAGGATGACTAAAAAATAATAAAATAGGTCTCTTTCTCTCTCTGTCTCACACACAATACACTCTCTCACACACATTTGCAACCACACAGTTTTAACTTTTATAGTCTCTCTCTTATTTTTGTTTCCTATAAATGTAAACACCTACATCTTGTTCACTTTGCAGATGACGAAATCTACAAGCATCTGAGGAAATGCTTCATTCCTGGCAGGGGTAGACCTCCTGCTTTACCAGAAGTGGGCCTCACAAACTGTATTCTACTACAACTGAAGATGCTGCAAGTTCAAGCAGAAGGAAAGAAAACATTCAAAGATGTAGGTGCAATTTTCAACTCTCTCTCTTTTCCAGGACTTTAATTTTTTTTCTTTTACAATTTAAAAGTTAGAATTTGAGGGATGGAATTTGTGTATACATAAACATTTTTATGCTTATTTGTGCATGTGATTGTGAATCAAATGCATACCTGTACATACCATTTTGTTAATAATACTTACAATCTAATAATCTCTTTTCTTGTTTGTTCCAGGTTTCTACTTGGTTTGATGCCCTTTTTCCTGAGGTGAGCTACCCATCGAGTCGTTTAAGTGGAGCACTGGACAGACTTGAGAAAAAAGCCCAAAATTTGTTGATAGATGGTGGAGACATTCATTCCTTCCTGAACACTCAAGTTGATTTTGATTTTGTATCAGTATCCTTGACCAAGATTGGACTGAAGAGAAGACAGCTTCTAAGAGAAATAGAATGGACACAGCCTGACCATTTAGAAACTCTGACACATGAGACTGTTGTTGACATTGAACAATTTTGAGTTAAAGAAAAGCAGCCAGAAACCTTTACATGTAGCTGGATAAAAGCACTGTCACTAAAGCATTCAGCGTCACCAGATTTACTTTTTAAAAAGTCTGTGAAAAAAATTATGGAAACTTACAAATCAATGATTAAGAATGTAAAACATCAAAGTGAAGCACTCGGACTGTTCCTTTCCATGCACTTTGACACTGTGAACAAAGCGCTCAGTTTGTCAACACCCACTCCAGAACAAAAAGAAATGAAGCAGCTCAGAACAGCAAACAGTGTTTGTCAAGAAAATATAAAGGACATGAAAGAAGATCAGGCTGTCATAAAAACTGCTCTGAATGAAGTGTCCGCTGTCAAAATGAGACTTGTTTCAGACCTTGAAGAGAAGACAAAAGAAACTACTGAGCTTCGGGCAAGTGTTGCAACACTACAAGCAACTGTCTTGGAAAAGGACAAGAGACTTAGCCAAGTGAATCCACTGAGAGTCAACAAACTTCAGGAAAGACTGCATAAAGCTAGAACTGACCTGAGAGCTGCACAGAAAAAAAACACTCACATGGACTCGGTGGAGAGAGTACTTGAGAAAGAGAGGAGGACATTACAGAAAACAAGGGTGCAAGTCAGCAAATTGAAAGCTACTGTCAGAAAACTGGAGAGTAAGAATGTAGAAATGAGACAGCAAGTACAAGACCTGCTTGATAATGATAAACTGAACACTGCAGATGAGGACATAAAGGCTGGGCTAAGAGCAGGGGACAAAAACCGCTACAGTGACTGTGTTAGAAAAACAATAATGGCATTGCAAGGTGATGCAAATGTTTCAGCTTCCCAGTGCAGCAAAGTAATAAGCATTGTTGCACAGCACTTGTTCAAAACCAACATCGGAGTGGAGGATCTTCCATGTTTACAAACGGCAGTGAACATTGCTGATGAAGGACAAGTGATCACAAAATTTCAAGCGACTGAGAAAATTCTGGAAGCAGATAATATTACACTACATACTGATGGAACATCTCGTAATGGCAATAAAATAGTTGGTCAGCAGGTTACTTTGGACAATGGTGTAACTCTCAATCTGGGGCTGACAACTGTGTGCACAGAAGACTCTGAAACACTACTTGAAGTTACAGTGCAAATGCTGCAAGAGCTGGCTGATGTTTATGCGGCAGATGAAACAGATGATCAGAAGGAAGCAGTCTTCAATGCTTTACTCACTAAGATGACCAGCTGTATGTCAGACCGAGCAGCTGTTATGAAACTTTTTGGCACAAAGCTGTGTGATTTCTTGACGTCCAGACTTGGGCAAGATGTTACCATGCATTTTCTGAAGTGCAACGCCCATTTTTTGCTAGGGCTGAGTAGATCTTGTGAATCCTCACTGAAGACATTGGAAGATGAACTGAAAGATCGGCTAAAAAGAAAGCTCGGCCGAGATACACTTAACAAGTTTCAGCGCTTCCATGGCAATGAATCGGCGACTGCAAGAGTAATAAGGCTAGCATCTAGTTTGCTTGGACCACGCGGTGATGAAAAAAATGGGCGCAGGGCAGAGTGGCTTGCATTCTTGGAAAAGAAGAGCTTTCTATCAAGCTATCGTTCCAACAGATTTAACTGTTTTTTTGTTTCAGCAGCTGCTGTTGTGCATCATCTTCAAGACATGGAACATCCTTTTCCACAGTGGCTTACTGGGTCGCACAAACCTAAAGATCGAAAGTTTGGCAGAGGACATCAAAGATTTCAACCTCCTTGCACTTGTTTGTGCGATTGCGTTGTTGTATTTTAGTGTCACTGGTCCCTTCTGGAACCTGCTTCAAAGTGAAGTTAAATACTATGAATTGTTCGTGTACATTCAGAAGCTGGAGAGCTGCGTTGGAAGATGGAGGGAAGATGCCAGCGAACTGCTTGATGCTGACTTTGCAGGGATTTTTGACGGGGAGTTTGAGGTGGAGTCGGAGATGAAAACTGCAGTATACCAGTTTGCCTCTGAGCATGCAGGTGAAGTCAAGCATGCACTTGAAGTGATCATGAGGGACTTACTGATAGTGACTAGGCTACAGCTAGCAGACTTTCTCCTAGGCGGTCAGTATGGAGAAGACCAACCACCAGATGTAAAAGAACAACTGCAACATTGTCCCATCACCAACCTTCTTGGTGAGAATGTTTCGGGTGAAATGGACTTTATTATCAACAAGTCTCACAGTGCATCATTTCATCACCACACAAGCACTCTTATGCTGAAGCACAATAAGACATCAAAATGGCTGCAAGAAAAAAACAGTGAAGATGCGAAGAAGATCATGACACTGGCACGAAGAAAGAGCAAATCTCTTCGAATGGAACACAAAAGACAAGAACTTTTGGTGAAGCTGCATATTCGGGAAAAGCTTTTGCAGAATGAGAGGGAAAGAAAACAAAAAGAAGCAAAAGTGGCAGCACAACGAGCCAACATTATTGTCCGTGACCATGGTGGACCATGTCATTTTGCCAGCGATGTCACACAACTAATCAAAAGTGGCAGCACAACGAGCCAACATTATTGAACGTGACCATGGTGGACCAAGTGGCAGCACAACGAGCCAACATTATTGAACGTGACCATGGTGGACCAAGTGGCAGCTCAACGAGCCAACATTATTGAACGTGACCATGGTGGACCAAGTGGCAGCACAACGAGCCAACATTATTGAACGTGACCATGGTGGACCAAGTGGCAGCACAACGAGCCAACATTATTGAACGTGACCATGGTGGACCATGTGGCAGCACAACGAGCCAACATTATTGTCCGTGACCATGGTGGACCAAGTGGCAGCACAACGAGCCAACATTATTGAACGTGACCATGGTGGACCAAGTGGCAGCACAACGAGCCAACATTATTGTCCGTGACCATGGTGGACCAAGTGGCAGCACAACGAGCCAACATTATTGAACGTGACCATGGTGGACCAAGTGGCAGCACAACGAGCCAACATTATTGAACGAGTCCGTGACCATGGTGGACCATGTCATTTTGCCAGCGATGTCACACAACTAATTAGAAAAATGAGGGATGAAGGGGCCTCACGTACACGCATTCTACATGCTCTCCAAGATGAAATCCGGTTCCAGAAACATGTTCTGGGTGTAGGAAAGGCACTAAAGATTGTCAAAAAAATCAGTTAATGACTTGTCTGAGACACTTCAGGCCCATTTAGGACAATGTCCAAATGAAGCAGGCCAACAGAGTGCTGATGAGCGGAGTGCTGATGAGCAGAGTGCTGATGAGCAGAGTTCTGATGAGATTGATTGATTGATTGTACATTGCTTAACGTCCCGACAGCAACAAGGCTTTCTCAGGACGTGCCTGCACTGCTTGTGAAAAAAAAAATATAAACAGAACATTGAATGTATGTCGCCAGCCAGTCAAATACGTTAAATAAACCTACAACATGGGGCCTAAATAAAGCTAAGACCATTTAGCAACACACATCCAATATCAAGAGCTACAGGCAGTGCATACAGTAGGGAGAGTTTTAAAAAGGCAAATACAGGTGAATGGACAAAGGGTAGACAGAAACACATACCCCAGAATAGAGAGAAAAACCCACCCTGTGGGGCTGACCAGGGTGACCCTGGGAACTAAAAAATACCTAACCCCACCCAAGTCCCCCAGGGCAGACCCGGGTGGGGGGAGTTCTGATGAGGAGCAGATGGGGCCTTCTCCATCCAAGCGCCATCGAACAGGGGAACCAAATAGGTCATGTATATTTACCAGGCAAGGTGAATGGGTGGCAGTGTTTTATGACCAAAACTTTTACATAGGTCAAGTCACAGAAATAAAATCCAAAACTGAAGCCCAAGTCAGCTTCCTTGAAAAAACAAAAGGTCGTACAGACTACTTTCGGTGGCCGCGCCTGGAAGACATTGCTAGTGTTGACAATAAATATGTGTTTCGGTGGAGTGTGGAGGTGCTACCTGTCAGTAACAATGGAAGAATCTGGCAAGTCTCAGACTTGGAAGACATTGCTGAAGCCTACAACAGGCTCCTGTGCTGAAACTACATAGGGAAACATCTGCTTGCCATCTGCGAAGTTAATATTTTATGATGTTTTAATTATTTATATATGTTAATCACCACATTGTTTCTGTTTGAATGATTGTATGTAGTCATCTGAATGATTAGATGTGGTTACTGTTAAATTTAAAATGTTTTGTTATGCTTCTGTGCTGAATCATCATGTCGACGAAATCTGCTATGTAAATATTTTATTATTTTTTTATATTATTCATCCCAATTTTTTTTAAAAAACTGTTTGATGTGCTTACACTTGATACAGTTGAATTTAACATTTTTTGCTCTTTTCATTGATACCAAAACCATTTCTGTAGCTTAATTAGAAGCAAAGTTATAAATTCAAATCTGCCCCAATTTTGCATTTTTCACCTATTTGAGTGGCTGATAACACTAGTTTCTTAAGTAGTTTTGTACAGTAGACCAACTTGCGAAAAATCAGGTTCTGATAATGCATGTAGAAGAACAGAAAAAAAAGAAAATTGGTGTTATTTGATGAGTATTTGTGAAATTACAAGACGTTGAAAATGGGTAAATATCACTTTTTAAAAATGTGTACAAAATCGCGAGAAAAATTAAATGTTAAATAATTCTAACTTTGCTTCTAATTAACTTACAAACATGATTTTGGTACCATTGTAATCAGCAAATCAACATTGTTTAGGAAATCTGTATCATTTTTTGTTTAAAAATAAACCAAAATTCAGTTTGGGGTACCTAATGTAATAAGGTATGTAGTTGAAGAACTCATTATAGGAGTGTGTAATAAGGTATGTAGTTGAAGAACTCAATATAGGAGTGTATAATAAGGTATGTAGTTGAAGAACTCAATATAGGAGTGTATGATAAGGTATGTAGTTGAAGAACTCAATATAGGAGTGTGTAATAAGGTATGTAGTTGAAGAACTCAATATAGAAGTGTATAATAAGGTATGTAGTTGAAGAACTCAATATAGGAGTGTATGATAAGGTATGTAGTTGAAGAATTCAACATAGGAGTGTATGATAAGGTATGTAGTTGAAGAACTCAACATAGGAGTGTGTAATAAGGTATGTAGTTGAAGAACTCAATATAGGAGTGTATAATAAGGTATGTATTTGAAGAACTCAATATAGGAGTGTATAAGGTATGTAGTTGAACTCAATATAGGAGTGTATAATAAGGTATGTAGTTGAAGAACTCAATATCGGAGTGTGTAATAAAGTATGTAGTTAAGAACTCAATATAGGAGTGTGTAATAAGGTATGTAGTTGAAGAACTCAATATAGGAGTGTGTAATAAGGTATGTAGTTGAAGAACTCAATATAGGAGTGTGTAATAAGGTATGTAGTTGAAGAACTCAATATCGGAGTGTGTAATAAAGTATGTAGTTAAGAACTCAATATAGGAGTGTGTAATAAGGTATGTAGTTGAAGAACTCAATATAGGAGTGTGTAATAAGGTATGTAGTTGAAGAACTCAATATAGGAGTGTGTAATAAGGTATGTAGTTGAAGAACTCAATATAGGAGTGTGTAATAAGGTATGTAGTTGAAGAACTCAATATAGGAGTGTATAATAAGGTATGTAGTTGAAGAACTCAATATAGGAGTGTATAATAAGGTATGTAGTTGAAGAACTCAATATAGGAGTGTATAATAAGGTCTGTAGTTGAAGAACTCAATATAGGAGTGTATAATAAGGTCTGTAGTTGAAGAACTCAATATAGGAGTGTATAATAAGGTATGTAGTTGAAGAATTCAACATAGGAGTGTATGATAAGGTATGTAGTTGAAGAACTCAATATAGGAGTGTGTAATAAGGTATGTAGTTGAAGAACTCAATATAGGAGTGTGTAATAAGGTATGTAGTTGAAGAACTCAATATAGGAGTGTGTAATAAGGTATGTAGTTGAAGAACTCAATATAGGAGTGTGTAATAAGGTATGTAGTTGAAGAACTCAATATAGGAGTGTATAATAAGGTATGTAGTTGAAGAACTCAATATAGGAGTGTATAATAAGGTATGTAGTTGAACTCAATATAGGAGTGTATAATAAGGTCTGTAGTTGAAGAACTCAATATAGGAGTGTATAATAAGGTATGTAGTTGAAGAATTCAACATAGGAGTGTATGATAAGGTATGTAGTTGAAGAATTCAACATAGGAGTGTATGATAAGGTATGTAGTTGAAGAACTCAACATAGGAGTGTGTAATAAGGTATGTAGTTGAAGAACTCAATATAGGAGTGTGTAATAAGGTATGTAGTTGAAGAACTCAATATAGGAGTGTGTAATAAGGTATGTAGTTGAAGAACTCAATATAGGAGTGTGTAATAAGGTATGTAGTTGAAGAACTCAATATAGGAGTGTATAATAAGGTATGTAGTTGAAGAACTCAATATAGGAGTGTATAATAAGGTATGTAGTTGAAGAACTCAATATAGGAGTGTATAATAAGGTATGTAGTTGAAGAACTCAATATAGGAGTGTATAATAAGGTCTGTAGTTGAAGAACTCAATATAGGAGTGTATAATAAGGTCTGTAGTTGAAGAACTCAATATAGGAGTGTATAATAAGGTATGTAGTTGAAGAATTCAACATAGGAGTGTATGATAAGGTATGTAGTTGAAGAACTCAATATAGGAGTGTATAATAAGGTATGTAGTTGAAGAACTACGGTTAACAGGACTGACTAACCAGTGACCTTGTCAACGGCCATGGTGGGCGGCAGACAGGGACAAAATAAGTCGATGGAGTAAACCTTTCACGCATCTTTGTTTGTTAAATAGTAGATTTGGGGAGTGTTTTAGTCGACTGGCTCTGGATCGGAAACTGTATGACATTCGGGCGCGCATCGGCGAGTTAAGGTATCGTCTGGCGATCGAGCGCGGGGATGAAGTCGGTTGATCGGGAAGCGTTTCATTGAGCCTGTTTGATTTTGAAATGATTCGGGTCGAGTTTGAGGGGTTATGTGTTGTGCGGAAATATGTCGTATTCTTGACTGTTATTATGATATTTTATTTGATGTCAGAAACGATCGGGAATCGTCGACAATGTCTGGAAGCCGTTGGCGGTCATCATCGCTACAAAGTGTCGTCATTCGGGTGAAAATAATGAGCGAAGCAATGGCGGATTGATTGTACATTGCTTAACGTCCCGACAGCAACAAGGCTTTCTCAGGACGTGCCTGCACTGCTTGTGAAAAAAAAAACTAAACAGAAAATTGAATGTATGTCGCCAGCCGGTCAAATACATTAAATAAACCTACAACATGGGGCATAAATAAAGCTAAGACCATTTAGCAACACACATCCAATATCAAGAGCTACAGGCAGTGCAGACAGTAGGGAGAGTTTTAAAAAGGCAAATACAGGTGAATGGACAAAGGGTAGACAGAAACACATGCCCCAGAATAGAGAGAAAAACCCACCCTGTGGGGCTGACCAGGGTGACCCTGGGAACTAAAAAATACCTAACCCCACCCAAGTCCCCCAGGGCAGACCCGGGTGGGGAAGAAGCAATGGCGGATTTCTAATGGGGAGATACAGTTTTATATGTTGAATAGATGCTCTCCAGCTGGGACGTTGGATTTATGTACTCCTATATGTACTCCAGGTAGGATGTAAGTCAACCTGGTGTACGAGAGAGTTGATCCAGGCGGGTGCGGGAGAACTTAATCGGCCACCGTGAGAGACAGTCCGCTTATTCGACCAGTGGCAAGATTCAACGAGCAGCGACGATATTTCATCTTCAATTCACGGTTGGAGTAATTAGACTGTTTAATATATTCGAGGATCTAGACATCAACTTAAATAGAGTACAGTTGTCAGCAGACAATGAGAATAAACATCGCAGTGGAACAATTTGGATGAGATGTGATTAGTGCTCTGGACATTGTGCGAATGTTTAAGTGTGTGCATGTATTACAGGTGCATGTATGAATTGACCGAGTAGTGCGTAGGTTTGTGTACGTCTGTGTCTATTGTTTGTCGTGCAATGGGAAAATCAAATCATTAAAGTCGAACAAAAAAAATCCAACAATTCTGTGTGATATATAACTTTCCTCCCTGGTGTGACACCCTCTCCAGGCCCTGGCACTGCGGCTTGTGGCGTAACATGTCGCAATGGTCAAGTCCAAGGGTGGTGGCCCTTGTCTGCCATCGCTCTCCCAGTGTGGACTGTCCATCAGCCAGTGTTTACTCATCTTCTTATCCCCTCATCCGCATCTTAACCCCCACCCCACCCCACCCCCACCCTCCCTAAAGCCTCCACCCACCACCACCCACGTCAAGTGACACTGTCCTGATTTCATCTCTCTGTACCCAAAGCTGTACTTGCTATTGACCAGCATTGAGGGTCAATAGCGATTGTACAGCAGCCTTCCTCCACCCTAACTCCTGCTACCCCACGGGACGTGAACCAGTGCTTAGAGACACAAGAGACCATCTATTTACGAACACGATACACGAAAGCTGGGTTTTAGTGCTGTAGCATTTCTGAAGTGTTAGCGGAATGCACTGTACGTTCGCTACGTAGAACAGCTGAAACGTGTACATTACAAGGGCAAATTTTAATTACATGGTCAGAAACAGACTTCGCTACGTAGAACAGCTGAAACATGTACATCCAGGGCAGTTTTTAATTATTTGGTCAGAAACGGACTTTGAAAAGCAGCCATTGACCCTCACTAAAGCAGAACATATGTCCCCTGACACAATCCCCGACAATCTAGCAGAAACCCGCGCGAGGCTTTTCGATGGTGCTTTGAAACTGATTACAATAACCAATTACTACCGCCATTCAAGGGAAGAAAAAACTCGGGTGGGCGAGTGAGGAGTACATGGTGCTGTGCCGCTATGTTCAGCAACTCAGCGCAGGCACGGCTAGTCCTGAACACAACATCCCAGCAGTCATCGACAGCGCGCCGTCCCCTGTCACTCCACCCGGCCCCACCAATGGCTGTCTACTGGACATGTCCCTGGACCACACCCCCATCACCCTGACACGCCCCATTACGTCATCAGCTGCGGACAGTCCAAGCATCGCACTCCTGACCCAACTGCCAATGGACGACCAGCCTGCACTGCATCGCGATGTTAACGCCGCCACACCTTTGCCCCACTCTTGTGAATGCAGCCAAGAGTACTGCAGCTATCGTGAGAGATGACGTAACAGTGTTGTCTAGGGATGCGGGTACAAGTACTCCACCCGCCCTTTCTCACACCACCTTCCCCCAACCGCTCGCCCATCCAACCCCCTCTCCTCCACGCATCAGTGATCAAAACTTAAGCCCCCCCCTTCAGAGGCGACCTCGTCTATGCAGCCACTGACCCTTAATCCCCATCCACTGTGACCTAAAGCAGTTGACACACCGAACAGGGTTTTTGAACCTTACTCCAGCTTGTCTCCCCTGTCTGTCATGCCCACTGTACCCAGCAAGTCAGACAGCGCCACAGCGGCCTCTCAACCCTCGCTCCAACAGCCGGCCACTACTGACATCGTCAACTCGCTAGTGCACATGAACTCATCGCTACGCTCCGCACTGAAATGTCATTCCTGAAGAGCAACCTTGCGTGTGCACTGGCCAGGATCGACCAGCTTGACAGCGTGATCAAAGACAATGCTGTCAATGTCACTATGTGGTCAACAACCTGAAGGTGACAAGCAGCATTTTATCAGAGCTGGATGACATGGTCTCTACCTTGACCACTGGAGTCACACAGCTGTCATCAAAGGCCGGCAACCAGCGTCAGGCGATACAGGACATGAAGAAGTGGGTGAAAACACTCACCTCGCACTCCTCCACTTGCTATAGCGCCAGGTGATATAACGCCGCCACGCGCCGCCAGCGAGCCAGCTGCCTCTGTCAGAGGTGACATGGGCCAAGCTAGCGTTGCCCGCATTCCTGTGCGGATTAGCGCTAACCATGCCTTACAGGAGTTCAAAGCCAGTCCCGACTCCACCATCAACCCACCGCGCTCTCACCATGTAGATAGGCTGCCCCCTGATCAGCTTATCTTTCAACAGACAATAAAGGCTGACACCACCACGCTCGTCCTTGGTGACTCTACGGTCAAGCACCTGAAGGGCAACAAGATGGCTACCTACAAGGGCGAGACAGTGCAAGTGGGATCAGTTTCAGGCCTGACCTGACACTGGCTTAAGACGCTGCCAGTGTTCCCCCACATCAGCTGTGTCACCCTACATGTAGGTATTAACGACTGTAAATCAGCGAGGTGACCAACAGGATGTGGGAGAACCTTATTCATCACTGCAAACGAGTGTTCCCCGAGGCACAATTGCGGGCTTTGTCCATTTTGCCTGCCAGGCGTGGTCCCAGACATGCCATGAACATCGCAATTGGCCAGTTCAATGCCAATCTATGCCATGTTTGTCGCGAGTTTGGGGCCAAGTTCCTAGACAACACGCCAGCCTTTACAACTACAAAAGAGCTGCCTAGGAAGGCACTTTACAGCGACACAATCCACCCCAGTGGTCAGGGCATTGCTCGACTGGCCTACAGTATAAAATGGGGTGGGCACACAGCCGACGACACTGCCGACAACCACTTGGGAGTCCCTACGGTTTCTACAATTTGCCGGCTGCACGCCAGTATCCCTGGGCCCTGCCCCCCTGGCTTTCAGTACAGTGCTTTACCAATGTACCCTCCACTCAGCCAGACCTTTCAGCCTAAGTGTTCATAGCCCGACTGATTTACACTACGTCAAATTTTCGTAGACTTTTCTGCGCGCGTCTCATGTGTTTTCCCTGAAATTTGCTGTTCTATTAACTTTTTTGTGGTTCCTTTCACCGTATGCTTTACAGGTGTTAAACTGAGAAACTGTATGTGACATTGATCCAGTTTAAATTCAGTTTTCCTGTCGATTTTATAAATTACCCGACAGTGCATCACTGTGGCAGACATTTTGCGTTACCGCCAGTCCTTGTGATCATTGTTATAAATTACCCGACAGTGCATCACTGTGGCAGACATTTTGCGTTACCGCCAGTCCTTGTGGTCATTCTTCTAGGTTTACTGCCTGTGCAGCTTGGTGTTTTACCTGTTTCTGAACTGTGTTGTAGTCAATGTATTCGTCTAATCCTGGCTTAGAAAACACAGAACGGGTCGATCCTGCCGGCAGTGGTATATTTTGTCAGTGTGCTGCGTAAATCTGTGTGCCGCGAGTGCTGTCGACATTAATTCACTCAAGGACTTGTTCAGTCATCCGTCTCTGTCCTCAGTGGTGGTGACTGCGAGAGCTAACACAGTGGCCTTGCAGGACTTGAAGCCGCGGGATTCGTCAGTGCTAGTCTTATCAAAGCCTTCGTTAGTTTAGTTTGACTTGGATTTAGTACCCGTACTTATTTTGTTTTAATTTTCTAATTTTTCTCTCTATTTGCGTGTTTTTACATGTCAAACTCGTCTAGTATTCATATAGGTCATCTCAATATCTATCATTTATGTAACAAGACTCCCGACGTGTGTGTTCTTTTGAGTCAACTCACCCTTTCCACTTGTTTGGTTTCACGGAAACCCATCTTAACTCCAATATCAGCGTTGACGTATACACAATTTCTATACCTGTTTTTTCCATCATACACTATGACCCACAAAACCACACATACCGGCATTGCGGTGTATATTCATGATTCCATAAAAGACATCACCTGTAGAAGACCGGACCTTGAATCAGACACAGTGGAAAGTGTTTGGGTTGAAATAAAGAACAAGCCCTGTATTAGTTGTTTTTATTTACAGAAACCCCTCTGCCCCAAATATATGGCTCGACGATTTCACCGATATGCTAGATAAAGTTAAAAATTGTACATCAGATGTGCTTTTGTTAGGGGATTTTACATTAACATGTTTTCCGCTAACCCTACATGGGGGTCCACTATTACTCTTTTTTGGACTCAAACAGCTGATAACATCCCCAACTGGTGTAATGTCTGCGTCCTCCAACTCATTGAATATTTATATACAATGAAAAAGAGCCAAGTGCTGGGGACGGATGTACTACAAGTTTGAATCAGCGACCATTATCCTATGTGCTGTAACTGGGTCGTTAAAGCAGATAAACCTATCCGTAAACATCAGCACACTACCATCAAGTATAGGTCTCTTAAACATTTTAACAAAGAGGCTTTCTTGTTTGACCTTAGTTCTGTTTCGTTTGATGCTGTTTATCATCATTGCGAGCCCGATGGTGCGTCGTCTGAGTGGTACAGGTTGTTCCTCAGTGTTCTTGATACCCAATTAGGTAAAAAAAAGTTTAAAACCCGCAAATGTCACCTTGGCTAAACAAAGGTTTGGTCGATGCCATGCTACAGAGAGATGAATTAAAACGGAAAAAGAATTTCCCTGCTTACTGTAAACGGCATAATCATGTGAAAAAATTAGTTCTTGATGCCAAAAAGTCACTCTTTAAATGTATAAAGGACAAAAAGGATACAGTCTCTGTTTGGAGAGCATTTAATGCCCTTACAAAATCTAACTATAGCCCAACGTATATCTCTATTTCTGCAGAAACTTTTAATAATCATTTTCTTTCTGCTGCCGAGTCGCTGCTGCAGAACACTATGTCCAAGGCACCTTCTGTATCCCCAAACCTTGTCAAATTTTGTGAAGGCAAACTTTCTTCTCATTTATCATTCCACATTCCTTGCATGACAGTACACGATGTCGGTAAAGCAGTTAAATCTCTCAAAAGTAAGCGCACTTCAGGACATGATGGCATTAGTACTGCTATGTTAAAACTATCACTACCTTTAATAGTAGAGTCTTTAACTTACATCTACAACCTCTCTATCGAGCGTGGCGAATTCCCCTCTGATCTGAAAAAGGCCAAAGTTATTCTGCTTCCTAAGAGCAAAGATCTTACAGATCCCAATAATTCAGGCCAATTTCTATCTAGTCTTCACTTTCGAAACCTATAGAAAAGCACATACACAAACACTTAAAGCACTTTCTTGACACATACGACCTTATTCATCCCCTAAAAACAGGCACTCTTGTCAAACAGCTCTCTCACATTTAACGGATCGTTGGCTCATGTCAATAAACAAATCACTGTTGACAGGGGTGGTCTTTTTAGACTTTAGCAAAGCATTCGACTTCGTTAACTATACCCTCTTTGCCGAAAAACTACAGCATAAGTGACCGAGCTGTATCCTTTTTAAAATCCTACCTTAAGGGCCGACGACAGTATGTCAGCGTAAATGGCAAATCGTCTTCTGAGGGGCTGATAGTGCATGGCGTGCCCCAAGGATCTATTCTCGGGCCTTTATTGTTCACGCATTACATAAATAACTTACCTTTACATATGTCTCAACCTGACGTTAATTGTAGCTTATTTGCAGATGACGCAACTTTGGATATGGCTGCGCCAGACGAGTCCACAATCACTAGTTCCCTCCAGCAAACAATAAATGAAGTCTTTGACTGGTGTCAGACTAATTCTATGGTTCCAAATCCATCAAAGACAGAATGTATGCTAGAGACAAGGCAAAAGCATCAGCTTAACCCGCCGCCACTCAAACTTTCCCTTGAGCAGCCAATAGCGCGAGTTAAAGAACATTATTTGCTTGGTGTCACTGTAGACAACCAGCTCAGTTGGCACTCACATACTAATTCTCTTTGTAAGATTTTGTCCAAAAATCTATTTGTTATCTAGAATAGTTCAATTCACCGACGTTTCAACCAGTTGTTTTATAATGCACATAAAATCTCATCTAAATTATGCATCAACAGTGTGGGATGGATGCAGCGATATTTCTCTAAAAAGAATAAATTCACTTCACAGACGTGCGGCAAAGCTTATCCTAAAAGGTTCTCACATCCCTTTGAGTACCGATGATAAACTTAAAGAACTAAATATGTTGCCCCTTCGTAAACACTTTCTATTCAATAAATGTGTACTTATGCATAAGATCACTTTTACCAAATCCCCAGGATATCTCGCTGCTCTCTTTAAGGCTCCCCACACTCCGTACCTGACACTGAGGAACGACCTGGTAGTGACTAGACCCTGCCTTGATATTTTTACATCGTCCTTGTCATATTCAGAGGCCAAAGAATGGAATTTACTTCCAAAAGAAATAAAATCTATCACGACCATAAATGCTTTCAAGACACATCTTCATCAGCATTTGCTACAAATGTAAGCGTACACTGCCTTTGTCTTAGCAATTCTAAAATGTTCAAACGCAGACCTTTGTTTTATTATTTTCTTTTGATTTTGTCTGATTGTTTCTTTGTCATTGTATGGTACATTTGCTTGATGGCAGCTCATGTAGGTTTGTAGATCTCATTACTTGTGTTATGATTTTTGCTGTATATAGTCGCCTACACTGGTTGCATCCCTTGATTTGCTGCCACTTTTGAGTGGCAGCTTATCAAGGAAGGCAGCCAGTGTGACTCGCCTGATGAGTGCGTGTTGAAATGTGACCTCTGCGTGTGGGCGCTGACGCGCGTTCGCAACGCACATATTCGGCGGTACAATACTATACTATTGTATTGTAACCCCCGTGCAGCCCGAGCTACATGAGACCATTGGATATCAAGATGTAAGAAAAGTCTTCAGACCTAAATCTTTTAATCCTTGGAAAATAAATTGGTTGGTTGTACATTGCTTAACGTCCTGACAGCAACAAGGGTTTCTCTGGATGTGCCTGCACTGCTTGTGAAAGAAAAACTAAACAAAATATTGAATGTATGTCGCCAGCCGGTCTAATACGCTAAATAAACCTAAGACCATTAAGCAACACACATCCAATATCAAGAGCTACAGACAGCGCAGACAGCAGGGAGAGTTTAAAAAAGGAAATACAGGTGAATGGACCAAGGGTAGACAGAAACACATGCCCCAAAATAGAGGGGAAAACCCACCCTGTGGGGCTGACCAGGGTGACCCTGGGAACTAAAAAGTAGTTAACACCACCAAAGTCCCCCAGGGCAGACGCGGGTGGGGGTCCTTGAAAAATAAAGATTCATAGTACATACAGATAAGGATATAGACCAATAGCTTTACTTCAAGGGTGGTGCCAGAATAGCTAGAGGAGCCAAGCTATTCTGGCACTACCCTTGAACTATTTTAGTAAAACTTATTTCACACACTGGTGTATTTCTAATGATAAGGGTTAAGACAGTCATCAGTTCGCATCAGCATGCAAACAAATATGACTCAGAGATAGTGTTGGTTTGCTGGATATGAAAGGTTCAATGGGGATTGTAAAAACTGCATCTAAATCTAACCTACTGCACAGCACTACTACTGTAGAGTCAACCCTGAAGACTTGCATCTTTCGATCAGTGCTAAGGGCACTAGGAGTGCAGACACCGATAAAGTGTTCCATGGCTTTTGGCTGTCTGGTTTTGACATCAACATCGGCTGAATCTCCCTTATTCTGGCCTTCACTCAACCCTTGACCCTCGCCACACTTGAGCGTGCCGCCTGGAAATCGACTCGATCTGAGTAAACAAGATGGTGAGTTTGGCCCTCACTACGAGACAGGATCTTTGATGGAACTTCTATAGCCTAGAATGCAGTAGCCCCTCCCGTCTAATTGACTATCCCACCATCTTCCCTCCCCTCAGTCCACCTTCATTTCACTCGCTGCCTTGCTGATTAATTGGCGTCAGCTGGCTTATCCCTGCTGAGACCACCACTTGACTCGCAATAGGCGTGGCTGTTACTGCTGGACGCTGACTGGCGCAGAGCATTATCTCTCCTTGTGGAGAAGCTTGCTGATGATGACCACTGCCATGTGACCTACACGTCAGAATCCGCGTTCAAAGTCAAGGTCGCGATTGTGGAAGCAGCCAAACGGCAAAGTTTTGTGAAAGAAGTGATGGTTTTCACAAGTGGTGATGATACAATGACAAAAATGTCTGAGTGAGTGCCACCCATCCATAATGCGTAGAAACATCCGTGTTTTTTTTTTTCCTCACTTTTTACGTCCCTTCTATTTATAGAAGGAACTGTTTAGGATGAGTCACGGTGAGGCAAATTTAGTAGCGTGTCCATGAAGTCAAAGGCGGGCAGGCCCAAACCTCTGTCAACTAAAGTAAAAAGGTAAAAATTACGTCATATCTAGTTACGCCAACCTTGATGCTGAACGTACATTTGGTGCGATGCACCATGTGTATGTGTGTGTGTGTAAACACGAGAATTTCTGATATTGCTGTACGCGTAGGCTTGAAACTTGACGAAATACTTCAAGGGGTGGCTAAGAGAGCCTTTGAGCATATCGTAAGGGGATGTCTCCTTGAAGACATAAAATTCAGTTTATAGAAAGTCGGTTGACCCAGATTAAAGTCCGTAATTTTTTACATAATTATTTACTTGAGCAGTGGGCAGATGTTCACATCTGCACGGGACATAGACGACCCCGCCCTCAACGAGTCGCCTGCTGCCTTGCAGGCCTGGCCGCTTGGCTGCGGAAAGGCTAAGGGAGGAAACCCCTGACATCAAAGCCCCCGTGTCTCCGGGGAAGGCTTTTGAGCCAGAGACTAGGACAAGGACAGTCTGATATAAAACCTACGACCCGAGGACCTCGATGCCATCGTCCCAGCTTGCTAGGCCATGGCAGATGAACCAAGGGTTTAAAGGGTGGGGCCAGTACTGCGCACACTGCACTCCACCAAAAAGCTCCACCGCGCAGGCTTTAGGAAACGTCCACGGACCATGACACTGACCATTCCAAGTCCTGTAGCGACGGGCGAGGGGCGAAACGGCAGGTGAAAGATGTCACTGGAAGCCGCAGTCTCAAACCTGCATGCAGGCGGTTCAGGATATTGGTCGCCTGATGTTGACCTGGGGATGACAACATCACTCGGCACACCCTGAACGACCAAGCAGCCTTTTCTAGGGACAGCACTGCTTGCTCCACACGGAGAGGGGCCTAGAAAAGGTGGCCTAACCAAAGCTCGTCCCCTCGCAACCCAGTTGGCTAGCCGCGGTCAACGGGCATCTTCTCCTGCGGTCAAAAAACAAGAAAGAATAACGGATCCACTCTCATGACGACCACGACCGGACTCAACGTAGCATGCTGGAACGTCCGAACCATGCTCGACAAAGCAGACAGCGGACGCCCTGAACGTCGCTCCGCCCTCATTGCCCATGAATTGCGGAGGTTAAACATCGACATCGCCGCGCTCAGCGAAGTACGCCTTCCGGACGAAGGCAGCCTCCAAGAACTTGGTGCTGGGTACACCCTCTACTGGTCAGGCAGGCCTGCATCAGAAAGACGGCTCTCAGGCGTGGGTTTCATGGTCAAGACATCCATTGCGACTAAGCTGGAAAACCTACCAACGGGCCACTCAGACCGCATCATGTCCATGCGCCTCCCACCGAGACACCAGCAACACGTCACCCTTCTCAGTGTGTACTCCCCAACCCTCCTGGCAGAGCCTGCTGAAAAGGACAAGTTTTACACTGACCTGTGCAGCCTCTTACAGAGTACCCCTGCAGACGACAAAGTCATCATCCTTGGCGACTTCAACGCCAGAGTGGGCCAGGACTCTGAAGCCTGGAAAGGAGTCCTCGGCAAGCATGGCGTGGGGAACTGCAATGACAATGGCCGCCTACTGTTGGAGTTCTGTGCGGAGCAGCAACTTGTCATCACCAACACTACTTTTCAGCAAAAGGACAGTCGAAAGACCACCTGGATGCATCCTCGCTCCAAACACTGGCACCTTATCGACTATGTCCTAGTGCGTCAGAGGGACCGCAGTGACGTCCTCCTCACCAGAGTGATGCCCAGCGCAGAGTGCCACACTGACCACCGCCTTGTCCGCTGCAAACTCAGGCTCCACTTCAAGCCAAAACCCAAGAAATGGGGGCCCCCCAAGAAAAAGCTTGATGTTGCCAGCCTTCAGCGTGACGATGTGAAAGCTGCCTTTCAGACAGATTTACAGCGCAGGCTCAAAGACACAGCGGACCCAGTAGACTCCTCCCCTGAAACACTTTGGGAACAACTGAAAACTGCTATTGCAAAATCCTCTGCAGAAGTCTTGGGTTTCGCCAGAAAGAAGAACAAAGACTGGTTTGACGAAAACGATGTAGAGATCCAGGAACACCTAGCAAAAAAAAGAGCCGCCCATCAGGCCCACCTAGCCCAGCCTTCCTGCCCTGTGAAGAAGTCTGCCTTCTGCCTCGTCTGCAGCAGTCTCCAGCGCAAGCTCAGAGATCTCCAGAATGAGTGGTGGACCAGACTTGCACAGAGGACCCAGCTTTGCGCTGACAATGGTGACTACAGGGGCTTCTACGAAGCACTGAAAGCAGTGTATGGCCCCAGGCTTACTTACTTACGCCTGTCACCCCTACCCGGGTATAGGCCGTCGACGAGAGACCTCCAGCAACTCCTGTCCTGTGCTTCTCCTTCGATTCTACTCCAGGTGGTTCCCAGTCTCTTGATGTCTGCTTGGAGGTCTCGACGCCAGGAGTTTCTCGGCCTACCTCTTTTCCTCTTTCCCTGGGGGTTCCATGACAATGCCTGCCTAGTGATACTGGAAGCTGGCTTTCTCAGACTGTGACCGATCCATCCCCATCTTCTTCGCCCAATTTCATTCTCTGCTGTTATCTGCTCTGTTCTCTCCCAGAGTCTGACGTTGCTGATCTTCTCTGGCCAGTGGATTTTCAAAATTCTTCTAAGGCAACTGTTCATGAAGGTCTGTACTCTGTTGACTGTGGTTTTTGTCAATCTCCATGTCTCTGCTCCATATAGGAGAACTATGGCCCCAGGCACCTGGTACAAAGTCCCCTGCGAAGCGCTGATGGCCAGGCACTCCTCACAGATAATACCTCCATCTTGAACCGCTGGTCGGAATACTTTCAGAGCCTCTTCAGCGCTGAGCTGGAGCGCACTGTTCAAGAAGCAGTCGTCCTACAAATCCCACACCTCCCAGTAAAGGTTGAATTGGACGAACCGCCCACCGCTGAAGAGACCCTCACAGCCATCCACCAGCTCAAGAGTGGCAAAGCAGCAGGCATTGATGGAATACCGCCAGAGATCTGGAAACATGGAGGCACAGCACTGCACAACAAGCTCCATGACCTCTTTCTCTGCTGCTGGGAGAAAGGAACACTACCAAAAGATCTCCGTAATGCAGTCGTTATCACCCTGTACAAGAACAAAGGCGAGAAGTCTGACTGTTCCAACTATCGGGGAATTACCCTGCTGTCCATTGCTGGGAAAATCCTTGCAAGGCTGCTCCTGAATCGGCTGGTACCTGCCATCGCTGAAGACCAACTCCCAGAGGGCCAGTGTGGCTTCAGAGCAAAAAGGAGCACCACCGATATTGTCTTTGTGCTGAGACAGCTACAGGAGAAGTGCCGCGAGCAGAACAAAGGGCTGTACGTAACATTTGTCGACCTAACAAAAGCGTTCGACACTGTGAGCAGGCAAGGCATGTGGCAGATCCTGGAGCGACTTGGCTGTCCCCCAAAGTTCCTCAACATGATTGTCCAGCTACGCGAGGACCAGCAAGGCCAGGTCAGACTCAACAATGACCTCTCAGAACCATTCCCCATTCTCAACGGCGTAAAGCAGGGCTGCGTGCTGGCACCGACCCTCTTCACCATCTTTTTTAGCATGATGTTGAAGCAGGCCACAGTGGACCTCGATGATGACGATGCAGTGTACATCAGGTATCGTTTCGATGGCAGCCTGTTCAACCTCAGACGACTACAGGCCCACACAAAAACCCTAGACCAACTGATTCGTGAGCTGCTTTTCGCTGATGATGCTGCCCTCGTTGCACACACAGAGAGAGCCCTGCAGCGCATCACGTCTTGCTTCGCAGATGCTGCCCAGCTCTTTGGACTCGAGGTCAGTCTGAAAAAGACAGAGGTCCTCCATCAGCCGGCACCCAAGACAGTGTATCGCCCTCCTCACATCACCATTGGCGAGTCTGAACTAAAGTCAGTGCACCAGTTTATTTACCTTGGCTGCATTATCACGTCGGACGCCAAGCTGGACAAGGAGCTTGACAGCAGGCTGGCAAAAGCGAACAGCGCTTTCGGGCGACTTTTCAAGCGGGTGTGGCACAATCAACAGCTGAAAACAGGCACCAAGATCAGCGTGTACAGAGCTGTGGTCCTCCCCACCCTGCTGTATGGTTCCGAGTCCTGGGCCCTCTACCGCAGCCAACTACGACTCCTCGAACGCTTCCACCAGCGCTGCCTGCGTACCATCCTGGGCATTCACTGGAGTGACTATGTCACCAACGTCGAGGTCCTTGAACAGGCTGAAACTGTGAGCATCGAGGCTTTGCTGCTGCGGACACAGCTCCGCTGGGCGGGGCATGTCTCCAGGATGGAGGATCATCGCCTACCAAAGATCACCCTGTTCGGCGAGCTTGCTACTGGACACCGTGACAGAGGGGCACCAAAGAAGAGATACAAAGACTGTCTCAAGAAGTCACTTAGTGCCTGCCAAATCGACCACCACCAGGCTTGCTGCGGACCGTGACACCTGGCGCTCCACCATTTACAAGGCAGCTGTCTCCTTTGAGGACTCTCACAGAGCTAGCCTTAAGGACAAGCGGCTCAGGAGAAAAAACAGAGATGCCGCAGCTCAGAACCCTGGCCATACCTTCCCCTGCAGCCACTGCGGTCGAACCTGCCTGTCTCGGATTGGCCTCCGCAGCCACGAACAAGCCTGCAGACGTCGTGGGCAACTCCTATAAAATCTTCGTTCGCTAAGTCAAGCCAAGAGATTACCCGAAGCAATTATCAGCCTGAGGATGCTTCGCCCCACTCTCATCACGCTCCGGTCAGCATGAATGACCATCCCAAGTCAATCAGCAAACAAGATGGCACGTCGAGACTGAGTGAAGCGAGTGCATTGATGACACCAATCCCCCCAACGATGCCAGGCCCCACCACCCGATCTAAATCCTATTCCCCACCTGAACCCATAGAGGAGATTACAGATACAAATGACCCCATCCAGAAACACTTTACAATGGACTCAGCCAGAGTGTCACATAGAGACTAGCTCTACATGAACGCTACCTCGCCCATCCAGCCCCTGGAGTGTCAGCATCTTGGGAAGACCGAAACAAGAACAAGAAACCCATTGACTCCTCTATCCAACCCCCCTGTCCTGATGCCCTGAACAACACTTTGATTCAACTAAATGGTGGAACCTCCGGTGGAGATGTAACCATCACTATCTACTATATGTCCTATCTGATAAGAGTGCAGGGGAAAAACTGCAAGCAGTGGATAGATGAAGAGTTTCTAGTTGTTCAAGAAATAGTAGAGGACATTGTATACACTGTCCCTCTGCCCACCCTCCCCTCAGACACCTTCACCACCTCGATCCTCCGAAACAGAATTAACATCTGGCATCGACCATCCTCCAACCACCCTGCACCACGGAGGTACCCAACCCCAATATCCGCAAGCTCAAACCACCAACACCCTCCAGCCTGACACTTCCCCCCTCTCCCATTGAGCTTGCTTCATCTAACCCCTCCCCCTGCCTACTTCTGACCCCTCGTCTGACGTCACTAAGGACAGCAATCTGCCCATAGCCACGCCCGGTACACCCGACGACAAGAGCTCTGAGCCTGTCCAGAACCCCGCCCAGCACTAATCCCTCTTCAGCTGGAGTGACTGACAGGTCCACAGGGGATGAAATCAGTGACCGTGAACAAGTGGGTCCCACGTCCCCTGATAGGATTAACGCAGTAGCATCACCCTCTGGCCCTTAACTTTGCCCAGTCGATGTTGCATCACCCTATCCCTTCTGCAACAACAGCTAACAGAAGCCACGGCCTGCATCCGAGAGCTCAAGACAGAGCTGCAGACTGTAAAATGTGAATTAGCCACTGTAAAGCAGCAGTACGCAACCCTTAGTACCTGCCACGACAGGTTTGACAGCGACCTGAAGGACAGTGCAGCAAAATTCAAACATGATGTCCAAGCTACTGACCTGTGTCTACAAGAGCACAAAAACTCAACAGCTAGTGCTATTGAGAAACTGACTCAAGAACACAAAGCTCTGACCACGCAGGTGACAAAATTTGCACTCAGCAAGGAAACGCAGGGTGCTACACTTCGGGAGCTGAGAAAGCAGGTGGAGTCCTTATCAGCATCACTCCACTCTAAAATCTCACTATCTGTCCAACACCCTGTGGCAAAGATCCACCCACCACAGCCCCCTCCAATATTCCGCCCTGGCACCAGCAGTGTGCAACACTCACCAACAACTGCTAAAAAAACCAAGGCCCTGCAGCATGAGTCGACAACAGCCAGCGTCACCCCTGGTTCAGCTGTAACAGTTATGACGCAAAATCGCTTTGCAGACCTCTCCGACGACCACATTGACCTAAGTACCGATGGATTATCATCGTCCCAGGCCGCCGAGCAGACAGTCTTGAAAACGTCTTATACACCCCCACCAAAGACTCCATACGACCATCTATGTGCCATGAACATCCGTCATCAGTCAAACGTCCTTCTGCTCGGTGACTCCATTATGAAACGAGTGAGTAACAGGAAGATGTCCCACTGAACGAATCTTATGCAGTTTTTGATCTTTTGCAGTTTTTGTAATTTGGGAACTATACACAAATGGCCGATCCATGATCCGGTGATCCATGACAGCTTGGGTGTTGCGCCTTGTCAGCTATGCACGTTTGCATGGCTCACCAGGTGTGGCACCTTTGTTGCCATGGTCATTCATCCGTCCGCACATTGAACTGAAGATGACAGGGGTCGTGCATTCACGGACGCAAGTGTGTATGTGTGTTAGGTGTCATCAATCAGACTCGTTTTGAAACACTGACTTTTTTAGTTTGTCCTCTTTGCTGAACTGACGTTAACCCACAAGAGTGTCCGCGTTCCCAGCTAACTTTACACTTACCTACAAACGAGAAGAGACATGTTTACAGCACAGCGACAGACATGTTTCTGTGCTGTTCTTACTCGTAAGGGGTTCAAACTGAGTGAACTCGTACTGCAGATATTATGTTGATCTGCTCGTGACTTAAACGGATGATACCAATCATTTCATCGTTGAATGTTTGGCCAAGTACCGTCATAGGAGCATATGCATGAGACGTGTTTACTGGACCTCGTATCTTGTACTCGACTCGAACTCTTTACTATATGCAGCACACTTTTGTTTTGAGTCAACATACTCTCTATTGCTTACGTGACTGTCTATATAGACTACATTTTACAGAAAAAGTCAACTTAATTTTTACTTTTATCTGCATTTTCAAAAAAAAATTTAAATATTTTTTCTTTCTTCCCTTGAAACGTATCTGACGAAGACTGATCAGTGACTCTCTTATTCGTTTTAGACAACATGAACTCTTTGTTTAGATAACGCACTTTTCCCCCCTTTCTTTTTGCTCTCTTTTCTATTTAAATTTCATCCTGCCGTTAAGTTTGCTGTTTGTCTGCCTTACATTTGTCAGTTTTATTACTCGTGTACTACTTTTAGTTCCTATACTCTGTTCCCCTTAGTTCCATTACCTATTTTTTAACGCCCAAATTACCATACAAGATAATGTGCAAAAAAGGTCAAAAATTTTGTATCGGCCATTTAAACGTATATCACTTGGCAAACAAAGTGCCAGACATGTGCGATTATGTTACCTCACCTAGCTACTTTCATCTCTTTGGTATAACCGGGTCACGCCTTGCCTCCCACATCAGTGATGAAGCCATCGCCATTTCAAATTACTCCATTCTTAGGAGAGATCCATCAGTCCAGGGTGAGACAGGTGTAGCGGTCTACATCCACAACTCAGTTAAACACATTATCCGCAGGCGCCGGGACTTAGAAAATCCTCTCCTTTACTTGTTGAGTTTCTTTACAGAAATCTTGCGGCCACTTTGAGTGGTATGACAATTTTGTACACGATTGATAAAACAGATATTCATAAAAGTGAACTTCTCCTTTTAGGGGATTTTAACATTGACACTCTTAAACCTCACCCATCATGAGACTGTACCACTACCTTAGTCGTCCTTCAACAAATGGTAACGTCGCCCACCAGAGTTACGCCATCATCAGCCACTGTTATAGACCATATCTATACCAATAAACCTCTGGCAGTTAGCAACGTTCAAGCTGGTAGTCTTAGCGTCAGGGACCACTATCCTGTGCGCTGCACGTGGCTGTCCAAGCTTCCAATACTAAAAAAGCTAGGACATACCTGCATAACATACAGATCATTTAAAAAGTTCAATGAAAATTTCTTTCTGTCTGATCTAGCTTCTGCAGAGTTTACTGAAGTGTACAATGAAACCGACCCAAATGAAGCACTAGATACGTGGTATCACATCTTTCTCAAAGTGCTAGATGAACACGCGCCCTTGAAACAACAAAGAGTTAAATACGCCACTTTACCACCCTGGATGACTGCGGATCTTATCGAGGCCATGGAGCACAGGGACGAGCTGAGAAGAGAGAAGTGTTTCACCGATTACAAAAAAGAACGTAATCGAGTAAAATCCATGGTTCTGAAAGCAAAGAAATTACTTTTTGATAAAGTTATTCACGAAAGGAAAGACTGCGCCACAATATGGCGTGCGATAAATTTAGTTACTAGAGGCACAAATAAAAGCACAGGTCCTTTACTGCCGCATCTCACAGCAAACAGCTTTAACAGCCACTTCGTCTCCGTAGCAGAATCATTAATCCCGCCGGGAACTGAGTCGCAAGACTATGTATGCCCGGACAACTTAGTCATTTTATGCAAGCAAAGAACTGCCGGCACAGAACCTTTTATCATATCCACTATAGCGGTCCATGAAGTTGGTAAATTGATTACATCCTTGGAAAATAAAAAATCTTCAGGACTGGATGAGACTAGTGCCAAAATACTCAAGATATCTCTCACATACATTGTAGAGAGTATCACTTATATCTACAACCTCTGTATTAATCGTAACTGTTTTCCTATCTCTCCAACCTACTTTACCCCTACACTCCTTCCCGCTCCCTCCGCTCTGCCTCCACATCCCCCGCACCAAACTCAGCACCTTCGGGCCCCGCTCCTTCTCCGTCTATGGACCATCCACCTGTAACACTCCCACTCTCTCTCCGTCAGAAACACTCTCTCTCCACCTTCCAGTCCGCCCTCAAAACTCACCTCTTTCAACAGTTCTAGCACTATAACTTCACCACACTCCCCATTCCAAGCTGACCGTCGTAATGTATTTGTGGTACATGAGTCATTGTCAAAAGCGTGCACATGTGTGCGCGAGTTGTGAGTGCGCGCTTAGAGTTATAATTATTATAAAATAAGCGCATTATAAATACCGTAATTATTATTATAATTAGATGCATTTAAAGACGCAAAAGTAATACCTCTACCTAAATCTAAAGACCTTAGTTGTATCTATCTATATACCTGGAAAGCCGAAAATTAATCTATTCATTGCAGTCGGGCTTCAGATCAAAATACTCATGTCACACTGCACCGATACGGATGATAGATACCTGGTTACCCTCCATCAACGACTCAAAGCTTACAGGAGTCATGTTTCTAGATTTTCATAAAGCCTTTGATATGTTAAACCACGAAATAATGATAAAAAAGTATCTATGTATACCAACTACTCGGCGTTGTTTTTCAAATCCTACTTAAGGTAGAAAACAAAAGGTATTACTAAATGGTTCATACTCTAATCAAGGGTTAGTGAAGCATGGCGTACCACAGGGCTCTATTCTTGGTCCCCTTTTATTTTGCTTTATCATAAATGATCTTCCTCTTGCGATAAAAAACGAAAGCGTTACATGTGATATGTTTGCAGATGATGCCGCTGTACACACGCCAGATAAGGATATATCAATCAATTCACGACTGCAAAACACACTGCAAGATATTGATGAATGGTGCAGTCATAATATTATGATTCTAATATATGTACATTGTCTATTGCTTAACATCCCGACAGCAACAAGGCTTTCTCAGGACGTGCCTGCACTGCTTGCGGGAAAAAACCCCAGAACATTGAATCTATGTCGCCAGCCAGTCAAATACATTAAATAAACCTAACACATGGGGCCTAAATAAAGCTAAGACCACCTAGCAACACACATCCAACATCAAGAGCCACAGGCAGTGCAGACAGTAGGGAGAGTTTTAAAAAGGCAAATACAGGTGAATGGTTTTATTGATTGATTGTACATTGCTTAACGTCCCGACAGCAACAAGGCTTTCTCAGGACGTGCCTGCACTGCTTGTGGAAAAAAAAACTAAACAGAAAATTGAATGTATGTCGCCAGCCGGTCAAATACGTTAAATAAACCTACAACATGGGGCCTAAATAAAGCTAAGACCATTTAGCAACACACATCCAATATCAAGAGCTACAGGCAGTGCAGACAGTAGGGAGAGTTTTAAAAAGGCAAATACAGGTGAATGGACAAAGGGTAGACAGAAACACATGCCCCAGAATAGAGAGAAAAACCCATCCTGTGGGGCTGACCAGGGTGACCCTGGGAACTAAAAAATGCCTAACCCCACCCAAGTCCCCCAGGGCAGACCCGGGTGGGGTCAGGTGAATGGACAAAGGGTAGACAGAAACACATGCCCCAGAATAGAGAAAAACCCACCCTGTGGGGCTGACCAGGGTGACCCTGGGAACTAAAAAATACCTAACCCCACCCAAGTCCCCCAGGGCAGACCCGGGTGGGGATATTATGATTCTAAACCCGGCAAAAACTGAAAGCATGGTAATTAGCACCCGCCAAAAACACCAACTCGGCTCTCTCTCCCTCAGTCTGTCCCTCCAAGGCAAAACCATCAGCCAAGTTACTAACCATCACCTGCTATGAGTCACGGTGGACAACCAGCATAGGTGGCAGCCACACATCAGTAATGTCTGAAAAATTGTCTCTAAAAATCTGTACGTTTTAGCAAAACTTAAACACATAACTGATATGGAGACACGTCAACTGTTCTTCAACTAAGCTGACCGTCGTAATGTATTTTCACTATTTATGATACGCGAGTCATTGTCTAATGAGTGCGCATGTGTGTGCGCGCTTAGAGTTATAATTATTATAAGATAAGCGCATTATAAATACAGTAATTATTATTTTTTATTATTAACGCCCATATTAGATCACATATAGACTATGCCTCTACTGTGTGGGATGGTTCGAGCGATGTCCAACTGAAAAGATTGAACTCTCTACATCGGAGAGCTGCCAAACTAATACTCCCTGATCCCATCTTAACTACTGACCAAAAATTGGCAGCCTTAAAAATTCTGCCCCTGAAAGATCATTTAACTTATAATAAGGGAATGGTTATGTTCAAGGCATTAAACGATGAGCTACCCCGATATATCACAATGCTATTTTACCGCCCAATCAACATACTCCAGATCAAGAAAATCACTTTTTGTGCTGCGACCTAGAATTGATCTCTATAAAACGAGTTTAATGTTTTCTGGCTCTAGCCTTTGGAATGCCTTACCTAGAAACGTCAGCCTTATCAAGTACTTGTTTTTGTCAGCAGCACCGCCGTGACTGTGCACATATTGAAAAATGCTATTCTGATTAGATCATTAAATGCATATATCCCATTTTTTGATGACTCAGTTTTATTCAGTACAGCATGTGTGTAGCCAACTATTCATATGACTGACTTAATGTCTTAAGCTGCGCGAGGGCGCGTGTGCACGTGCGTGCGCGTGCATATTAGAGACAGAGAATGGCGTGCGGAAACGTGTATGCGTATGTATGTGCATTAGGCTGTGTGTATTCCTACAACATTACTTTTAATTAAAACCTCGCATGTGATTATGCCCGACCAGTAAAGCTGGTAATTCCTATGTCACTTCCCCCTTACAATTTTCTTTTCTATTAGCTTGTGTTTGTCAAGGTTTTTTTTTCAGTTTTTTTTTTCTCCGTTCAATAGTAGAAAATAATTAGTGCGATAGTAATTAATCAGTAGATTACCAACGGCAAGTTCGAAAAATGGTTGTTACTACCAAACCTTTTACCGTTGTCAAATAAAGGATCATTGTCATTGCCTTACTTTCTTTATACCAATAATCAGCCACACACACACACACACGACGCACACACATGGCAGGCAGTGGATAATGCCACCGTTTTTTAATTTCATACTACTTACTAGTTGAACTTGAAATGCCCGTTACAATATTCACATATTTATGTTCAGTGAATAGCACTATTATTTCCTGTGTGGATGACAGACACATTGGCCGTGGACTTCAGTGCTTATGCGAGTACCATATATACTTATTTACTTCAATATTTGCTTTTAAAAGTAAATATGTGTGAATAGGTACATTAAACGACAAATATGTACAGTGTCAGGATTCGGTGTACAATACTTCTCAGTTATATTAAACATCTCTTTATATGCAGCCACTGGCACTGTTTAAATCACTGGTGGCTGTGTGCCCAAACCGGTTTAAATCCGTTTTATTTCTTGAGTGCATGTATTATGTGTGGACCAGTATCTTTGAGGTTGAAAGTCCTCTTTCTTGCAACATAATTAAACTTAGTTGAAATTGCCTGCTGTGTCAGCAACAGATGACCTCAAGCCACCGACGGCATCACCAAGAAATAAACTGACACAGAATTCATTCTGAAGCTCCTCTAGATGTACACTCTGCTCAAAGTTGACTCAACAGAACACACACACACGCACACACACAGAGCCCTGTTGACTCAGTGTGTGTTATACCTATTTTAACTCATTCACAGCCAGCCGCATCCAGATGCGCGGCTTATGCCACGCATACGGATGCGGCTTGCCGTGAATGAGTTAACCCTTTCTCATGCAGCCACTGGTACTGTTTATTGTACAAGTGGTTGCATGTACAAGGTGTTAAATAAACATTGTTTATTTCAGCTCCAGTACCCATATGCGAGACTCAAGGACAAGAGATGGTGCCAGACTCAAGAGTTCATGCAGTTTGATGAGGATCTGTTCACACACGACGGTTCCATCATCTCGATTACCATGCCCAAAGGCTAGTACTATGTATTTTTTCTTGCTGTTATATGCCTTTGCATATCAACTTTCCTATAACTTTTAAACTTTACAATGAAGTTGCTAGTTACCTCAGCCAAGGGCTTCGCACTGTACCTGTATACAGACACCACAACCTGCTCAATTCACCTGCTCAGGATGCGCGCGCATCAAAATTTTGCCCTCCAGTCAGCAAATTCTTGTTACCACGAGGGTTATGAGGTTAGTTAGTTATTTGGGTTTAATGCCGAGCAGGCAACAAAGGCCATCTCACGGCGGGGGTTATGAGGGGAGATATGTAAACTCACAGATTTGAATCAGCATTGGAGGCTTGTAGGCCCACCTGGCATCAGACTTGCCTTGCCCTCATAAACTGTGTGCTGTGTTTGTGGTGTCTCTGTGCAGGAAATTGGGGAATGCTGTTGTACATGATGATTTTTGGTCAAAAGGGTCTAACCACTCCCTAATGTGCGTTATATTGCTGTTTCAGTGACTCACAGACAGCCGAAAGAGAGCCAACAGACCTCTGTTACCACTATCACTCTGCCAGTCAACGTTCCACAAGGTATGCTTTTTCATTTGAATATAGTTGTGAACTGCTTTTAACCCATACAATACTGAGACTAAAAGTTTCAAATCTGTACACTGCCATATGCAAGCTACCTTATAGTACTTATAGATAAGGATATAGACCAATGGCCCCTTTAGTTCAAGGGTGGTGCCAGAATAGCTTGGCGCCTAGAGGCGCCAAGCAATTCTGGCACTACCCTTGAACTATTTTAGTCAAACTTATTTCACACACTGATGTATTCCGAAATGATAAGGGTTAACTGACAACCAAAAGCCACAGCTGTCCAAAGAACATGAACACAACAATTAACGCGGTCTAAATGCAAGAGACATAGATCCTAATGAGCCCCTGCAGTCACTGGGCTCATGAGGATCTATGCCTCTTGCTTTTCGACCGTGCTCACTTTTTCTCAGCCATTAAGGGGTTGCCCCCCTTGTTCATATAGGTGCTAGTACTGTAAACAGTACTGATGCCTGTATGCACAAGGGGGATCACAGGCAGTCATATGCCTAAGAATTGTTTACCAACATGAACACAGTTGGACACATTAACCCTTATCATTCGAAATACGCCAGTGTGTCAAATAAGTTTGACTAAAATAGTTCAAGGGTAGTGCCAGAATAGCTTGGCGCCTCTAGGCGCCAAGCTATTCTGGCACCATCCTTGAACTAAAGCCATTGGTCTATATCCTTATCTGCAATCACTATAATGTAGCTTGCATACGGCAGTGTATAAATGTGAAGCTTTTAGCCTCAGTATGATATGGGTCAAATCAGCAGAGCCTATGTTGTACGTCTTATAGCATTTTGATAGCCATCCAAATGCCGATTCACGTACAGCATTATGCTCTGTTGTGCGATTTTTGTCCATAATTATGTTAATTCTCATCATTTCATGTTGTGAGCATATATTTATGTTACAAGTAGTGTCCATTAGTCTGTGCCATCTTACAAATTTGTTCAACGTCCTATTTCAGGAACCCCATCAATTTCTTTTAGTTCTATTGCTCCTGTGTGACCAAAGGAGCCACCAGCTGCCACAACACTGCACCAAAGGACAAAGTCATCTGCTGTGAAGGTCAGGAAGGAACTTGGCAACATCAAGAAGAGGCGACAATAGGCAACTAACGTGTCAGAAGTAGTCACAGATACTGGTGCTGAAGATGATCAAGGAACATGGAACTGCTATCTGCAAAGTGAAATACGGAAAAATGAGTCAAAAGTCAGTATGATGGATGCAAAGATTTTGTACTATGAGACATTGACCAAGTTGAAGATGGAGATTGAGAAAACGCAGGAAGTGTAAGTTAGTGTGCACCAAGTATTGGGTGTGTTGAAATAGGACTGTCCACAAGAATCTTTCATCCCACGAGTTAAGATTACTTGATGAGTTTGCATACATGTAGCTGACAATTGGCATGGTTTATGTAAACAACTGTGGTAATTTGAGACAAAAAGATCCCAGATACAAGATACACAGACACAACAGTGACTGATTTGCCTTCATATTTCCGATAATGTAAGTATGAATAAGAATTCAATAATATTACATAACTTCTGTAACAACTGTACTCACATGAACGTTGATCGAGTGGTAATTTTTCCTATTCACGTATTCTTGCTCACACTTACGCCTTTTGCGGATTTGGGTGCCGTCAATACACCCAAACACACTTGGGGTTCGGTGACGCTTTGACTCCTCAGCTTCTTGTTGAAGGGCATCTTCATCCACTGGAGCATGTGCCGCATAAAAGCGTATGTCACTCTTTGTAAAGTGCGGCATACAGTCGATTGGTCAATGCCGATTAGTTCACCCACCATGACTTGAAAGGCCCCACTTGTGTAAAAACGCAACGAAACGAGGACCTGTAAGAGCGAGGTGAGAGCCCCGCGTCGATTAGACAGTGCTACGTCATCCGCTATGCTGTCGGTGATGGCAAGAATCTCCTCGCGGTGAAAGCGAAACTTCTTGAAGATTTTGTCATCATCAAAAACATCAAAGGGTTGATGCAGTCACGGAAGATGCGGTTTCTCTGAAGGAATCGTCTATTCTGGCACATCCAAATTGAAATTGCCGCCAACTTTATGTAAAAGAGATCAAATTTATGTAAAAGAGATCAAGATCGTCTTAACAAGGTAATCAGAAAAGCAGGCGGGGTGATTGGTAGAGCACAAGATACTTTGGACACACTGTACAACAGACAGATTACGAAACAAGCTGGCTGACATTCTTGCTGACAAAACACATCCACTTAGATATGAATTTGACAGCAGATGTATCGAACGAAGTGGCAGACTTTGAGTACCCAAAAGTAGTACATCACGTTATGCCAACTCTTTTGTCCATCAGGCTGTTACCCTTTTCAACAGTAATATCAGTAGATAGTATCTGTCAACATTCTTTATTTCATTAGTACTAGCCCTTTCAGTAGTTCACTGCAACATTGCTGACACCAGAAGCACAGGGGGAATACACCATAAGTGTTTCTGATGCCAAGAGTGTTACAAAGGTAACAGTATCTCTGTTACAGTTCATCTCTTTAACTGAGAGTTATGGGTTATTTAATTATTTCAATGAGTGAATGATGATGCCATGTGTTGTACGGGCAGACAGTGAATTTCCCCATGAGGGATTAATAAAGTATTATTATTGTATTATTATTGTATCTTGGTTCCAGCCGCTAACCCTGGGTTAGGAGACTTCTCAGCACCAAACTGGCCGGATAGTTTGACCCCCGGACTTTAGCGCAAGGATATAGACTCGTGCATACAAACTTTTAAACTCATACAGGGCCATCCGCATCCGGATGCGCGGCTTATGCCGCACATCCACATCATGAGATGTGGCTGGCCGCGAATGAGTTAACCCTCGAGCTAAATTAGATCAAGGATAGGCTTTATCGTGGGATAAATCCTCTAACTTTGACACTAGCATCCGGCCCCTAGTGTTGGAATATCAGTGTTGTTTTATAAGAAAGTAAGGATGGGCGTTTGTCAATGTCACAGCGCGACGATAGAAGCTAGAGCTGAAAACCAAGTCTATGGCTATACCGACTACTGCAATTGCCTTTTCTTGTGTGTGCACGAGGATGAAAAGGTTTTCACTACAGAGGTGATATCAAAGAATGACGGTGCCGCAACGACTTGAGTGCAATGTATCTCGGATCAAATCCTTTACCACTGAACAAGAAGCAGCAACCGGCTACGTATCAAAGGCAGGCAGTCGGTAAAAAGTCCAGAAATAAGAATAGTGGTAATTTCAACACCTACCAAATTCCAGTCAAGAGCATGTTCGAAATTAAAAAAATTACTTGGAAAAATTAGTTGGAGGGCTTAGTGACGACCAACCTTGACCGAGATTTTGCTTCTGGTACTTGGCACTCCACACTCATTAACCCATTCAGCCCCGACGCACTACAGCAGGAGATGGGTCGACCACGATAATTCAAGGGTAGTGCCAGACTAGCTTGGCGCCTGCTGGCACCAAGCTAATCTGGCAATGCCCTTGAATTATCATGGTCGATCCATCTCCTGCAACTGGTGCATAGTCATATGATGATGCCTCTAAAATTTGGGAATTATGGCTGTCAGGCTAAATGAGTTAATCAGGCTGTCAAATCCTTTCTGTTCCTTCCACTTCTTATGGCATTAACTCATTCAGCCTGACGCACGCGTTTCCCCAAATTTTGGAGGTGTGATCTAATGACTATGCACCCTAAGCAGGAGATGGACGACCATGATAATTCAAGGGTAGTGCCAGATTAGCTTGGCGCTGACAGGCGCCAAGCTAATCTGGCACTACCCTTGAATTATCATGGTCAACCTGTCTCCTGCTGTAATGCGTCAGGATTGAATGGGTTAAGTGTCAGACAGCCCTCGAGCAAATCACATCAATGCTCATGGCCTGTGCAGCTTTACGTTAATGCTCATGGCCTGTGCAGCTTTACGTCAATGCTCATGGCCTGTGCAGCTTTACGTCAATGCTCATGGCCTGTGCAGCTTTACATCAATGCTCATGGCCTGTGCAGCTTTACGTCAATGCTCATGGCCTGTGCAGCTTTACGTCAATACTCATGGCCTGTGCAGCTTTACGTCAATGCTCATGGCCTGTGCAGCTTTACGTCAATGCTCATGGCCTGTGCAGCTTTACAGACTGTGGGTGTAGAGTTAAACTGACCATGTGCCAACTCTGTGAAGTGGTAGTGATGTACAGGCAAGGTACAATGAAGCACAAAAGCACTGGAAACGAGCCTGTCATATTACAAAAGCTGAGAGAGATTGTTTGAAGAAGAGATTTGCTCATAAGTAGTAGTGAAATACCATCATGTTACAACAACTCATAAAAGCACTGAAATACGAGCTTGTCGAATTACAAAAGGCTGTGCGGAATCGTTTGAATAAGAGATCTGCTCATAAGTAGTAGAGAGATTGATTGATTGATTGTACATTGCTTAACGTCCCGACAGCAACAAGGCTTTCTCAGGACGTGCCTGCACTGCTTGTGAAAAAAAAAAAACCCAACTAAACAGAACATTGAATGTATGTCGCCAGCCGGTCAAACACATTAAATAAACCTAACACATGGGGCCTAAATAAAGCTAAGACCATTTAGCAACACACATCCAATATCAAGAGCTACAGGCAGTGCAGACAGTAGGGAGAGTTTAAAAAAGGCAAATACAGGTGAATGGACCTCGGGTAGACAGAAACACATGCCCCAGAATAGAGAGAAAACCCCACCCTGTGGGGCTGACCAGGGTGACCCTGGGAACTAAAAAATACCTAACCCCACCCAAGTCCCCCAGGGCAGACCCGGGTGGGGTCCACAGGTTTTTAAGTTGTAGGGCGCATTATTTACAGGAGCAGTAGGAACAGTGACATCAAACAGCTGACCATGATTGATTGTACATTGCTTAACGTCCCGACAGCAACAAGGCTTTCTCAGGACGTGCCTGCACTGCGTGTGAAAAAAAAAAAAAAAACTAAACAGAACATTGAATGTATGTCGCCAGCCGGTCAAATACATTAAATAAACCTAACACATGGGCCTAAATAAAGCTAAGACCATTTAGCAACACACATCCAATATCAAGAGCTACAGGCAGTGCAGACAGTAGGGAGAGTTTTAAAATGGCAAATACAGGTGAATGGACAAAGGGTAGACAGAAACACATGCCCCAGAATAGAGAGATAAACCCACCCTGTGGGGCTGACCAGGGTGACCCTGGGAACTAAAAAATACCTAACCCCACCCAAGTCCCCCAGGGCAGACCCGGGTGGGGCGTAGTAGAGAGACCATGTCACAGTACGATGTACAATAAAGCACAAAAGTACTGAAAAAAAAAAGAGCTGAAAACAATGGTTTGAATAAGAGATTTGCTCAGGGAGCAAAACCTTAAAGTTGTATTCCCCAGGATCAAGCATCTCAACAGTCAGAAAACTGTCTGCAACAGATACTGCTGACAGTATATGTATGGGTCCTTTGTGTACTATCTTAGAGCTTTATGATTTAAATACAATGCAAGGAGTACTAAAGACAGGAGATGGCTTTGTTACTTCCAGGAGTAACTAGCAAAGGCCAGTGCCTCTCACAGAGCCAAGACTGCACGCTGGCTCAGTGAGCTATTTTTAGCTCTGCATCAGCAATGCCCCGGCAAAGCTCCTGCGCATTAATACGTCCCTAATACCAAGTGAAAATAAATAGATGATTAAATAATTTATCTAAGAATAGTATTATTTAAGCATTTTCCTACATGTAAATACTGAAATTTAACATACCTAATGAGGTAAAAATCCTTTATATCCTTTATTAATCAGTGTATACAATGTGGCACTATTTATCACCTCGCAAGGGCCAAACAGGAAAGGAGTGCAGTTTCTACTCACATGGCGGGCGTTTGTTATTTGCATTTTCTCTTCTCTTGTGTTTTGTGAAATTGCTCATGTTCTAGGCTTCATCATGCCTAACAAATGTGGTGTTGCAAAGTGTACTGGAAATTACAATGAATCAAACAAGTGTAGGGTGTTTAAATTGCCCAAAGACGAAGTAGACAGACAGAAATGGATAGCTGTTCTTCCCCCACGAGAAAACTTTGTTGTTGATGCAGCCAAGTTTTACATATGTGAAAGACATTGGCCTTCTGACACACCAATGGTGAAAATACCAGGTGGATCTACAAGACCAACACAGCCTCCGAGTATTTTTGATGTGCCGATTTCATGTTTGCCAACCCCAAAACCTCCTCCTCGTCCATCAAAACAAGAAGATAAGCAATTGCAGCACTTCCTCAAAAAGGACAAAATAACATCATTTTCTGACTTTGTGCCTGAAAAAGAACTGAAGAAGTATGACAACATTGTTATTTCAAGAACTGATGACAGGTTTGTTTGCCTCTTCATGTCAAAGGATTTCACAGAATGTGAGTCGACGATCATAGTTGAGAATAAGGCAACACTTTGCTCTCCTCTCATTCTCACTGCATATAAGAAAGAAATCAGAGTACCTCTTGGAAAAATTTTGCATCCAAACAATGGATTATCTTCTTACGCCCAGTTCCACGAAGCAGTTCACACGGTCAGGAATTACGTCATTCCTACTGTTGACAGGATTCTTGAAATGGCAGCAGTTCTCGAACAACTGGAATTCCAAGACAGCAAGCAGCAAAAAAAAAAAAAGGAGTTCATCACGCATCAGCTGAAACTTCTGTGTGAAAAACGTTATTCCACTCAAGATTACTGCTTTGTTGTAGAATCTTTTCCTAATTGCTCGTTTGAATTTCTGAGAGAATACCTGATGATGCCCAACAAAAGGAAGGTGCAAGCAGTGATTTCTTCTGTGAACCTAGATGGAGTGCTACTGTTCGTCGACCCTCGGCTCGTCACTGTCCCGGTTATTTGTGGAGTTTTGTAAGGATGCAGAGTATTATTGTGTATGAAAGTGTGCAAGCATCCGTGCAATGATGGGAGGACATTACATATCGACCATGGTAGCTTTGTGCCTCTTTAGCGACCTGTTGGTTGTGACTTTAGTCTTGGGCCATCATGGACCGACCGTTTCATCCACCATTTTGCCTGTGTACCAGTACAGTCGTGAGTTTTTTACCGCTTTGCAACACACGGGTGTAAACCATGATTTGAACTTGAGCATGATCGATCTTTCTGAATGTGGGGGGAAGAAGAAGAAGCAGAAAAAGAGAGGGTCGAGAGGCGGAGTGAGGGAGAGACTGAAAAGACGGGGTAGTAGACACCCCCTCCCTACCATAACATTATCAAATGTCCGCTCCTTGCAGAATAAAATGCATGAACTAACAGCTCTAATGCAGTTTGACGGTGACTTTAGGCGGACTAATTTATTCTGTTTTACCGAAACATGGCTGACGGAAGACTGGGGAAGTGTCATTGCCTGGTTTTACAACTGTACGGGCTGACAGAGACGGGGTTAAGATTCAGAAGAATGTGGGTGGTGGTGTGTGTATGCTCGTCAGCGAAAAGTCAGCTGTGAGCGGGTGTGTACACGCAACCTTGAACTGCTGTGTCGCTGCGACCACACTACTTGCCACGTGAATTCGGCCAGCTGACTATAATTACCGTTTATGTTCCGGGTCCCGACTTCAAAGCTGCAGCTGAGACGATCGCTGACTGTTATTCTAGAGTGGTATCAAACTATCCTGACCAGCCAGTATTTATTCTTGGCGACTTCAATCAGTGCGATCTAACACCACACCTCTCTCTACAACAGTACATTACATGTCCTACAAGACTTAATCGCACCATTGATCTCTGCTTTGGCAACATTGACGATGCGTTTAAGCCGTTGTGTAGGCCCCCACTGGGGCGCTTGGACCACAACGTCATACACTTGTTGCCAAAGTATAGACAAAAAATAAAGACGTCCAAGACTGTAACGAAAACCACACAGCTGTGGACACCGGACAGCATGGAGGAGCTCCGTGGGTGCTTTGAGGCGACAGATTGGGATATGTTTACTCATAACTGTGATGACCCTAATGAACTTGTTGAGACAGTCACTTCTTACTTAAGATTTTGTGAGAATACTGTAATTAAAACCAAGACAGTGAAGTGTTTGCTAACAATAAGCCATGGGTCAGCAAGGAGCTAAAGGTGTATTTGAACCAGAAGAAACTTGCTTTCTTACAGGGTAACACTGATGAATTTCGGGAAAAGGAGAGGGATTTTAGAAGGGCTGCTAGGACTGCCAGACTGAACTATAAAAGCAAGATCGAAACAAAAATTTCTTCTGGCAACGCTAGAGATGCATGGAATGGTCTGAACGGCATGATGGGTAGGCAGCAAAAGAAACAAGCCAGGCTCTGCAATGGGAATCCAGTTGAGATGGCCAATGATCTAAATCGTTTTTACTCACGGTTCGATGGCAGAAACCTTAGTGATAACTGTGATGAATTGTGCCAGTCCATTGTGCCGGAACCTTTGTCAATTACTGAAGAGGAGGTAGTAAACATCTTTTCTAAGCTGAATGCACACAAAGCACCTGGACCAGATGGGTTAGGTGGAAGAGTATTGAAAACCTGTGCAGGTCAATTGGGGAAGATCTTCACTACTATCTTTCAGTTCCTGCTTGATCATCATACTGTCCCTACGGCTTGGAAATCAATCATTGTCCTTCAGTTGCCACATTCCTTCTGCCAATGAAGATAAGTAGCGGCTAATCTCTCTGTTTGTTTGTTTGTCTATTTTGACAAAGGGTATTTACCCGAAATATTAATAAATTGTGTTGTACCCGTCTTTTCTAAGCGTGTTTCTTTCTCCGTTGGGTACTTCTTTGCATATTACACGCTTGGCAGTCACCTTTTTGGTCTGGATTAATCATTGTCCTGATTCCTAAAAAAAACCAACGCTCATGAATTCAACGATTTCCGTCCAGTTGCATTGACTTCTATTCTGTCAAAATGTATGGAAAAAGTGGTGAGGAGGCATCTGTTAAATGATGTTGCCGAACTACTGGATCCATTCCAATTTGCTTACAAAAACCATAGGGGTGTGGAGGATGCATGCCTTACTCTGTACAATCTTGTATTTCAACATCTTGAGAAATCAAAAGCACATGTGAAAATTCTTTTTATTGACTTTTCTAATGCTTTTAATACTGTTGAACCACTGATGCTTTTGCAGCGTATGATGGACTTTAATGTGAACACAAACATTATTCTGTGGGTGCGAGACTTTTTGAAGGACAGGCCACAACGTGTAAATGTACACGGCAGTCTGTCTGACCAAGTGGTGCTAAATTCAGGCTGCCCTCAAGGTTGTGTCCTCTCTCCGACATTGTTTTCTATATACACAGACCATATGCGTTGTCACACTGCCACTTCTCGTCTCTTAAAGTTCTCAGACGACATGGCCCTTGTACGCCTACTCCAAAAAGAAGACAGTCTGGCTGAGTACTTTGCACAGATAGCAGTATTAGAGTCATGGTGCAAAGATAGTTTTCTGGAAATAAATGTACAGAAAACCAAGGAACTCGTCATTGATGACAGGAAAGTTGATGATATTTTTGTACCCGTCTCAATTAATAATCAACCTGTAGAGGTGGTCACTGAATTTAAATACCTTGGCACAGTCGTGGATAGTGGGCTGTCCTTCACTGGAAACACCGATCTGATTGTGAAAAAAGCAAACCAGCGTCTGTACCTTCTTAGGAAACTGAGAAGTTTTGATGTCAGTTCCAGGGTTTTAGAATCCGTTTATAGAAGCCTGATTGAAAGCATACTGACGTTTAACATCACTGCTTGGTATGGCAATCTCAGTATGAAAAACAGGGGCAGACTGTCACGTATCGTCAGAACAGCTGAGAAGATCATTGGCCTAGGACAGTACCCAGTAGATGATCTGTACCATAGAGCTGTCCGAAGGATAGCTGCTAGCATTGTCAATGATCCTCGTCACCCACTCTCTGATCAGTTTCAAATGCTACCATCAGGCAGACGTTTCAACATGCCACTTGCCAAAAGGAATGTTTTTAAGAAGTCTTTTATTCCAACTGCTGTCTCGATTTTGAACTCTCGTTTATAACGCCGCGATAAGTATGATCTACTTAACATTACCTCCCATCTTGTGACAGATTGCTTGTGATAGATTGCTGCAATGATAATTTTTCATGATATGTTCTTGTAGCGTTTGTTAATGTCTTATATTGTTGTTTCATGACGAGCCGAAAGGCAAATTTCTGTCGTGCCTTGACTCGAACAGACAATAAAGTTGTATTGTATTGTAAGACATTCCAGAAGATCAACAAACCGCAGCAAAAGAATGCACTCTTGCTTGTTGATGAAGTCAAGATTCGCCCTACACTTGCCTTCTCCAGCGGTGTTCTGAGTGGAATGGCTGCAAACGAACCTGATTCAAAGGCAACATCTATGCTCTGCATAATGATGAAGTGCATCCACAGAGGGCCCAGTGTCATGGTCTCAGTCACACCAGTGACCAAGCTGACTGCTGCTTTCCAGTTCCAAAAAGTGAGACAAGCGGCTGCTATTGTTGAAGAAGCAGGTGGGAATGTGGTTGGGTCAATCACAGACAATCACAAGATCAATCAGCAATACTGCAGACTGTTTGATCGACCTACAGACTCAAAATGTCCGGCCACTGCAATCCATCCTCTCGATGAAACCCGCAAATGGTACCTACTGTTTGATACTGTGCATCTTCTGAAGTGCATCAGAAACAATTGGATATCAGGTAAGAATTTTTTTAAATTATTTAAAAAAATTTTTTTTTTTTTTTGCTTAAGAATCCTAATATATCTAATAATTTACTGGCATGTTTGATGAAACATTTCAATTTTAGAGATTGATTTTATAAATTTAATATTTTATTTAAATTGTGTTTTGTATACATGTGTGACGTGGCTGTATAATTATTAATATTCATAGAACATTACAGAAACAAAAGATCTATTTAATATAAATGGAATCTAAATATTGGAGAAAAGACCAAATGAATAATTTCTAAGAACAAAATGAAGTCATCATTATATTAAATGTTGTATGCATATTGTTTATTTCAGAAAAATGCCAGAGATTGACCTTCGGTGATGAACAACCCACTGGATCTTTTCAAGATGAGAAGAAGCTGTATGAATCAGAGAAAAACAGCATCTTGAAGACGACACCACTCGCACAAGATTCAGTTCAACCTTCAAAGCTGCAGCTACAGAATGTCAAACACGTTCTAAAAGTATTCAATGAGAAAGTGGTTGCAGCACTGAGAATCCAAGGGTCCCAAGATACAGCAGATTTCATTCAAAGTGTGCTGAATTGGTGGAATCATGTAAACGTGTCATCCAAAGGCCAAGACGCCCGACTCAATGATCCCCACCGGGCAGTGCAAGTGTCATCATCTACAACCCTGGACACATATGCTGAACAGTTTGAAGCTGCAAATTCTGGCCATGGAGCTTCTCGTGTTGAATGCTTGACCCACGACACCAAGAAGGTGCTGGTCCAAACAATGCGAGGTCTAGCTGCTTCGTGTAGGCATCTCCTGGATACAGCTGGATTTTCATATGTGTTGCTGCGTGAAATCCAAAGTGACCGGATTGAAGGGGAATTTGGCGTGTACAGACAGTCAACAGGAGGCAATGCGTTCATGACCGTTGGAGATGTGTCAGGTGCTGCAAAAAAACGCCTAGCTAGACATGCAGCCACCTTCCTCAAATCTGTCGAGATGGATGACCACCCGAAAGTTCATGATTACATCGGGCCACTAATTGTTGATGATGCAGCTTCAATTGAAAACAGCATCTCCGATGTCACGCTCACCAACAACGAGAAAAGCTGCTGTGCCTATGTTGCTGGATGGCTGGAGGGCAAGTGTTCAGAAGACCTCAGTTTCAGTGATGAGGAACCCCTGGTGAATAGTGATGTAAAGAACTTCATCCAGGAGGTGTCACGAGGCTCTCTCACAGTTCCTCATGAGTGTACATACCAGCTGGTTGAGGTTCGGCTGTGTTTTGTGAAAAACGCCCACCATCGTGCATGCTGTTGCCGGAGACTATGTATGATACTGTCAACCATGGGATCATACTATAACTTGGACAGTGTGTCACAGTGTCAGAAACTGCTCAGATCTCTGTCAAATGTTCCCTTGCATGGACTGCACAACCTGGAGAAGGACCAGCAAAGGAATGGAGTGCTCCTGCAGACATCAGTCAAGAAGGCGCGTATGTTGGAGTAGGTGGTGAGTCAATAATTTTTTCTATGGATTAATTACTATGTCAATTCAGAGGATTTATAAGAAAACAGAATACTCATTTTAACTTCAAATATTAGCATGGCAGGTTTACTTGCAACAAAGTCTCTTCTAATTAACAGTATCAAATATGCCTTATCATGACCCATTACATAAGGTTTTGGTCCCAAAAAATGTTGTATCACATAGTTTAGTACTTTTAAATCTTAAATAAACCTTGCCACTAAACAGTTAGCAGCTTAATAGTCTGTAAATAACACTTAAGGCAGAGGCATGCAATGGCCATCGCTAGCACAGGCTGGGCATCAGAAGCCCATCTCCTGTCTTTAGTACTCCTTGATACAATGTCAAATGTAAAAATTCATCGTTTGGAAGGTATATTGTTTTTGTACCTGAGTCGCGAAAATTTATCGTCTGCATTGGCCTCATTTTGAATTAATATGCATATTTATGAGCCTACGTCACAAGGCAGAACTCGGCTATCAGTGTATCACAATACTGCAGGTCATGAGGTCATCGGTGTGATGTACACACGTCAGTGTACACGTGTACTGATGTTCTCCGTCATCCCTTTCACGTAATTTTTCACCAGAAAGTAGAATAAACCTTCCGTACTTGCTATGCTGTCAAAATCACAATGCGGGTTCTGCTCGACCTGCAAATAGTATTGCTCAGAGAGAGACGTTGTTTCATCAGGAGCGGTCGTGGTCACATCATGCTCCGATTCAAAGTGGATTTATGTGTGCTGATTGTGCTTGCCAAGTGTGTTTTTTGGCATGGAGCTTGTTCTTGGTGATATGCATCTGATGGTCTAATTTCATCGACGGGGACTTGATATTTAGCAAGTTATGAACATATAATCTTTTCATTATAGTATTATATTGGCCCAGCTCCGTACCGTACCGATGAATTTCTTTGTGTGACTGTGTGGCGCCAAGGGCGTAAGCTGCCCGACGGCCCTGAGCCTACAGCCGCTAGTGTGCCCTCCTCAGTAACGAAACACTGACTCAGGTGTGATCTGTGCCATTTAGTGTCGTCATGTGTGATGAAGCTCTATGCCCACGCATAGAGTTCACACAAGGTTTTTGCGTTGTACGGTAGTGTCAGCGGTATTTTGTGCAACGGATATTCCATCTATGCACGAGGGTTCATGCAATCGTGAGGATACCGGTCTGCACGGAGTTTTGGGCCGCAGCTCAGTCTAACACTGCTTTAGATTTTTCAGTACGGGCTATTCTGTCATCGAGGACGGTTGTATGTGGATATGCTAGCCGTATTCCAAGATTCTGAGACCTAGATTTCAGGTATGTTTTATATGTATTATAGATGGCTGCTGAGTTAAAGGTAGTATGCATTAGTAAGATTTAGTTCGGTTGTGCAGCATTGATTTGGTTCAGTTACGTCGGTCTGGAATTCGTTGAGATAACCGGTGATTTTCCTATGTAGTTATTTACCGAGATGGATAACTAAGGAATGTGAGGTGTGCATGCCCAAGTCGTTTATGAAGTTTGTACGTGGTGTGTTAAGTATAATCTTTTCCAATGTACGAACCCGTGTATGGCGCGTGCGTCATGTTATAGTCAGTTTCAATGGAGAGATTGAGTTATGGTGTGTTGTGAATTTAGTCTGCTTTATGAAGCACGAGTGTGTGAAAGAATGTGTAGATTTATTTGTATCAGCCAGGTTACGTAATGTACCTCATATCATCCAATAATTATGTGTGTGTTTGGCAAGTGTTATAATATCAGGACTTTATCGTACAGAGTTCTTGTGCGGAGTGAAGCGAAGTGACGCCGAGACGTCAGTCAACGGAGGCTGCCGTTGGAGGAACGCGAGAGACTTGGTGCCAAGACATCGAAGTCAACAGAGGCTGCGCTAGTGGAGCGAGTCGAGAGGATGTCCACAGTTCGGGGAATGTGGGACTGCTTCAAGAACGCGTGACGAGAGAAACTGCACGCCTAGACGTGAAGGAACGTGCAAACGAGACAGAGTGATAACAGCAGTAAACAGGTTGGATAATGAGAACTTGTACCTAACATGGCTTTTACTATATTGTGAGTGGGAGTGAGTGTGAAGTGTTAGATTGGAGAAGTGAAGTGTTAGATTGGAGAAGTGAGTATTTAGTGAAGAGTATTTTTTTGAGTTGATGTGTTTTGTTAGGTTAATTAGTAAACGGCCATAGTGAAAAGAGAAAGTGTTTTGTGTGTACTGCACGATTGCGTCCGACCGAGTCAGTGTGTATGCGCCCGCTGCGTTGTGAGTCTGTGCGTGCGACTGGTTGAAAGTCTGCGTACGTTACATCATGGTTGAGTGACTGTGAAGCTTACTGGACTTGTCGGCCGCCTCACGTGTGCGGTTAATCACGTTAATCAACACTCTAGTTGTTCAGCAATCATGCCAACGCGCCTCAAGTAATTGACAATGGCCGGCCACACCACCATCTCTGTACAATGGGCCCCATAACCCGCTCCAATGCAGCTAATTCACGTCTCTCCCTTGAGAGAATTACAAGAACAAGAGACCCTATACAAGCGACGTTTGAAAGTAATACAACACGTGTACCCTTGTGGAGACATGCTCTACACACCCTGTACGCACGAGGGTCTATGTCCCCTTGTGCGACACTCCACTGGCAAGCTCCAAGATGATCCGAGTCTTGTAGTTTCCATCAACCCTCCCTACCCACGTGAACTTTTTTAAAAAATAGTTCAGCGCAAGTATGATTCAAAGAAACTGATTATCATAACGATATATTATACTACCAAGACTGTATTTGTACAGGGCAACTGCTGCCAAGAGTTGGTTGGTTGGTTGTACATTGCTTAACGTCCCGACAGCAACAAGACTTTCTCAGGACATGCATGCACTACTTGTGAAAAAAAAAACTAAACAGAATATTGAATGTATGTCGCCAGCCGGTCTAATACGCTAAATAAACCTAAGACCATTTAGCAACACACATCCAATATCAAGAGCTACAGAAAGCGCAGACAGTAGGGAGAGTTTAAAAAAGGAAAATACAGGTGAATGGACCAAGGGTAGACAAAAACACATGCCCCAGAATAGAGGGGAAAACTCACCCTGTGGGGCTGACCTGGGTGAGACTGGGTGAACGATGAGTTCAAACTATTAAAAGACACTATCAACAGAATGGATACATCCTCGCAACCAGCATCCCTTGATGTCCATAATGGCGACTCTATGGCTGAGTGCGCTGATGGGATTGGTGTACTCGCCGACAGATGCACACTACCCTGGAGCAGCGAAGACCTTCTTGCCACTCTTGAACCGAACAGCATACTCGCCACGGGGATAGATAACACCACAAGCGAACCCCCAGCCAACTCCAACGTTACTAGTTCCCAGTCGGAGGCTTCACTCAACCATGCAAGCAGTTGTGAAATTGCTCCAGCTACCCTTGATGGGGACAAGGGCGACAACTCTCCGCCGGCAGAGAGTGACATAGCTTCTGACATGTCCTCGGCCCCGGTCACGCCCCCCACAAACACCTTCCCACTCATCAACTGTGTGCCCCCTCCTCTCTCTGTAGAGGCACAAGTTTCGGCGCTGAACCAGTACGTATCTCAGATGCAGCAAGAACTAGCGCTGAATGCCACAACCGAGAGCCTGCAAGCCGAGCAACAGAAAGTGCGCACTGAGCTCTCCGACGTTAAGAGCCAGTGTGCTGCGCATGCTGAGGCATTGGCGCATGTTGACAGCGTCGTCTGTGACAATGTGACCAAAGCCAAGAACAGCGTGAAGGCAACGGAAGAGTATGCTGAGGGTGTCAGTTTGGCTGTCAACGACCTATCCACCAGCCATGCTGCTCTCAGTGAAAAGGTACTCCAGCTTACCAGCAGCAGTGACAATCAAGCCAGTAAGCTGAAGGAACTCAAAAAACAAGTTGAAGCCGTGGTAAAACAGTTAGTTAGTTAGTTATTTGGGTTTAACACCGAGCAGGCGACTAAGGCCATCTCACGGCGGGATGGGTAAAATCTGGCCAGCCAGACTAAAAGAAAGGTCTTAAGACAGGATGTAAATATATCTTAAAAATGTCATGCTAAAATGTTGCACAGGTCTGTAAAAGAAACGTCTACAGACTCTCAAAAAGGTCAAAACAATAGAATTAGCGTTACAGTCTATAAATGCTCAAATCTTATTACAAATATTGCACTCTCTCAGAAAACTTAAGATTTTGTTTGGGCATGGTAAAACAGACGCATCATACCACTGATCAAATTGAGGTGAAAATCCCTGCTGCCCCCACCTCAGCCTCACAAACCCTCTGAAGCCCAAGATTTCGCATCAAAGAGTCTTGTTCTCTTACAGGTACATATAAAAAAAAACAGGTTCTCTGTTTTATAAGACATAGATGAGAACACCTGAGGTGCAGCGCTTATAGCGGTAACACCAGCGACAATACAAGCACTGGCAGCAGCAGTAGTAACGGCAGAGGTGATAGTGACAGCAATCACAGCCCCACACCCCTACACCAGCTCCAGCCAGACGTCAACACACTCCTCATCGGTAACCCCAAACTCAAGAACGTGGATGAGCGGAGAATGTCGGTGAATGGTGCCGTGGTCCAGAACATGTCAGTTTCAGAACTGACAGTGAGTGACGTCACCGAGTGGTTCAGGAGTCTACCGCCGTTGCCAAATATCCGCAGTGTGACCTTACACGCGGGGATAAACAGCTGTAAAGTGGGCGTGGTCAGCAAGCAGTCTTCAGCAGGTAAGTGACAGCAGGAAAGTGACAAATTCCGGGTGGGCGGTCAAGCCAAGCTCTTGCTTTACGCGTTGCCACATGTCCATATTCCCTTGTCCGATGTCAATTCTACTTAGGGGTGTCTTGTCTCTCTTCCTCTTTCTTTTCTTCCGCAATTACAGTCTGTCAATGTCGGCGCGACTCGGTGATATTCGATCACCAATGAACTGCTCGGGAAGCCATCTGAGCTAGTTTTCCCAAGCAACATCCCACCTGATGAACTTCCCGACCAGTTCTCTACAATCTTTGACTCCAAAATTGCCACAATTCATGAAGAACTTGATAGCTCTTCCAGCAGTGCAACCTTTGTCTCTTACAGTGGTCCCTCGCTAGACAGTTGTACTCCTGTTAGAGGAAAGCGTGAAAAAGCTTATCTTGTCCTCTACAGCAAAATCCTGTTCTCTTGATCTCATGCCCATGAACCTACTGAAGTCATGTTCTGATGAATCGGTTTTTGTTATCACCAGGATTATCAACACATCCCTGATGTCAGGGTCCGTCCCTCAGCAATTTAAGCAGGCTGTAGTGATCCCGCTGTTGAAAAAAGCTGGACTTGATGCTAACATACTCAAAAACTACAGACCGGTATCTAACCTACCTTTTCTGTCCAAGGTTTTGGAGAAAGTTGTTCTCAGCCAGTTGGTTGATCATCCGAGTAGAAATGGCCTGTTAGAGTTATATCAGTCTGCTTACCGCAAGAATCACAGCACAGAAACTGCTTTGCTTCACATCACAAACAGCCTGCTTACTCATGCTGATGTCAGACATGTGTCTGTGCTGTCACTTTTAGACCTGTCAGCAGCTTTTGACACCTTAGATCACACAATTCTTCTTGATCGTTTGCATTTTTCCTTTGGCATTTCAGGTGTTGCACTTGCATGACTTAACCCTGAGTAAATAAGAAGTCTATATACCCTTCAGCCCCAACTTTATTTGAGAAATTTCTGTTGAAAATGGGTGTGCACTGTAAAATATTTGTAAATAATACTTTACAACAGATATCCCCATAAAGGTATATATGTTACAGATTTGCCATTGGATTTGACCACACTGTGTCACGCGTGTCGTAATGCCTGGTGACAAAAATAGTGACAGGTGACAATAAACTTGAAAAAAAAAAAGTCTTTCGTGCATGACAGGTCGCTGGTACTTAACATGCATCACTAAACTGGGTGTCTGTTAGTGTGACACATAAGTGTCCATGCATGCCGATACAACGTAAGGCCCCTACCTTGTCACCAGATATCAATGTTTACACCTGCCACTGATAAGGTATATCCACGGTCTAGACAACATGTAATAAGCGGCATCGAATGATGATCAGTGTGTCTGTGTTGTGTCTCGTACATGATCGGATGGAAGTACCAGTGTTGTAAAGACTATACACGTACTACACATGTGACCAATGTGTGTCGTTGGTGTCCACAGAGTTACCTACAGGTGCACCAAGGTGTGGCATCAAAAAAACGGAATATCAATTAGAACCTCTGAATTCAGCATTAGAATCAAGCTGTAAGTCATTGCCGTTGTCAGGGCCTCAAACGGCGATCACTCCAGCTGACACTGCCAACACATGGTTATGCTGCCTCGCGGTAGGTAGACACACATGTCCCAATATATCAAAGCTATCTGCTTTTGAAACCATGTCTCCAAACACAAAATTGTATCACTCTGAATATCTACACATCCACTCGCCATTCCGACCATAATTCCCACGCTAGCGCTGCAAAACTGACCGCATACCACAGACGAACTTACGTGCGTACTGTCAGGCTGTGTACTGAGTGTAAACAGGATGTGTCAGTGTAAAGGGCGAGGTCACCACACACGCAGTGAGGCTCGCGCATCACTGGGCGCGCGATACGAAACACCTGACACCGCTGTAGCGGTTTGCCGGGTTGAACGGTATACGAGGCCGCCAACCGCTACAGCGGTTTGCTGAGTTCAAAGGGTTAAGTCCTACCTTGAGGACAGGTACCAGTGTGTGAGCGTCAATGGTGCTCTTTCTCGGCCGGTACAGCTGAAGTTCGGTGTACCGAGTGATCTGTTCTGGGTCCACTGCTTTTCTCACTATATACTGAACCCATGTCTCAGATCATTTGAGAACATAATTCTGAGTTCCACAAATACACTGAGGACACTCAGCTTGTTATGGCAGATAACCCTCAGAACTTCCAAACTGTTGTCTCTAGCATGGAAAACTGCATTGGTGAAGTTAAAGATTGGATGACATCTAACAAGCTCAAATTGAATGATGACAAAACCGAAAGCATGGTTATGGGTATTCGTGCTCATACCTCTGTCTCCCGTACTGATCACATAACCATAGGTGGCCACGAAATTCTATTTAAAGCAGAGCTAAAGAATCTTGGTGTTTACCTCGACTCTACCTTGTCTATGAAGAGGCAGGTTAGCCACATTAATCGCACTGCCTACTTAGAACTACATAGACTCAGCATCACCAGACCCTTTGTGACAGAAAAGACCATTGCACAGTTTGTCTGTTCTCACATCCTTTCTTGTCATGACTATTGCAATTCTCTTCTTGCAGGCATCACCTCAGATCATCTACGTCGCATTCAGAACAATGCAGCCAGATTAATTCTTCACAAGAAACGCTCTGACCATGTTACCCCTCTGTTAACACAACTCCACTGGCTTCCTGCCAAACAGAGAATTGAATATAAACTGGCTATATACAAGCACTTTGACAACACACTCCCCCTGTACCTCTCCTCCAGTCTTTGCTCTATGATAACCCTTCCCGTAGCCTATGTTCTTGTTCCCCAAAATTACTGGTCCAACCGAGAGTTAACTTGAAGACTGCAGGTGCTCGGGTCTTTTCAGTATGAGGTCCCTCATGTGTGGAACTCTCTACCTCCCCAAGTACGTCAATCCCCGACACTCTCAAGTCTTCAAAACCAACCTGAAAACATATATATCTTTTTAATTTGACTTATCAGTGTTAATTTTCCTTTGCTTCCCATCATGTGATTTTTAGATGGTGTTACTGTAAACAGAATGTGTTTGTTGTGTGAAAGACAGTGGTTAGTATGCCTGAACTGTTTTTGTTGTTGTGATTTGTAGTTTATTGTGTGTGTTTATAATTATTTGTAAAGCATTCCGATAAAGCGCTGTATTATTATTATTATTATACTTTCTTTTTTCTTTGCTGGTTTGTCCGCAATCTTGTCTCTGATTGGTTATAATTATGCAGATGACCTAAGGTCATATAGAATAGTTATGATGTCAGCTACCATCGCCTATCAGAAGCAATCTTTTCATGCATCTGTCACAAGATTCCGGTGGGCCTCTTTGTTTTCTCAAAAACATTACCGATGGCATTACTGATAGGAAGACACGTCTAGCTACCGATTTCATCCCAAGTCTCCGTTGTGTAAGTAACACCACCGGGGAGGCGACTCGGGGAGTCGTCGTTTTATAGAACTCCCAGAGTGACCTCCCCTCCCTTCCCATAAAGCCCCTTGGGCCTATCCACCAGTCATACACTTAGCTGCCTCGCGAACGGACATTCCGGTTTCGGCTTACGATTACCACGTGGTCTCCATGTGTTTTCTCGGATTCGCTTGTGTTTTCTGGATTTCTTCTTGTGTACGGTTAGCCAGCCTGCATAGATTCTTCTACTTGCGGCATCTGGTGGGAGTTTATCCTTTGAACGGCGCTCCTTTCCATTTTCGTCACGGACATGAGGTAAAGTCTCAGGTGATACCTGAGCCGGCCATTTCGACCGGTTTCGGTCTGACTCAAAAGGGTTGCCTTTGGCGCCTTTTTCTTAGAGAGTAGCCCTATAGTGCGGCGTTACGCTGCTTTCGATTTTATCACGAGCCCTTTGTTGTTTTTGTTTTTCGGGTTCGCTCCCGGTCGTTGTCCCGTTTTTGCTTTGGTGCAACTAACGGCAAGAATAAGATGGACGGGGCGCAGCTGGTCCTTTCACGGTTCCTGTTTCTGTTGCAGTGCGCAATTACGTACCTGTCCACACTGCTTGGGTTTTCAGTGGCCAAGTGATTCCCATAATCTATGTTTATCATGCTCAGGATGTACTTCTTCCCGGCTGTGCCATGTGTGCTCTTCGTGGAAAGAGCGACTTTGGTCACAACTTTGGGATTTTTATCATTGCAACCGGCCTGCGGCTCCTCGCTTACTTAGCTGCCCGTTAGACGATTTGCGCCCCTCTGCCATTGCGACATCCCTTCCTGTACCTTCCGGCCATTCGAGGACCCACAAACGGGCATCATCAGATATTGTGGGCCTTGCTTCGCGCCGGATATCGACTGCTTCGGACCTGTGCGCTCGCCCGTCGCTCGTCCCCTCCCGCTCGGCTTTGAGTCGGGACTTACGGCGATCGGGACGGCCCATCCCAGCTGGATCTAGCCCCCTGGAAACCAGGCCCATTTCTACAAGACAGAGGCATTCCCAGGCGCGGCATGGGGTCCTGCCTGCGGCCTCTACTGAGTCGCACCCCATGAGTAGTAAGACTCTGGGGCCCTTGACTCAATCGAGCCCCCCCCCCCCCCCCCACCCCCTCTGGCTTTACAGCCCCTGGCTGCAGGGGACTCACTCAGTGTTTCTCTCAGGCACTCTCGCACGGATGATCGCACACGGCGCACTCATCCTTCTCAACTCTTCGCCACTAGTCCGATTCGGCGGGTGGCGTTGCGATGTCATTCTTCGAGCCGCAGCCCTCTCTCCAGACACGCCTGCTCCAGCGCTTTACGACCGCGTTCTCCGGATCGTCGCCGCTTCGTTCCCCAACGCGGCCCCTCCCCCATTCGTCGGGTTTGAGACGAATCGCAGCTGCCTCGCCGTCCCTCTCCCTGCCGATCCACTTCTCAGGTGAGCGCTAGTGTCTCTGATTGGTTATTAATTATGCAGATGACCTAAGGTCGTATAGAATAGTTATGATGTCAGCTACCATCGCCTATCAGAAGCAATCTTTTCACACATCCGTCACAAGATTCCGGTGGGCCTCTTTTCGCTTTGAACGGAAGAAAGAAAGCATTTGGTGGGACAATAGGGTGGTCACTGTCTAAGTGGGTATGTATACTGAATCCCAGTAAAAGCTTTTTGTGAACTGAAGCCTTAAAAAAGGTTGGGCGTGCCCCTTAAAAAGTGATGTTAGAAGATGCAAGCCAAATCACTGCTGAAGCATGTGATGCTGGCAATGCAGATGCTTTGAATTCCAAAAGGTATCAAAAGACTAGTTCAGAATTAACTCATTCGTAGGCAGCCACATCTGGATGCATGGCTTATACCACGCATCCTGATGCGGCCGAGACAAAGACAGAGTCAGGTTTCTGAGTACATGCACACTGGTAATGAGGCCCGTGGAAGAGCAGATTTATTCAGCATGGTCTCACTTAACCCCTTTGCTGCTGCGAAAAAGTGAACACAATCCAACTGCAAGAGACATAGATCCTCATGAGCCCCCGCGACTGCGGGGGCTCATGAGGATCTATGCCTCTTGCTAAGACCAATTTGTATCCATCTCTTTTGGACGGTTTTTGGTCGTTCAATGAACAAAGATTGCAAAAAGAAAAATGTACGTACAGTGGCAGGGAAGGGGTTAATGATACTGGTGTGACAGTGCACTACTGGTGAAAATGGTTGTTGTGACGCGCTTAGTGTGGTAGCAAGTGGTAGTGCTTGTCATCTCCCATTTTCAGTTTCCACTGCGGACTATAACATGCTTGGAAAAAAAAAAAAAGAGTCGAAATCATCTGTCATATGTATGCACCTATAGAAGGCACCTGGGAGTATGCAGTTCTTGGTATGTGTTGCATGTGCAGTACAGTACTGCTAGATGTAGACTGTAAGCACATCATGAAGTCTTCTTTACAAATATGTCAGATCAGTGAACGTTCCCAAAGTGTTAGGCCGGACACGTGCAGATCTGTATGAGACGTCTGCACAAAAGCATTTCTCTTGCACGTACACCTGGGTGTTAGTTACTAACAAAATTATTGCGTTGTGTGGACTTGCAAAATAAACTTCGCTTCAGATCACATCTCGACTAATTCTTCAATACATAAGAACAAACTATCTGTGTAATTAATCTTGAAACATTGATTCAAAAGGTTGAAATTGTCACATTTGTGAGCTATTCTTTGAAGACTGCATACAGTTCAAGGGACAGATCAACCATGATAGTTCAAGAGTGGTGCCAGAATAGCTAGGCGCCCTTAGGCGCCAAGCTAAACTGGCACTATCCTTGATCATGGTCGACCCACATCAATGTATGGTGTCAGGGCAGAATGAGTCAAAGGCTGACAAACTGGTCACCGCGGCAGACAGAATGTATCGATGACACAGTGCATACTTAGTTCTGGAGTTCTTGGCGCTCACTTCCGCTGACTTTGGAACTTTGAGGTCAGATCTAAATGGGACAACCGTGCACCGATGCCCTGTGTCATACACTGAAACAAACAGAACCCACACTAAAAGATGTTGTTTGGAAATCGGAAGTTGGTCAAAATTTCACGTCTTTCAACAAAACTGTGGATTAAAAGCCAGGACAAAGATGATGTTGCACGTCTGTTCAGGCTTTTAATCAACTGTTTTATCCCAAATGCAAGAGATGGCTCAACCACGATAATTCAAGGATAGTGTCTTATGGCTGCATTTCACAAATTTGGGGGCTTCACCCAACGACTGCATAACAGTCACAGGAGATGTATCAACCAAATTAAGCTAATCTGGCACTACACTTGAATTATCACGGCTGATCCATCTCATGGGTGGGACTTTCCCGGATACAACCAGATTTCCGGATTATTGTTTTTTTTTTCCACTTAAAAAGTGCCCCAAGACCCTTAAAAAGTGCCCCTAAATCCTCGCTTCAGGATTCAACTTTTTTTTTCGGTCCCACCCATGCATCTGCTGTAGGGCTAAATGGGTTAAAGTTCTGCCTGTGGCCTCGTCAGCTAGGGATTTCTTTGTTAACCCCTCACCTGCCCAGTTGACCACCAGCAGTAGTGTAGTACTTGTTGAAGTCAAGTCTCAGCAGCAGCTGGGTGAGGTGGGGACTCGCATTATGGCTGGACACGCTCGACAGAATGCGGAACAAAATGTTGGACTGACGCTGGAAATTCTGTCAAGAGAAACAAGAACAGCCAAGTCCTTGCGGCTCATGTGCAAGACAACAAGACGACCCATTTAACCCAAAGGCCACTTTTCCCAATTTTGCAGATGTTGCTCGACAACTATGTAGCAGATGCAGAAGAACGAACAACCATCATAAATCAAGGGCCGTGCCAGATTAGCTTGGCGCCTTTAGGCGCCAAGCTAATCTGGCACTGCCCTTGAATTATCATGGTCAATTCATCTCCGTCAGTAGTGAGTTGGGCTAAATGGGTGAAACTTCTGCTGACCTCCTGCCAAGCAATGAACAGGGAACGAAACCACACGGCTGCAGCAGAGGTGCCTACCCCTCTTAGACCATTTTGTGTAATGGGCTGCTTAAAAATGTGTATTTTGTGTAATCATTTCAGCACAACACGCAACGAAAAAAATACACCACAGCAAACAAATTAAAAAGACATTTATCCCCACTATTAGCTATTTTATTCACACAATATCAGGTATCGCTGTAGCAAGTTTGGGTTTGAAGTTGTGAATAGTATTTGCGAGGAAAAAAAACTCTCTTTTTTTGTAAAAATATGGTCATTTTTGGACATTTTTCTTGAGCTCTTGTGGCCTTGACTTTTCCGAGGAATCAACGAAATTAGTGTACATATATAGGTCTTTTTTTTATCAGGTATCTTTGTACCAAGTTTGGGTTTGAAGTTGTGAATAGTTTGATTTGAGAAAAAAAAAATTATGTCCCAAAATATCTATTTTTGATATATTTCCTGATCCTCTGTGACCTTGACCTTTGTGAGAAACTGTCACTACCTAAAATTGGCATGTTTAGAAAGGTCTTGCCACAAAGTATCCTTGGGCCAAGTTTGAAGACTGTAGCTTCAATAGTATCCGAGAAAATGCCAACGTTAATGTTTACCATGCACGACGGCAGACGGACGACCGCTGGCTCGGAACAGACTCACTTTTTCTTCGCACGTGAGCCAAAAATGTCTTTCGTGCATGACAGATCGCTGTTACTTAATATGCATCAGTAACTAAAAAGGGCATCTGTTACTGCGACACGTTAGTGTCCATGCAGCTCCAGTATGCCGATACACTGTAAGGCTCCTACCGGCTTTGTCACCAGCCGCAATGTTTACACCTGTCACTGTACGGTATAGTATCCAGTCTAGACAACATGTAATAAGCGGCATTGAACGATGTTGTGTCTCATACACGATCGGCTTGACTGTACATTGCTTAACGTCCCGACAGCAACAAGGCTTTCTCAGGACGTGCCTGCACTGCTTGTGAAGAAAAAACTAAACAGAACATTGAATGTATGTCGCCAGCCGGTCAAATACATTAAATAAACCTAACACATGGGGCCTAAATAAAGCTAAGACCATTTAGCAACAAACATCCAATATCAAGAGCTACAGGCAGTGCAGACAGTAGGGAGAGTTTTAAAAAGGCAAATACAGGTGAATGGACAAAAGGTAGACAGAAACACATGCCCCAGAATAGAGAGATAAACCCACCCTGTGGGGCTGACCAGGGTGACCCTGGGAACTAAAAAATACCTAACCCCACCCAAGTCCCCCAGGGCAAACCCGGGTGGGGTCATACACGATCGGGTGGAAGTACCAGTGTTGTAAAGACAATGCACGTACTACACGTGTAACCAATGTGTGTCGGTGTCCACAGAGTCACCTACATGTGCACCAAGGTGTAGCATCAGAGGAACAGAATATCAATTAGAACCTCCAAATTCAGCTTCAGAATCAAGCTGTACGTCATTGCCGTTGTCAGTGCCTCAACCGTCGATCGCTCCAGCTGACAGACACTGACAACATGTGGTTATGCTGCCACACAGTAGGTGGGCACACGTGTCCCAATACATCAAAGCTATCTGCTTTTGAAACCATGTCTCCAAACACAAAATTTTATCACTTCGAATATCTACACATTCACTCACCATTTCGACCGTAATACGCATGCTAGCGCTGCAAAGCTGACCGCATACAACGTACAAAAGTACGCACGCACTGTCAGGACCCTCATGCTAGTGTAAACATATGTTAGTGCGAAGTCACCACACGCACGGCGAGGCTCGCGCATCACCGGGTGCGCGATATAAAACACCTGACACCGCTCAAGCGGTTTTCCGGGCTGCACGGTATACGAGACCGCCAACCAGTACAGTGGTTTGCCGGGCCGAAATGGTTAACGAAAGAGTGCTTTATGTCAGCTTTGGGATGTACTACTGCCTCGGCCTTGTGCCCAGCGCACTCCAAATGTCTTTGAATATCATACTGTGACTTTGTACGCACCACTATAAGGAACACCAAAGTCCTTTCTGCACACCGGCGTTGCATGCATTTGTAGCAGAGGAGCCCTCTGCTATCGCTAGTTACTACCCGTGAGTCAGAGTTCAGTGTTTCAGTGAACGCTTGGCGCGCTGTGTGTGAGTATTTTTGCTGCCTTGGCTAGTCAGTGTGTAGCGGCCGGACTACACGCGCAAAGCTCAGTGACATAGTCTCTGGTTCCAGAGGCTGAGAGCCTATAAAGCGGCCGATCTTCAGTCCACAATTATCCCCCCACCCCTCCCCCCCGTAAATTGCGTATTTTAGAAGAACTGGTCGTACTCGCGTAATTTGAGCTGAAAATGCGTAAAATTACGAGCTAGCGCATAAGGTAGGCACCTCTGCTGCAGTCACAAGACACCGCACATACCTTGGCAATGTTGGCGAGCTGCTCCATCTCCATCGTGGCCATGGTGTTGACGGCCAGCAGACGACAGAAGGAAGTACACAGCTCCAGAATCTCATGCACACAGTGCGACACCTACAAGGGAATGATCAACCACTACTTTTACCAGTTCCAGGGGACCAGGACAAAGAATAAGATACAAAAGAGGCATATAAAATCTCTTTCTCTCAAACAATGACTGCGGCACGCGGATCAACCTAATAGCTGGAGACTAGCGCCTGATGACTGCGGTGTGCTTGGTAGTACCCATGAGATATAAAGGTCATACATGGGCTCGGTTGCATGAGTCCGCTTGGTGCTGCGCAAGCCACCGAGCAAGGTGCTCAGCGGCTCGCGCAGCACTCGGCTCACTTATGCAACTGAGCCATGGACCACACCATGAAGTCCTTGATTATTGCTTGATTTACTAACAATAAATAATAATAATAGCATCTATAAAGTGTTATGACCCAGCATTAATCACGGTGGTTTTAAACGCTTAAAAACAAAGAGACAGAAAAACGAGACCCCAAAACACAACTCAAAGGGCTTAGGGGAGCATAATACTAAAAGAAAGTGATGACGATGAACTACTAAAGACCATTGCCAGCGAATGTAGAAAAAGAATGCAACTTTCAAAGACTGAGGACTAGACAGACATGTGATCTTTGAGAAAAAGGTACATTTTAAGATTGCTCTTGAATGCCGGGCAAGATGTACAGAGGGACAGTTTAGATGTAACAAAACTCATGGGACTAAAATTCTGTTGATATCTAAAGTTGTTAGAAGTGGAGTAACTCACATGAAAAACGTTAGGCAAAGACCTCAGAAAAGGCATTATTATATCTGACTTTCCTTTTAGCCATCTCTCACACTGGATGTCTCCCTTGACTCGCTGTGCTGATCACAGCTAAACAAAGGAGACAACAAGTGTGATCCAACCCTGATAATGATCTCTGCTTATGTCCCGTGACGATTACTTTGCCATAATAGCACTCATTTTGTTTGAAGACCTTGTAAAGATTTACCATAGCTGCTATAGTACAATTGGAAAAAATACATCTACTTTTACAAAAACATATTTTTTCAGTGGTTAACTCATTCGATACGTGCTGCCTACAGATATGCAGCAGTTTGCCGCATATCCATAGGCGGCACGTCTCTACAGATATGCAGCAGTAGTTTGCTGTGTATCCATAGGCAGCACGTCTCGAATGAGTTAACTTGCATACACATACCAAACTATGCACCCAAGCAAGACATGTCGTACTCGCTTGTGCACCTACATCTAGATGCTCTGGCAGGAATGACTGCCCTGCACCCAACTAGGTGCCTCTCTCTGCACCCTACTAGGTGCCTCTGCACCCAACTGGGTGTTTGGCTAGAAACTTTTAGCCCCTTCATAGCCCAGAAAAGCTTCAACACAAACCAACTGCAAGAGACATAGATCCTCATGAGCCCCCACGACTGCAGGGGCTCATGAGGATCTATGTCTCTTGCTGAGACCAATTTGAATCCATGTAATCCATGTTCCTGTGGCTTCAGCTGCTGAATAAACAAAGATGCCAGAGACAAAATCTGCATCCACTGGAAGGGAAGGGGTTAGTCATACCGATTTCATGTGGACGAGGCTCTGTGCCAGCAATGCAGCCAGGAAATGTTCATGTGCCAGCTTCACGGCTTCAAAGTCTCGAGTCGAGTCAATCTTGTCTAGCAACAGGCCGTACTGAGACTCGATCACATCCACCTGAAAACAGAGCATAAGTTAACACATTCTGCCTCAGGACCGAAATCCCCACATTTTGAAGTTGCCCTCTGAAGGACTGTATAACAATTCTAGAGACAGATCGAGCATGATAGTTCAATGGTGGTGCCAATATGGGCGCCAAGCTATTCTGACACCACCCTTGAACTATCATGTTCAATCCATGTTTTGCTGTGTTGTGTCATGGCTGAAAGAGTTAAACCTTGGCTGTTGGAAGAAGTTTTGTGGTGATGATTCCTGCAGGAATCACTGCATCAAAACCCGCCACTGACAGCCAAGGGTTTTAAAAAAAACATACGCATCCCCTGGCAGTGAAAAAAACAGCCAATTTAAACTCACGGCCACATTTTGGAGGCGTCATCCAACGACTATGTACCAGTGGCAGGAGATGGATTGACCATGATAACTCAAGGGTAGTGCCAGATTAGCTAGGTGCCTTCAGGTGCCAAGCTAATCTTGCACTGCCCTTGAATTATCAAAGTCAATCCATTTCCTATTTTTCTGTGCTGGGGATAAATGTGCACGCAGCCACCCCTACCATAAACACTGGTTGCTACATTCACAAGAGGGCTAACCTGCAGATAGTACTGAAGATTGTCAACCAGGAAGGACATGTGATGCCTGAGCTGCCAGACAGCTGCTGTGCCCTCCCTCTGACCTTTGCCCTTGACCTTGCCAGCCATCTGCAGTGTCCACGTGGACTGTAGGTCCTGCTGCGTGCGACGCACAGCCAGCAGGAAACGGAACACTTGGTTGTATCTGGCCGATGAAATCAGAACATGTTACATGCATGTGGGTATTAAAGTGGGTTATTTCAGACGGACAAATAGTTGGCGCTGACATGGCCGTGTGCGGGTCAGCTAAGGCCGACACTGGCCAGCGAAGCCACCACTCAGCAGGTGTCCACTTGGGAGCAAGAGGCCTGCCTGCATTATAACTAATAAAGAGCTAAACGTTTTATATATTCAGTTGAAGCTGTTTTGAGTAAGCATTATTCCCCACACCCCCCCCCCCCCCCCCCAAAAAAAAAAAAAAAAGTCTCTCAACATCCCTACAGCAGGAGATGGCTTGGCCATGATGATTCAAGGGTAGTGCCAGATTTGCTTGGCGCCTTCAGGCGCCAAGCGAATCTGGCACTACCCTTGAATTATCATGGTCAAGCCATCTCCTGCAACTGGTACACAGTCGTTAGACAACACCTCCAAAAGTTGAGAAACAGGACCTTGGTGCTAAGACGGTTAAAAGGCAGGTCCTGTCTCAAGAGAAGTCCTCGAAAGGGCAAACACTGAAACAGCGACACGTGTCATTAAAAAAAAACAAAAAAACACCTGAATGATGGTCTTTGACAGGTGGCATTTCATAAGGGTGGTCGTTCGTAACAGGTTCTGCTGTAATACCCAGGCTGTCCTGTACACCTTAACCCCTTCACTGCCGAGAAGAAACGGTTGCGCGGGCTGATGAGGATCTATGTATGCCTCCTGCTGATTTCAAAAACACAATCTGCGTCCACGGGCAGTGAAGGTGCTGCCACGCTCACCGGCATCAACGATTTTCCTCTCAAAAAAGGTCTGAACAGAAACTTTTGGCTGTGCCACCTACTTGTTGAGAATGGACGGGGTGAAGAAAATGTGCAGGGGCCACTGGACGGAACAGGTCAGACCCAGGCAGCTCCAGCTGGTTTCAACCGGCACACACCCGCTCTGACTCTCCACACTCCCTGTAGTGCAAAGTCCACCGCATCAAATGTTGAGATATAAAGTATGGAATTAAATGCTGAGAAAAAAACATCTCGGATGATTCTATGGCTGGAAGGGTGAGGGTCAAATTTAATATGAAGCAATTTCGTAGTCACATCCGAGCGATGTGATCACAGACTGCAAATACCTGAACTCGCATAATTTTAAAGTGTCGATTTAAGTATCGGTACAATAGTTGTAACTTGCCTCATGACAACTGGTTCTGAAGCTCGATCACCATTTGAATCTGAGTATCATTAACCCATTTAGCCCCAACGCACTTGAGCTGGACATGGATCAACCATAATAATTGAAGGGTAGTGCCAGATTAGCTTGGCGCCAAGCTAATCTGGCACTACCCTTCAATTATCATGGTCGATCCATCTCCTGCAACTGGTAGATGACACCTCCAACATTAGGGAAATGCAGCCTCAGGGTGAAATGGGTTAACCTGACACTGATCAAAATCTTTATACCAACTAATCTTAGAACTCAACACAAGCATAGAATGCCATTTTGCTTCTATTGCTTTAAAGCTTGTTTCCGTCCCACCAATACTCATATTCTGTGTTTTATATCTAAAATAATGCATACTTTTGTCCGCTTGTTTGGAGGTGGTTGTAGAGGGGGTGACAGACAGACGGAAACGCTGTAGAAGGGCCTCGTTCTCAATCAGAACATTTCGCGCTGCCTGCTGAAATGCTGTATTCACATCTGCAACAATGATGCCACTATTTACAATGACTGATTTATGATGGCTGCTTTATGAGAACTAGACGAACTGCAATTTTTCCAGAGTCCGCTGTGTGCTTTTGTAAGCATACAGTATACTTTGGAAAAAATGCATTAGTGGCTAAATGTCTCTTTACCATATCAACTTGTAAGAACATAGCATACTGTGCATATAAATGGTTACACATTGTATGCAGGCTTTTTGTTTTTGCCGGATTTAAAATTGTCCATCCTGGGGACAGACAGCATACAAAATATCTGTCCCAGGCGTTCTACAGTCTGTCACATACTTGAAACACAGCCAGGTAAGTTCATTTTTTCTCAGGATTTGTGCTTCCCATTTTTTCCGTCCCTCTCAAAATCTGTCTGTTAACATGAAGACTTTTCCGTTCATGGAAAGCCTGATATGAGTATAAAGATTCTAAGCATACCGATCAGCATTAGTATACTGCGTTACCTGGCAGCCATACAGTTAGATCGCATTATTCGCAATCGCATTATTGTAGCACTGATATTACATAGACTTGTACAGAAAACCACTTGACAAGCAAAAGGTCCTCAGGGCAACATCAGCCTTAGTTGGCTTGTGCACCACTTAACCCTTTGAACCCTGAGTAAATAAGAAGTCTATATACCCTTCAGCCCTGACTTTATTTGAGAAATTTATGTTGAAAATGGGTGTGCACTGTAAAATATTTGTAAATAATACTTTACAACAGATATCCCCATAAAGGTATATATGTACAGATTTGCCATTGGATGGACTACCGTTTTATGCATTTGACCACACTGTGTCACGTGTGTCGTAATGCCTGGTGACAAAAATAGTGACAGGTGACAATAAACTTGAAAAAAAGTCTTTCGTGCATGACAGGTCGCTGGTACTTAACATGCATCATTAAATAGGGTGTCTGTTAGTGTGACACATAAGTGTCCATGCATTTCCAGCATGCCGATACAACGTAAGACCCCTACCTTGTCACTAGACGTCATTGTTTACACCTGCCACTGATAAGGTATATTCACGGTCTAGACAACATTGTAATAAGCGGCATCGAATGATGATCAGTGTGTCTGTGTTGTGTCTCGTACACGATCGGATGGAAGTACCAGTATTGTAAAGACTATACATGTGACCAATGTGTGTCGTTGGTGTCCACAGTTACCTACAGGTGCACCAAGGTGTGGCATAAAAAAAACGGACTATCAATTAGAACCTCCGAATTCAGCATTAGAATCAAGCTGTGCATCATTGCTGTTGTCAGTGCCTCAAACGGCGATCGCTCCAGCTGACACTGCCAACACGTGGTTATGCTGCCACGCGGTAGGTAGGCACACGTCACAGTACATCAAAACTATCTGCTTTTGAAACCATGTCTCCAAACACAAAATTGTATCACTCCGAATATCTACACATCCACTCGCCATTCCGACCGTAATTTCCACGCTAGCGCCGCAAAGCTGACTGCATACCAGAGACGAACGTGCGTAATACTGTCAGGCTGTGTACTGAGTGTAAACAGGATGTGTCAGTGCGAAGGGCGAGGTCACCACACACGCAGCGAGGCTCGCGCGTCACCGGGCGCACGATATGAAACACCTGACACCGCTGTAGCGGTTTGTCAGGTTCAACGGTATACGAGGCCGCCAACCGCTACAGCGGTTTGCCGGGTTCAAAGGGTTAAACTGCTAAGGATGCCTTCAGCCCCAGGACCTTTCGACCAGCAGATATCCCCGTGGGAGCCAGAGACCTGTGCGCCTTTTATCTGATACTGCAATATACTAAAACACGTAATACTGAGGCTGACCTTTAAAACCCATACAGGAAGCTCTGTAAAATTCTCAGCCCATTTAGCCACGACACACAACAGCAGGAGATGGATCAACCATGATAATCTGGCAATGTCCTTGAATTATCATGGTTGATCCATCTCCTGCAGCTGGTACATGGTCATTAGACGACACCTCCAAACTGTTGGCAATGCAGCTGTTGAATGGGTTAACACCATCAGGCGTGCATTCACGGTTACTGTTTACAGTACAGCAGCCGCATACACAAGCGGCTGACACTTATTTTCATATCACGTCTCCGTTATCAAATATGCTGTTGGTAAAATATCCTCTCGTGCGTGCCACCACCAGTATTGTAAACAGTGCCCGTAGATACAGGCACGAAGTGGTCAGGAGATATTGTCGTGACACGTCTCTTGACGTCAAGCTTGCTGCTGGTGCAGTACCGTGTTCTGTGCTGGGCGCTGGGGGCACGTTCAGCAGGTGTTGTGCCTGGTCAATGAAGGCCAGGAACAGCTCACCACGCCCCAGAAGGTAAAAGTCCTTCATCACCTTCACCTGGCCGCTCAGGTCTGCCTCCTGCACCACCATCACCCACAGATGCTGCAACGTGCACAGTCAGCATGAAGCAGAGGCTCAGAATTAACCCATTTAACCCCAACAGCAGGAGATGGATCGACCATGATCATCAAGGGTAGTGCCAGATTAGCTTGGCACATGATGGCGCCAAGCTAATCTGGCACTAACCTTGATGATCATGGTCAATTTATCTCCTACTGTAGCGCATGGTCTCCTACAACTGGTACATAGCTGTTAGGTGACACATGGCATTAAATGGGTTAAAGTCTACTTTTACACAGCCACTCAAATAGTTTCAGATATATTGCTGTAATCTGAAACCCATACACGTGTATGTTCCTCTGGCAATCCAGGTGGCATAAATAGTCTAAATCAACAAGAAAGTATTCAACTCTGACTTCAGCACATAAAAAAGAAAATGAGAAAGAAAAATATACAAACAAATGCACCACTATCTGCTATCTACAACAATCGCACTGTTATTACAGGTAAACTAAAAGCATTGCTTATTATTCATCCCCACTAATTCAGACCTCACCTCAGCCACATGGGAGCGAATCTTGTCAACCAAAGCCTCGAAGGCCGAAGCACTAAATCGGGACAGGTGGGACAGACGCTGGAAGTCTTGTGTGAACTCCGCTTCTCGCTCTTTCATGAACTGACCTGTTACAAAAAAGAACAAGAATGGCAAAACCCTTACGGCTGATGTGCCTGACAGTTCAAGGTGGTGCCAGAATAGCCTGGCACCTAGATTCATCATGGTCAATCCATCTCCTGCAACTGGCAAATACTCATTTGGTGATGCCTCTAAAATATTGGAAATAGGGCTTTGGGGTTGAATGGGTTAACTCCTTACACCCTGAGGACAAAATTATCAAAAATGTGTAGATATCCTCAGAGGTCTCTATCACAGATCTGGAGACAGATCGATCATGATATTTCAAGGTTGGTGTCATAGTAGCTTGGCGCCTAGAGGTGCCAAGCTATTCCGACACCAACCTTGAAATATCATGGTCATCCACATCCGTCATAGTCTTTCAGGGCTTTATTGGTTAAAAGGCATTGTTATGCATGCCAGACTTGTGTCATAATATCCGACTGTTGTTTCTAAGCGATGTTGACTGTACCTGAATGCAGCTTGTCACTCTGCCGGTTGGTCTCAAACATCTGCACAGACTCGCCGACAAACAGGATCTTGTTGGCCACACGCATGGGGACGTAGGACGGGAGCAGGTCCGCCTGCACCACAAACATGTTCAGCTCGTGCGGACCGTCAGCTTCTGACACGGTCTGGCTACGCTGAGCCTGCATCTGCCGACCGGTCACCCCCATGATCCCCAAGTCTCCGTCAGCCTCCTGCGAGTTTGTGGAGGCGTCTGTGAGGCTCCTGCTCTTGGCTGTGGAGGAGGAGGCCCTCTGGATGAAGAACTCACGCTGAGGGTCCTGAGACAAGCCATGGATCATCCAGGCACACAGCTGCTTGTACAGCACTCCATGACACACGTGCAGAACCCTGTGGAGATCACAGGAAAACTTTCATACGGTTCGCTAGCAACAGTTACAGAGTTTTGCTGGGTGCCAAGCTAATCTGGCACTAGTGACTACCCTTGATAGGGCTTCCATTTTAGTGCGTCTGTGCGTCTATGACGCATTAAAACTCAAAATCACGTACTGAAAATGTAACTAAAGGGTAGTCAGACGCACTAAAATTCAGTGCATCTGTGTCCGAGACGCATCATCCTTGCGCCACCGTGTGTAACCTAACAGAGGTAGGTGACAGTTATTCTATTCTTAGTGACGAGTTGGTTCGTTTAGCCGCTCACTACGGGTCGCGGCTGCGTTCAGAATCACCCCGCCTCCGGGGTCTGTGCGAGTGTAACTGGACGGGCAAACTGTGGTGTCAGCATGTTATTACAATGTGCGCGCTACATGTTGAACGCGTTACTTGCTTTTTTCACCATTCATACTATTATGGGATACTGCATCGTGCGTTTCACTTTCGATCCTGAACGAAGTTGTAAATGGCAGAGAAAAAAGCAAACAAAGCTGGAATGCTTCGGATTCTTCAATATGACACCGTCTGATCGTCACAATGATAATCGCAGACGCTTAGAAGAAAGTTGCACTTCGACACCGCCGTCTCCATGGACAAGCGACAGTACCAGAAATGATACCCCTGGGCTGTGTTTGGCCCCGCTGCTGCGGCGATTCGCAGTTTTCAGAGTTCATGGCTGTGTGTATTTCCATGGCTAAAGCACGACGGCACACGGATGACATGCGCAATGTGCATGGAGGCGAACTCTAAATGAAAGTCCAGAAATTTGAACAGAAATAAGTTTGTCAGTTTTTTTTTTTTTTTTTTTAATCGTGGTCGATCCATCTTCTGGTACACAGGTATTAATAATAATAATAATAAAGGTAATTTGTATAGCGCCTAATCACCAAGGTGCTCTAGGCGCTTTACAATCACAGTAATGAAACAGTGAAGCAAAATACAAAAACAAGCACATACAACAACAAAAAAAATACATTGATTTACAAGGAGCAGAAAACTCACACACACACACACACATGATGAGCCAGCAGACAAAATGGTCTTTACGTATATGCAACAGAGAAAAGGTGAGTTTTAAGCTTGGATTTGAAAATGGAAAGAGATGATGAGTGACACACATCAGCTGGGAGAGCGTTCCATGTAATGGGACCAAAATACGAAAATGCATGATGACCTTGAGTGACCTTATTACGTCTAGGGATACGGAAAATACGAGTGTCTGAAGCATAACATAGTGAGCGGGATGGTGTATACAGCTGGACAAGATCAGATAAGTAAGGAGGGGCAGAACCAGAGATGATGTTGAAACAAATAACACAGACTTTATACTGAATTCTGTATGAAACTGGCAACCAGTGCAAATCAGCTAGTAGAGGCATAATGTGTTCACATTTCGGTACAAGAAAAATCAGACGTGCAGCACAGTTCACAACTCTCTGGATTTGGTCAAGAAGATTTTGCGGAACACCGGACAAAAGAGAATTGCAATAGTCTATTCGGGACAGCACAAGGGAGGTAACAAGTGTTTTGGTAACTTCAACAGTCAGCAGATGTCGAACAGTGCTGATCCTTCTGAGTTCAATGAAGGCAAGCTGGCAAACTTTCTTCACTTGTTCCTCGACTCGGGAAGATCAGCACTGCACGTACAGCCCTGAAAATGGCGAGTAATTTACTCGCCATGGCGAGTGAATTTTTTATTTGGCGAGTAAAAAAAAATACTCACTCGCCAAATGCGAGTGCGCTCGTGCGTTTTTCAATCCAACGGCTAACCGCCAGCCGAACATCAGGTACGCCGGCGCGTGACCTGACCGCACCACGAGTCGCCTACATCACTTTGCGGCAGTAGCCGAACACGTCACTCGAACTGTGCGTACCATAACAGTGGTCGGTGACAGTCGTTCTATTTTTAGTGACGAATTGGTTCGTTTAGCGGCGCGCTCAGTCGCGGCTGCGTTCAGAATCGACCCGACGCCTGCGTCCGTGCGAGTGTAACAGGGCGGGCAAACTGTTTATGTGTGGTGTCAGCATGTTATTACAAAGTGCACGCTACATGTTGAACGCGTTACTTGCTGTGACGTCACCGTACATACTATTATGGGATACGGCATCGTGCGTTTCGCTTTCGATCTAGAACGAAGTTGTACATGGCGGAGAAAAAGCAAAGGAAGAGCTGGAATGCTTCGGATTCTTTAATCCGGCACCGTCTGATCTTGATAATCGCTAAGAAGAAAGTTGCACTTCGACATCGTCATCTCCATCGACAAGCGACAGTACCAGAAATGCTACCCCTGGGCCGTGTGTGACACCGCGCCGCTACGACACAGTTTTCAGAGTCCATGGCTGTGCTGAGTGTATTTCCATGGCTAAAGCTCGACGGCACTCGAATGGCATGCGCAATGTGCACTGAGGCAAACTCAAAAAGCAAGTCCGACAGAAATTTGAACAGAAATAAGTTTGTCAGTTTTTTTTTTAATCGTGGTCGAGCCATCTTCTGGTACACAGTTATTAGGCAAACATTGGAGAAACACGTCTCAGTTCTGAGTGGTTAAACGGGTTGAAACTAACTTTGAAGTTCATCAGTTTACACACACACACCACATGACACACATACACACACACAAACAAACACACACAGAGTTTAGACAAGTCACACTTCGGTTGTCAATCTGCCGCGTTCAGCAGAAAACGCTATATTCTCTGTTAAAATACATTATCAAACGATCATACAAATAAATAGAGATTTGTTTTTCTGTGTGTGAGAGAGCTAGGCCGGGAGACAGGCTTTTGCGCGATAGCTCACCAGTTAAAGAATCAGATCGTGGAAAGGACACACACACACTGTCACAACACATTTAAAGAGGAGAGAGCGAAATGAGATAATTTATTTTAATGATTGATTGATTGTACATTGTTTATCGTCCCGACAGCAACAAGGCTTTCTCAGGACGTGCCTGCACTGCTTGTGAAAAAAAAAACAAAAAAAAAACCCAGAATATTGAATGTATGTCGCCAGCCGGTCCAATACGTTAAATAAACCTACGCCATGGGGCCTAAATAAAGCTAAGACCATTTAGCAACACACATCCAATATCAAGAGCTACAGGCAGTGCAGACAGTTGGGAGAGTTTTAAAAAGAGAAATACAGGTGAATGGACCAAGGGTAGACAGAAACACATGCCCCAGAAAAAAAAAACACCCTGTCTGTGGGGCTGACCAGGGTGACCCTGGGAACTAAAATGTAGTTAATCCCACCCAAGTCCCCCAGGGCAGACCCGGGTGTGGGTAATTTATTTTAAGGAACATACAGATGATGCAGTTTTTCTTAAATAAATCTGCGGACCCTCTATAATGCTAGTCTGGGGGTCTGTATACCCTCTAAAATTTATACCTGGGGTAACCTGTTGTGCAAACAGAAGCCCAGCTCTACTTACAAAATATAAATAAATAAAAAATCCCACCACAGTTCACATGGGGATTTTGTCAGTTATTTCTCCGCTTGATACTATCAAAAGCCTGAAGTCAGGACATAAACATTAACTTGGTTATGATTGTCTGTTCAAATATTTGTTTTCAATGCCTCTGGGCAGAAAACAGTCTCTAACATTGGGCGTCAAACACTTGTGGTACATTATATTGTTGAGTTGGGGGGCTATTTTCAGTAGTAAAATTTTCAGTTTTGGCTAGTAACATTTTCAGTTTGGCTAGTAAAACTTGCAAGTCACTAGCCAAAGGCTGGTGGGCAAAATTTTAGACTTTCAGGGCTGACGTAGAGGAGCAGGTCATTCGGAGGGACAGTCTTGTCACTGTTCAGCTGGAGCTTGTTCTGTGGTCCACTTCTGAACATCACAAATACAAGCCTCCAAAGACTGCACCATCTGATCAACATGTTCACGAAGGGAGTGTTTGTACAATTCTGTATCATCTGCATATAAATGATAAGAAACAAAGTGACGCTCAATGACATGCGACAGGGGCTGTGTATACAAAGTAAAAAGAACAGGCCCCAAGACCGACCCCTGTGGAACGCCACAAAGCAGCTCAACAGGGTGGGACTCAAATCCTGCCACTGAAACCATCTGCAAGCGACCAACAAAGTAGGATTGGAAAAATTTCAGTGCTGTGCTTTGAATGCCAAACACATCACGAAGGCAGGCAAGTAGAATGTCATGGTCAATGGTATCAAACGCTGCGCTCAGATCGAGCAGAGTCAAAACAGAGATTAGCACCAAGTAGGTCATTCACAACATGCAGCAATGCTGTCTCCGTGCTATGACCAGACCTATATGCTGACTGGAACACATGCCACAGACCATTATTTTTGATATGGTCTAGCAGCTGCGTGAGCACTATCTTTTCCAGAAGCTTTGAAAGAAAAGGTAGGTTGGATACGGGTCTGTAGTTTTTCAAACTGTTGGGATCAAGTGAAGGTTTCTTTAAGAGCGGCTTAACAATTGCAGTTTTGAAACAGGTAGGTACAGTGCCGTGCAAGAGGGACTCATTTACAATAGCTGTAACGACTGGTACAATTGCATCTTTACATTCAAAAAGAAGGGACGAAGGCACAGGGTCTAGTTCACAGGTCTTGAGAGACATCTTACTCATGGTTTCTAGCACTACCTTTTCAGTCACTGGACTGAAGCATGCAAGAGGAGTACCAGCAAAACACTTAGATTTAAATGAGCAAGATGTCTGAGCATCATCACCACATTTGTCAATGTTGTCACGTATTGTTTTGACTTTGGATGGAAAAAGCGAGAGAACAGTTCTGGGAGATCCCGGATTGGGTGTGTGCTGGGCAGTTGAACAGATTTGGTCTTACCCAAGAGTCCATTAGTCACACGGAAAAGTTCTTTGCAAGTACTTGCTGCAGCAACTTTTGCGCAGATGAAAGCAGTCTTGGCATTGGTGGTCAAGCGAGTGATCTTATACTTCAAACCATTCAGAATCTGTTTATGAACAGTCAGCCCAGACTTGAGCCAACACCTCTCTGCCCGACGCCTTTTGTACTTCAAGGTGCGCAGTTCAGCGGCCACAGATGGGTACCAGGGCGTGGAGTGATGCTGCGACACCCGGCGGCGAGTGGCGGGAGCATGCTGGTCTAGGACAGCCCGCAGACCAGCTTTGAGTTGCTCGGCCGAGATGTGGGGACGGATGCCGACAAAGTCTGCAACATCGGCTATGAACTTGTCATGGTCAATCCCCTTGAGGTTCCTCGAAGTCCTGGTAACAGGCTGCAGCTGCAGTTTGGTTATATCCAAAAGACACAGAACTGGAAAATGGTCAGAAGACATGGTGTGGCTCACAGAGGCGGACCTAAAGATGGAGTCCTCCTCTCTATACACGACCCAGTCGAGTGTATGACCTTTGGTATGAGTAGGCTGATGCACTCCTTGAGACAGACTGAAGGTTTGTAATAGGTCAAGCATACGAGTCGTGTTGGTGTTGGAAGGACAGTCGAATTGAAAGTTGAAGTCGCCGACAATCACAAGCTTACCACCCAAAGAATTACAGTGCTCCATGAAATCTGCAAACTTGCTGAAAAACATAGTGTCTGTAAGTCTATTCTTTCTGTTGGGGGGTGGACGGTACAGACAGTACAAGTGCACATGCTGCGGCACAGAAAGTGTCAACTGGGCAAGCTCAAATGTTGAATGAGAAAAGGGGAACGATGCTCCAATAAACTGTCACGGATCAAAAAAGCCAGTCCTCCACCACGCGTAGCACGGGGGAAGGATCTATGGCAATAGCCAGATGGAGTAATGTCCACACACTTTGCCTCGTCTCCTTGACATTTAAGCCAGGTCTCTGTCAGGAACAACATATCGATGTTCTGGTCATGCACAAAATTACATATCTCAGTCCTTTTGTCACGCTGTCCCACTGATTGTGCGTTGAAAGTACAGATGTTAAAATATTTCTGCTGAGGTTTAGTGTCTATGTAGATGAGGTTTTCAGGCGAAACTATGTCCTTTGGGGGTGCACGTGGCAACGTGTTAGACCTGCCAGTGATGAGAACAATAATTTGTCTCTGTTTCCTCCTACCACCTATCCGAATCCGTTTACGAGGCAAATTACACCATATCCTTAAACTCCGAAGATGGAGGATGAGAGTGGGGTCCAGACGTATGGCCACAGGTCTAATACTCAACAAGTCATCTCTGGAGTACTTGTGTTGTGGAACAGTGGGCGATAGATTTCAGGGGTTCACTGGCAGCCTGGATTGATACACAGTGCATGATGATGGACTGGTGACACTGACAGACTGGGTCACTGTAGGCAGACCAGAAGAGTTCATCTGTAGACTGGTTGTACACACAGTGTGCGACGATGGACTAGTGACACAGTCCATCAGGGGCACAGTAGGTAAGCCAGTCAAGTTCACACGCAGACTGCGTGTATTCACAGTACTACAATTCACATAGTTGAACTGTGACACTGAGGACAGCCTGTGTGAGTTCACGTGTAGAGTAGGTGCAAAGGTACAGCAGGTGCAGTCAAGCGTGACTGCCACTGAGCCAGTAGAGCAAAAAACAGAAAAAGCCAAAGCATTTTCCACTCTGGAGGAAATGGTCCACAAAAAAGATACCAAAATGTAGCCCAGTTCATCATGAACATAAAGATGACAAACTCCAAAAGGGACAATCAACACAGCCACAATTACGCAGGAAACAATGGGAGAGAGGTTCACTCTGCCTGTAAGGCGTATGAACACTACTCACTAGGCAAAAGCTCTCAAATTGGAGAAAAACGTCTTTCCGGTTAAATGGGTTCAACTGTCCATCTTTTAAGTACATTAGTTCTCTCTCTCTCTCACACACACATTAGAGAGAGAGAGAGGGAGAGAGAGAGAGAGAGAGTTTAGATAAGTTAGACTTTGGTTGTCAATCTGCATTCACAAAAGGCTATATTCTCTGCTACAATACATTATCAAATGATCAAACAGATAAATACATTTGTGTTTTTCTGTGAGAGAGAGACGGTGAGGGAGACAGAATTTTGCACGATAGCTCAACAGTTAAAAATCAGTGTCACAACAAATTTAAAGAGGAGAGAGCGAAATGAGTTAACCCTTTCGCCGCCACAGGTGTTAAAATGTTGCATTTCCCAGCGCCGCAAGACCTTTCTAAACATACCAATTTGAGTGACCTCTCACAAAGGTCGAGGTCACAGGGGATCAGGAAACAGGACAAAAATAGCTATATTTTGACATAATTTATTTTTTCTAAAATACTATTCACAACTTCAAACCCAAACTTGGTACATAGATACCTGATGGTAAGACCTATCTATGCATACTAATTTGGAAGACCCCTCGGAAAGGTCAAGGGTCACAAGGGCTCAGGAAATAGGTGAAAAATAGCCATATTTTGACAAATGTCTTTTCTCAAATACTATTCACAATTTACAACCCAAACTTGCTACAGAGATACCTGATGGTAAGACCAGGGGTGGGATTCTAGTAACAAAAAAAAAAAACCGCGGAAAATCAAACGACGGGGGGCGGGGGGAGCATGTCCTTCATATTCAGCGGCCGAAAAATCAAACAGGGGGGTGGGGGGTGGGGGTGTATGCGCGTGTCCACCGTTCGCCAAAGTATCAAAAAAACGCCAGGGGGAGCGAGACCAAACACCCCCGAGAATGGACTTTGTTATGACACTCCTGAACCGCCGTGTAAAAATGGAATGTGCTTACCAGTTTATGGTCAGATGCACACTAAACGGCACTCTGTCTTGAACAATATCCTTTTTCACCGCCATTTTCCACTGCGACCTAAAGCTACCGGAAGTGTCAGGCGATAGTGAACCAAACTACATACAAATCCAACCCATGTGAGAATTTTTGGCCATTTAAGAAGAAATTTTTTTTCATCTTTTTCGTTGTTTTCAGATGCGGAAAATAAATATATGCATACTAATTTGGATGACCCCTTGGAAAGGTCAACGACAAGGGTCACAAGAGGCTGTCAAATGTGTGTAAAATGCTGATTTTTGATAAAATTGTAGGTATTCCCAAATTTTCAACCAAATTTGGTATAAAGATAGTTGATCTGATAAGACCTTCCTTTGCATACTAATTTAGTCGACTCATCACAAAGGTCAAGGGTCACGGGGGTTGACAGATTTGTGAAAAATGCTTACATTTTCAGAAAACGTGGATTTTGCTGCTGCAGAAGCCAGCTCTTGTCACAAAGGTCACACATATGTAAATCGGTCATACACATGAGCCATAATGGCTTTGCCTTTCTTGTTTTTAAATAAATTTGCAGACCCTCTATTATGCTCAGATGGGGGTCTGTGTACCCTCTAAAATTTATACCTGGGGGTCTACAGACCCTCTAACCTGTTGTGAAAACAGAAGCCCTGCTTGATCCATCTCCTCCTGTAGAGTGTTCAGGCTAAGTGGATTAACACAGTTTAAAAAAAAAAAAAAAACAGTCAATGACCACTGGAACAGAAGTGGTTAAACCCATTACATCCTGACGCTTATTTTTTGTAATTTGCTTATTGTCCTATGAAGGCTACATTACAGATTAGGATGTAGATCAATCATTTTAGTCAAAGGGTGGTGCCAGAATAGCCTAGTGCCTGAGGCGCCAAGCTATTTTGGCACCACCCTTGAACTATCATAGTCAAACTAATTTCAAACAGTGTGTACCAGGATGGGTTAAACACCTTCACTACCTTTCCAAAGCGTCTTTCACTTTTGGCAAGCCACAGATGGAGTTTCTGTACAACACATCCAACAGGTAACACCCATGAGCCTGAAACAAATCAAGTCAATAATATCTGTAAATTCAGTTATCTGAGGAAAATGAAAATCTATACCATACAGTCATAAATGTGGCTGCCCGTACATCATACGCATCCCAAAGCAAGAAAAAAAAAAAGGCGCTATCTGATGTTTAGTCTTCAACTGCCATCATATTCATATATTATGATTCTGTGCGATAATGCCGTATCCATTAAACCCCACAGCAGCATTTCCCAAATTTTGGAGGTGTCACCTATTGATTATGTACCAGTTGCAGGAAATGGATCGACTATAATTTAAGGGTAGTGACAGATTAGCTTGGCACGTGATGGCGCCAAGCTAATCTGGCACTACCCTTAAATTATCATGGTCGATCCTTCTCTTGTTGTAGTGCGTCGGGGACAAATGGGTTAACAACCTTGTGCACGCAGTCATCAGTACTGTTTACAGAACTGGTAGCTGCATGCAGAAGGAAGTTAATACTTAACCCATTACATCCTGCGGTTCATTTTTAATATTTCCTTATTGTCCTAAGAAGGGTGTATTACAGATTAGTAGATCGATACAATTATATCAACCATTTCAATTCAAGAGTGGTGCCAGAACAGCTTGGCGTCTCAGGCGCCAAGCTATTCTGGCACCACCCTTGAACTATCATAGTCAAATTAATTTCAAGCAGTAGTGTATCAGGATGAAAAGGGTTAATAGCAAACAATCCTTGCCACTAATAGTAATAGTGCAATAAGTATTACTCACGCGGTGTGACACAATTTGTTCCAACACAGCAGACAGAGCTGGGAACAGCAACTGAAACTGAAATATTACACACATAATATGGACACTGGGCTACAGATTTAACGATAACGATCTTCATGGCCATTAGTCCTGGAACATAGGAATACGGTTTGGTGTTGTTGACATACACACTCACATGACATACATAAAATCATCATATACACCACCGGGAAATTACACGTGATTTATAATATATACTACACATTAACCCTTTCAGCCCTAAGGTCCCATTTCTCACATGTTGGAGGTGTTGCCTAATGACTATGTACCAGTTGCAGGAGATGGATTAACCATGATAATTCAAGGGTAGTGCCAGATTAGCTTGGCACCTTCAGGCGCCAAGCTAATCTGGTACTACCCTTGAATTATCATGGTCAATCAATCTCCTGCTGTAGGGACTCAGGGTTAAATGGGTATAACCGGTAAATCCTCTAAGTGTAGCTAAACATCAGCATCCAGTCATTCAATTCACAAAGAATCACAGAAAGATTACTGCCTTGAATATTAAAAACATTACTGACAACCCGCGGAGTCAATGTTACTATTGTTAGCAACAGTACTGCTAGATTTACATAATCCCTCTTCCACATGCACATTCACACCAGATTATTGTGGGAACGTCAAGTCGGAGGCTAAGTTCCAAATTCATATTCACAGCTCAAAAACATTTCATAAAATTGTTGTAGGGTGAATCAGACGCATGTGTCTGTGAAGTCAGATTTGTCCCCGATCACTACATGTGCAAGGGGGACATAAATTATAGGAAATTATCGTATCGTGAAGTCAGATGATCAATTTATGTAAAAACATGTCATATTAATGCCAACTAACGCTAAATGAACTTTAAAAAAATACAGTGTCATTTCTGCCAGGCATTTTTATACTCTAGTTTTAACGTTGCTTTACACCAGGATCTTTATACTTTACATTTATTTTAAATATTTATCTTTACACCAGGTTCCATTTTAGCCCATTACATCCTGAAGCTGATTTTGTAAAATTTGCTCACTATCCTCTAAAGGCTACATTGCAGATTAGGAGATAGATCAACTGTTTTAGTTCAAGGGTGGTGCCAGAATAGCTTGGCACCTCATGCGCCAAGCTATTCAGGCACCACCCTTGAACTATCAGTCAAATTTATTTCAAGCAATGGGTGTATCTGGATGAAAATGGTTAAACCAACTTTTACATTAGAAATGATGCAAATGCAAAGTAGCCTGTGGTCTGCAAGTTGGTGTAATTCCATATCTCACCTCCTTTAAGCTGTACTCAAGATGAGACACAGGCAAATGCGAGTCTGCAAGAATTTCTTGTTCAATGGCCAGCAGCGCATCTCGATAATCTTTCAACACCATGTCAAGGCCATGGCAAAACGACCTCAAGTACAGCCCTCCAAGCCCTGAAGTTGAGTCTGTAAAACAGGATTCCATGCATCATAACATCTCAGGCCCAGATCTAACACATCTTTAGTCATTAACCCATTTAACCCCATGGCAGCACTTCTTAAAGTTTGGAGCAAATGCACATATGCACCTATTGAAGGGTCAAGTTAATATGCAGGCATGGGAATTGCCGAAAAGGAAAAATCAGCTGAAACTAAGGTGGTCCGGGGGCATGCCCCCCCCCTCCCCCCCCCCCCCCCCCCCCCCCCCCCCCCCGGAAAAAAGACAAGCGATGAAAATCTGTGCAATCTGAGCATATTTTGAGGAATGTGAAATTATTTTCCGCGGAAAACCGCAAATCCGAAGACAATTCCCATGCCTGAATATGATTCATAGGCATCATAAGAAGATGAAAAATTACCATTGGTACACTGTTTTAAAAGGAATCATTTTGCAAACAGGTAAAAACCACCCACTAATCAGCAATTGTGAGATCCTACCACTGCAAACATTTTGGCAGAGTTCAGCTCAATTGTACCAACTGTACTGAGAGAAATTAGTTGTGATAACTTAGCTCAAGCTGCAGTGTAAGCAAATCCTGGCATGGACTACTGGCACCTTTAATCACATGAACTTAATCCATTTAGCCCTGACACACTACAGCAGGAGATGGATTGACCATGATAATTCAAAGGTAGTCAAGCTAATCAGGCACTACCCATGAATTACCATGCTCAATCCATCTCCTGCAGCTGATACATAGCCATCAAGTGACGCCCCCAAAATTAGGAAATGCGACCATGGGGTCTGTTACATGAAGCAATAAGAGTTTAATGTGGTATACTATACCTCATTCAGCCCCAACAGTGAACACACCACAGCAAGACATGGACTAAGCATGACAGTTCAAGGGTGGGGGCAGAATAGCTTAGTGCCCATAGGCACCACCCTTGAACTATCATGCTTGATCTGTCTCTAGAACTGTAATAGTCCTTCAGAGGGCACCTTCAAAATTTGGGGATTTCAGACCTGGGGTAGAATGTGACGCACAAACACAACTCAAGGCTAAGAGACGAGAGGCAGCATGACCAGTTTAAAGCTAGTAGTCTGGCAGCCGACCATGGATACCCCCATGAAAACACCCCCAGAGTGGGTCTCACTTGAGTTTGCCTCTCTGATACCTACAGATTACGAATCCGACTGATGCCACTCTGGCATCATTGAGGAATTTTAAATATTCAAGATGGCGCCCAAAATGGCCACAGGAACATGAAAGGAACTGTATTTTGTATTATAAATAAATCACAGCTGTGATGTTTGTGGGTAAAAGCAATTTATTACACTAGAATGAATCAATAGAGAGAGACTCGGAGAAAAACTGAACACGAGAGACAAGAGTGTGAGTAAGCACGCGCTGGAGCGAGCAAAAGTAAATTGCGTGTATGTGAGGCCAGAAAGAGAGAGAGAGAGAGAGAGAGAACAATGAACAATGAACCTTTATTTTCCAACGGTAGAAGTTATTGGTAACAGGACCAGTTTTCAAACTTGCCATTGCTACATCTACTACATAAATGACATAGACATGTAAACATACACATACCACACACTGACGCATGAGAGAGAGAGGGAGAGAGGGAGAAAGAGAAAGAGAGAACATACGGGGAGTACCCTTGGGCACGAAGTAGGCTGAGTGTCTAATACACAGAGCCTGCTAAACACCAACCCGAAGGCAAACTTTTATCACCTTCAAGTTGAGGACTACCTTGGGGAAAAACGCGCGCCATTGACATGGATTTCATGAGTCTGCTTCCACCTTACAGATTTCACCACAAAAGAGGCAATGTTCATGGAAGTCAAAACGATGAACACTAGATCTCCTCACTTATTTCGTTGGTGATGGTTGCCCAGACGTTCCAGGAGCAGGTCGCCGTTTTCGTGTCAGATGGCGATGAATATGGTGATTTGATGTATACGAAGAAACACAGCTTCTGTGACAGTGGATCAAATGACTCTCTGATTCTAAATAATGCTTTTATATCTTCATGGAGAACGTCACACCGATCTTTGCTTGACTGAATTATTTTCTGGATGCGCTTTTCTCCGTACACTGTCAGCTCTAGCATTTTCCAAATGACACTAAAAGAGACAATGACTGCGTTTTGAACAGGCACCGCTCCATAATGCCGTTATATAAGGGATCTGACTGTACTGAAAGCAGAGGAGAAAAACCAAAGCAATATCTCTCCTACTATTTTCGCTGTTTTCTATGTAAACAGTACAGTCCTAAACATTTTTTTCTCTCTATTTTATGTTGTAGATGTTAGCAACAGCAAGTTTGTAAAATGACGATTTGTTTCTGTCAAACCGTTGATAAATAAAGTTTCATCAGCTCTCTCTCTCTCTTTCTCTCATACACACCCACTGACACTACACAGTATTATTTCATCTGTGTGAGAGACTAGTTGTTTTTACACTCGTTTTTTGTGACGCAGCATCGAGCTTAACCCATCGCTTATGGCTCGTCATTAAATGAAACGTCATTATGACCCATATATAGAACACCATACTTTGTGTCAGTATACCAGCCACAACAGACAGACCGACACGTAAGCCCTGAACTAATGTCTCATGTTGAACGTAATAAATCTGAGCTATTTCCGATATATACTGACTCCATGTTAAAGTCGCATATAGCCACACAATAAATTATGATGTTTTAGTGTACAACAGTTGAACCAGTCAGATGCTTTCACTGACAAAAAAAAAAATACTTGGAAAGGAGAACTCTGGGCCCGGTTTCTTAATAACGGTTTTATTATTATTTTTCTTTATAAGCGTTTTCGTGGCGCACTGAGTCTGGACTTGGCTATACTGACAGTAGCGAGGCGATTTGATAAATCCCAGGGGCCTGTACTAAGGCCTTCTTTTCGAAGTTTTGAGCTCCTTTGAAAGTAAATGCTTCATTTTCTAATGCATGGGGCGGAAGTACTGCTTACTTCGGGGGTCAGCGAGGAAGTAAATCTGGTGGGATTTACTACAGCGGGAGACCATGAGTACATGTGCTTATGTCAGGAGTTACCATGTGTAAAGATATGTTTTAGAGGTTTTGTATGGGTAATTCAAGGTGCTATTGTTACTGTATCACAAACAACGCTCGTGTGATTCAGTTTTCTAAGGTTTGAAACTTGCTTTAGGTTTTTAAAAAAAAAAAAAAAAAAAAAATTTTCCCAAATAACATTTAGGTGTTCTGCAAATTTGACAGAAACAGTCTGCTCAGTCTCATATTTCAGCGAGCAAAACAGCGATTTCACTTTCATTAAAAAGTTTCATGCGGCAGCGTGGACCACAGCTGGCGTGGCCTGTGGCATCTTGACCCTGTTCTTTCCCTGCCGCAGTGGTTATCTGGCAGTTAGGAATGTAACCGCACGCATGCTCAAAAGTAGGATTGACCCCAAATCAAACGTCCTTGGCCCTCTACTATACAAGTCACTACTACAGAGCCAATTTCGCTCAGTGCATAGCAAGCAGCCTGCCGCTACACTTGTGAAGTAATGACTCTCAAAGTAGGTGTTTACTTTCGAAGCTATGAACTACATCGCTGTGCATGCGGCCCAGAAGAGGCAGTGACCCACACCCTGGAAGAGAAACATAGGTAGTGCGGCTTTCTATGCTGCGCTCCAAATCTTCTTGCCAGTCCTGTCTAACCTAAACACAGGTCACGCCCGCACGGAAAGGAACAGTTGGGATGAAGTATAGATTCTCACAAGCCCATGTGACTGCAGAGGCTAATGTGAATCTATGCTTTTAGGCGATCCAAACATTGCTCCCTGCATCTCTGACCCAACACTGTAGCATCAGGCAATCATTTCTATGGTACACCGTCTGTGTCAAAACTGAGTATACTGATTTTTTTATTTTATTTTTTTTATAAAATTCCTCAATAGTGCCAGAGTGGCATCAGTCGGATTTGTAATCTATAGGCATCAGAGAATCAAAAACCGTCGAGACCAGCTCTTGGGGTTGTTTCATGGGGGTTCATGTCCAAATCGGTGTTTGGCAACCAGACTATAGCGGGAGTATAGGGCAAGATACCTGAAAATCTAGCAGGACCGGAGCCATGTACTTGAATAAACTTCTGAAAAGATCTGTATGCTGTCCCAAGGCGGCACAGGTTGTTCAGAATCTTGACCTCTGATGAGTGTATAAATGGCAAATCTGGCACCACCTGCAAAATAACGTCAACAGCTCAGGCCTGCAAACAGGAAATAACCAACAGTTATCAGATTTAAGAGTACGATATCACAAATTATAAAAACATCCAGATTACCTGATACAGGATTCGCGATAACCGGTAATTACCGGTATTTTACCATAATATTTGTGAACAAAGAATACCAGAGATTTTTAAGCTGCTGGTCCCAGGGACTGGTTTTATTTTGGCTGGACTGGTTTGAATTCTGCCAGTGAAAAAAAATCATTGTCTACCAGAAAGCATTTCCTGAGGACTGAAAAAAAACAAAACAGGAGGGGTGGAAGATGATTCTGAAAAATCCTAGCGCACACCCTGTGATAAAAGCAGAGACATGACTGATAGCATCATGGCTTCTTCAGCCATTGAGCAGACATGAGATCAGGTTGAGAATGAGATCAAATCATAGGAAATCGGTAAGCGGGGCGGGGAGCGGGCGGGGGGGGGGGGGGGTGGGTGGGTGGGGTGGGTGTGTTGAGAGAGAAAAGGCGCATGACAGACATACTAGACTTCCTTCCAGGGTCCGATAAAATCAATAAGTGGACGGGGGGGGGGGGGGGGGGGGGGGGGGGGGGGGGGGGGGGGGGGGGGTAGGTTGCGACTCGAAGTCGAAGACTCATCAGACATGGTAGCTGTCACCATCAAACTTTGTGACATGCTGTACGATCGTGCGCTGCGCCATTTTAAAATGAAAACGGTACCTTGTGCCACTTCCTGTAACATAGCGATTTCAGCAAATGTGAATACGGCAGAATAGCAATACAAAAATTACAATCAAATCGCATTTTGTTTTTCTTTTCCCTCCTTCGGCGGAATCTTGTCATTTGTGCGGCAGAAAGGTTACCTTCAACGGTGGAAAATCGATGAAAGGCAGAGGATTGTCAGGCCTGCTACATTCATCTTATAGTGTAAGCAAGGAGTTCAAGAAAAATGTAAAATTCAAGTTTCAACATACGTAAATATGCACCATAATTTTTTTTTTTAATTCTCAATGAATTTGCACTGATCTAAAAAATAACCAAAATGCAGGGGAAAAGTCCCATGCCTCATTGCCTGTCTGAGACATTGCGACTACCAATACCATGCAGAACAGATGTGTAAAAATCAAAGGAAACAGTGGGATAGATTAGCCTGACAGGGGTCCTACTAAAACCCGGAATAACCCGGAATAACCTGTCCTAAGCTAAAATAACCATATCTATAACTATTATTGCGTACCTAAACTCAAAATAATCGTGTGTTAGAAGTTTGGTTTACATTAAAGTTGATTTAGTTGTACTAGTAAGCCGTTTTCCACAACCGTTGACACGTCGATTACTTCCCTTGGTACACGATCGCGCTGTCCGAAACCAGTCGGAATAACCTCTCCTGAACCAAAATTACCACATAAACACATATTATTGAGTACTTAAAGTAATAATATTCATATATTTGAGGTTGTAGGTGCCGTAAAAGTTGTTTATTTAGCATTAGAAAGCTTCGGAGGGCTTGTTCTTTGAGCCTCTTGATCTATGCCTATCTTCATCCTACGCGCATTCGCCCACACCGTTCGTCCCAATCACATTTCGTGTAGCAAGGGAAGTAATCGACGTGTCAACGGTTGTGGAAAACGGCTTACTAGTACAACTAAATCAACTTTAATGTAAACCAAACTTCTAACACATGATTATTTTGTGTTTAGGTACGCAATAATAGTTATAGATATGGTTATTTTAGCTTAGGACAGGTTATTCCGGGTTATTCCGGGTTTTAGTAGGACCCGCCTGACAGTGACACGCTATCCTAAATGTTATGACAATCAAGTTCCCTGGGTGATTGCAAACAGTTGTCTCCATTTCCCTCCCAACCCCTCGTGAGTGATTGCAAACAGTAAAATGAGTAATTTCTCACACAACAATCTACTCAGCCACCCCAACCCTACCACACAGGATTTACTAAGAACAGTATGTTTCAATTTCTAATTCACCTAAATAGAGTTTAGAATGCGTTAAGAATAAGACTGTTTGTATAAGTGTTAGGCCTAGGAGCTAAGGTTATTAGGACTTGGAATGGTTTATTTTAACTGACTTTGAATTTGATCATGTTGGAACTCTTCATAATGAATGGTTTTGCTGGTGTAAATAAATCTTGGAATCTTCCGTCCCGCATCTCATGATGTTCAGCCCGAGTGAGAGAGAGACTGAGCCTGTGTGTGCATCTGTGCGACGGAGTTGTGAATGTGTACATGTTATTTAAATTTAGAAAATGTACATGTATGATACTGATTGTGCGAGCACATATTGCCTTGTTGGTAGAGGCCCACACGCTGACACTGTGACAGTTGCAGACATAAACATCGACTGAATCACTCACAGCAAGCATCCAAATCCACCAGGTTTATTTTTTGGATATTGCAGTAGGTTCATTGTGCAGAGATACAACTTTTGAACACACTGTGGGGCAGACACAGTGAAATAAGTGCATAAGTGAGACCAGTGAAAAACATAAGTCACAAGGGTCCTAATGCAGTTACACTACACAGCAATTTCCAGCCCTTCACCAGATCACAAAAAAGTTGCGGACTAAAATGCGGGCACTCGTATATTAGATTTGAAGCTCTTTTTTAAAAAAAAAATATTTAACAAGCAGCTTACCCCAGTTTGGTTACGATAATTTTGAGGGTAACAATAACATTCAGCTTCAAGAGCAAGTGTGACAGTGGCAAATCATGACGATGAGCCGTGTGAAACATATGCTAGTGCGGTATCAATTCACACAAAGATATTACGCATTGCACGAACTAAGTTAAAGTGCCTCTAATGTCAGTTTTTGAAGTAAAATTGTATCGGTAGACTGTTAAAATCTGATTCCAATGATACAAGTCATTTCGCTCTAAGGTGAACCGATCAGCCGTTATGACTGAAGAAAGGATCAGAGAAGCTCGATTTTCCGATCACTGACGGAAACGCTCCTGAAAGATCCGAGCAATCAGCTGGCGGCAGACATCTTTCCAAACTGTCCCACAACTCGTACAATAAATTTCTGACGTTTCTTCCGGTCTCGGCAGTAGCAGCAAATAGTACCTATCTATTTAACTTGAAATTCCGGCTGGTCAGCAAGTAATGCGTGTTGGACAACAGATCGACGAACTTCACAATGTGAAGCTTATGCAAAGCACATACTGGTAAGTGTGTCGGAGAAGCGTCGCCTTACCGATAGATAGGGAGGTAGGCGGGCCGGTCTCAGACTGATCAGATGGCATTCGGTAGCATGGCACAGCTACGTCAGGCTGTATCACAATATTCAAAATAATCGTACAGCAACTGATTCTGCGGGGAAAAAAGAGTGTTTCTTATAGATCATGACATGTACGACAACGTTGATGAACAGCGCTCTTACATTGTCAGTCAACGGCAACGGCCACTTGTTATTATCAGAAGTGTATGTTTTCTGCCAGTGCTGCCACGGTCTAATTTTTCGAAGACTGCTGGAGGCAAATCGTCCAGCACTTTCGTCCAGACATGGATGAGAAGCCGTAGAAATAATTCATATTCACTTTTCAATGCACAAATTGATTGGATCATGCGCCGCACCACAGAGGGAAGGAGGCAGGGAATCCAGTGGACGCTGACCTCAATGCTGGATGACCTCGACTACGCCGATGATATCGGGCTGCAATGCACAATCGACTTCAAGGCTATGAAATGTCAATGTGTTGTGACAACAGCATTCCTGGCAGTGACGTGATGTTCCCGATTTGTGTGTGGCAACATAAAATGTGATGACGCGGAATGGAATGCTGTTTAGATCCAACCCAGCTTCGGACCAGGGTTGAACTGTACCCTGCTCCAACCCAGGCTGTGTCAAGTGTAAATACTCCATCTGATCTCAGGTTTGGGTGCAAGTACAACCCAGGTTGATGTGCAAACAGCCTCAGCATCATATATTTACCAACAAAACTGGCTTGATTATATTTAGATGAGATTTGTTACTTCTCATCACCCAGATTATTTGTCTGAATAAGCATTGATTTGTAAAATCTGGAAAATAAGTTGTGATTGTTTTATGTGTGCAGCCTACCATATCTGTGGGCAATAGTAATTTTTTAGACATAACAAATTTTGCTGACGATAGTTATGTATGTATTGAGGACGGATTACACTGATTAATTTTTTTTTTCACTGTACATGCAATGTTGAAGGAAGAAATGCTTTAATTCACTAATTGATGGTGCATGTATTGTAATGTAATTTTGCTCAGTCAACAGGGATTTGCTCACTATACATGTATGTACTGTTGCAAGCTGTTGACCATTGAAAAATATAACATGATACTATTAATTTACAGGTGTCATGGAAATTGTGTTGTTTGGCGTGTGCTTGATGGGTTCTGCTGTTGCTTGAGTCACCATCAGTCAGTGTGGGCTAAAGTTCTGAGCCGCAGGTATTATTGCTCCCTCTCTCTCTCCTTTATCTCAAACACACACACACACATTGAAAAAAATTGAAGAAATGTATGCAGAAAGACACGAAGACTGAGGAGTAAGTATCTTACAGACATGTAGTGTACAGTGAAAAAGTGAAAGTGCTGTTAGTGTTAGGACCACTGAAAATAGTAGTTATTTCTCCAGGTATTATATGGCGTCAGCTTAGATTTACCATCAAGAAGTTTTGACATTCCAAATCCAAAATTAATTCCATATGTAAAGGTACAAACATATGACATATCAAATTCTAAATAAGATGCCACATCCTGTGTGTTGATAACACTTTTATTTCTGGTATTGCACTGCACAAACAGCATTGTGTACATAACCATTTACATTGTCACGAAAGTTTACTACACATATTTTCACAGCAATAATGCCAAGAAGATACTATAAAAACCACCGTAGCAAGATTGTTCAATAAATTATTTATTATCAGCTAGAGGGAAGCAGTTTTTGAAGCACAAAAAACTGAACATGCTTAGGAGGAAGAAAGTATGTAAACGTGACAACATTTTTCAATTTTCAAAAGAAATTGATCTCTTAAATAAAGCCTGGGGGAAACAAAATGTGGTATATCCTATATCATTTATTATGTGTTTATCCCACTGTCAGGTATTCTGTCGTTGTCCCACTGTCAGGTATTCTGTCACCGTGACATGTATTTTCAGCATCTTTTATAACCATAATACATTTTGTGTTGTCTATGTATAAAATGACATCAGCAGTTCTTTATCATGTACTGCAACCATGCCTTACATTCCAGGAAGGCCTGCCGAACACTGCACACAAGCCAGGGACACACTGACACTCGATGTAAATTCATGCACCGCACTGAAGCTGAATGCAGTAAAGCATTGTAACCCATATCATACTGAGGCTATAAGATTCAAATTTATACACTGTCATATGCAAGCTGCATAACAGTACTTACAGATAATGATATAGACCAATGAAAAGGGTGGTGCCAGAATAGCTTGGCACCTCTATTCTGGCACCACCCTTAATAAACCACTTTAGGCTAACTTATTTTACACACTGGTGTATTCTGAATGATAAGGGTGTGCATAACAGCAAATGGTAATGTTGATGACACAGCTGCAGCACCAGCCCTGAAACTAAAGTGAAAGTCTAAAAATTTTGCCCACCAGCCTTTGGCTAGTGCTTTCGAGTTTTATTAACAAACTGAAAATGTTTCGGATTTAGGTTGGAAAAAGTACTGATTGCAAAACGCACGAGCACACTCGCATTTGGTGAGTGGAATTTTTGTTTTTACTAACCCAAAAACAAATCACTCGCCATGGCTAGTGAATTACTCGCCATTGTCAGGGCTGAGCACTGCATGTTAATTGTTATGGAGGCCCATTCACTCAGGGTTATTATAAGAGAAAACAAAGTAAGCAAAACACTGTAAAGGCTCTATCAATTAAGTCAAATGAGCAAACCAGCATAACATAAAACAGGGATCATACAACAGTGGGATAAATACATTAAACCATGGCTGCTACTGGGTTTTGCAAGCCTCGGCATGCTTTTTGGCTCACGTGTGAAGTGAAAGTGAGTATGTTCTGGGCCGGTGGTCGTCATCTGTCCTCCAGTGTCCGTGGTAAACGTTAACGTTGGCATTTTTCAGAGACTATTCAAGCCACAGTCTGCAAGTTTGGTCCAAGGATACTTTGTGGCAAGATCTTTCTAAACATACTAATGTGAGTGACCTCTCACAAAGGTCAAGGGGATCAGGGAATCGGTGAAAAATAGCTGTATTTTGACATAATTTATTTTTCAACAAATGCTATTGACAACTTCAAACCCAAACGTGGTACAAAGATACCTGATGTGAAGACCTTTCTATGCATACTTATTTTGTTGATCCCTTGCAAAAGTAAAGGGTCACAAGAGGTCGGCAAATGTGTGTAAAATGCCAATTAGTGATAGAATTATAGTTATCAACAGTATTGCAAACTTTCTCAATCAAACGTGGCATAGAGGAAGCTGATGATGATAAGACCTTCCTATGTATACCTTCCTATGTATACTAATTTAGTCAACTCATCACAAAGGCAACGGGTCACGAGGTTTGACACTGATGTGTGAAAACTTATTACATTGTGAGAAAACATGGATTTTGGTGGTGCTTAAGCCATCCCTTCACCGATTGTCACAAAGGTCGCACATGTAGATGGAAACATGTCAGCCATAAAGGCTTTGGCTTTCTTGTTACACACAGTACTTGCAGGACCTTGGAGTCAGAGCTTGTGTGTGAACAGCATGTTTCAGCTTGTAAATCATCACCACTCATGCCTTTGGTTTAACGTACACATAATGTCCCCATCAGGGATTATTAGTCGTATTGTATCGTATAGCAAGTCAATGCATTAACTACAAATTTTAAATGTAATTGAATCCTATTGTATGATAAAACATATTTTAGTTCAAATATGTAATATGACATTACAGCACAATAGCAAACTACATGTATGTACCATTTCTGCACTTTCTAACATCTGTTGTGTATTTTGCACAACATCCTTTCTTCATGTACATGTATTTGTCTTACAGTTATATGTAATTGTCGTACAGTGACACACAAACAGATGTCAGACCTTATTATCCTATATTTTTCTTTCACATATATTGCAGGCATTACAGCCTACGGACTGCTAACTCAGAGGCGCTGTGGAATTCTGGGAAGCTGCATCAGATTTAGAGTGGCTTTGCAATTATGTACACTAAAGGGCATTATTGATAACTAGTGGCCTTATCTAAGCATAGTATGTTACATGCCTCGTATAGCTATTTGCACAATAAATAATTTTTACAAAAATCATGAGAATTTGACTTTTATAGACGCCAATGAGCACACAATATAAGGATCAAAGTCTTCCAGCACTGCGGATTGTTTTTAAAAGGTTCATTGGAATGAATCCTCGACCATCTTCAGCCATTCACTGAAAGAAAATAGCACATACACTGCACAAGGAGCAAAACGATATTGTAAACTTTGTGTCATGTAAGGGTCACAGCATCATGCACATGATGACATAACGTGAAGCCTATGATTTTCCTGCTAGTGATAATACATCTATTTATCTTCAGAAGGCTCACTAACTTACTTTTTTTTTTTTTTTCATATTTTAAATCCCCCACCCGGGTCTGCCCTGGGGGACTTGGGTGGGGTAACTACTTTTTAGTTCCCAGGGTCACCCTGGTCAGCCCCACAGGGTGGATTTTCTTCTGTATTCTGGGGCATGTGTTTCTGTCTACCCTTGGTCCATTCACCTGTATTTTCTCTTTTTAAACTCTCCCTACTGTCTGCGCTGCCTGTATCTCTTGATATTGGATGTGTGTTGCTAAATGGTCTTGGCTTTATTTAGGCCCCATGTCGTAGGTTTATTTAACGTATTGGACCGGCTGGTGACATACATTCAATATTCTTTTTTTTTTTTCCACAAGCAGTGCAGGCACGTCCTGAGAAAGCCTTGTTGCTGTCGGGACGTTAAGCAATGTACAATCATATTTTAAATAACGAAATGGACTAGGAAAGTAAATATTACACGGGATAGGGTATCACAGTGGTGCAAAACATGTGACATATAAGTCAATAGCCGCACTTGCCCACACAAGCGTACACACATGCACATAACGCACAGGTACTGAGATGTGTTAGGGCCTGAGATCCCTGTCCCCATTGCTCCAGCAACAGGGTACAGAATCGCAGGCCATGGCACAAACGGCATACTGCTTGCATACTGACACACATTAACCTTCCCACACGCATACACAGCACACTGCGACACATTATTTTGGTCTTAACATCGTTCATGTCAGTGCAGCCACCAGCGCTATGAACAGTACCCGTGGATGTGCGCACTTCGGGACCAATAACATCGATGCCGACATATCTGAAAAGAATTATGAGCCCATGTAAAATGAAAGTTAGAGATCCATACAGCAGCTGCACAATTATTGAAATGTGCAAAAAAAAAGAAGTCCTATTTATATTATATGGTTGTGTTTCCCTATAGCTGCGTGACAATGGTGCACTGTGTGACACAGCAACAAAGTAGCTGAGCAGCAGGCAGAAAATCACTTGTGTGTTTCCATATAGCGACATGACAGGCAGCATCGCGCCCGTTTAAAATTTTTTTTATATATGTTGCTGGTTGCTCTAGCTCAGTTTCTGTCAACGGAAAATTTCCATATTACGATGGACAATTTTTGAGAGGGACGAACGAAATGGGAGGCCGTCTGTTCCTGGGATGAACAAATAAGTCTTGAGAAAAACCCAAATTTATCCCAGCTGTGTTTCAAGTACGCGACGAACTGTAGGATGCCTGGGATGGAATTTTGGCATACATGCGAAGCAAGAGTGAGTCTATGTTCTGGGCCAGTGGTCATCTGTCTGCTGTTTCTTGTCAGTCCGCCATCGTCCGTGGTAAACTTTAACATTGGCATTTTCTACGAGACTAAGGCCACCGGGAATCAGGAAATAGGTCCAAAATAGCCATATTTTGACAAAATGCAATATTTAAAAAAAAAAAATACTATTCACAACTTCAAACACACACTTTGTACAAAGGTACCTGATGGTAAGACCTTTCTATGAATACTACATTTGTAATATGGTTGACCCCGCAGAGAGGTCAAGGGTCACAAGAGAACAGGAAATGGGTCAAAAATAGCAAATATATATTGACAAAAGATGTTTATTCCAGGGGTCAAAATCTTCCGCTTTTCCGCGGATATCAGCGTTAATTAAAAAAAATCCGATTAAAAAAAAAAGGCATTTCCGCGTGGAAAAAAATAAAACGTAAAAAATCTGAAACGGTCGTGGTTCTTAAACGGCGCAGGTCCACAAGTTGTCAGATTCGTTTATCGTTAACTTTAGGCAAGCTATGTTTTTCCAAGATGGCGTCTAGCGATGCAGGACACATTGTTGCTCGCGGCTAAACTTTTAATGAAACGGGAGTGAGAAATTGATTGTACATTGTACATTGCTTAACGTCCCGACAGCAACAAGGCTTTCTCAGGACGTGCCTGCACTGCTTGTGAAAAAAAAAAAAACTAAACAGAACATTGAATGTATGTCGCCAGCCGGTCAAACACATTAAATAAACCTAACACATGGGGCCTAAATAAAGCCAAGACCATTTAGCAACACACATCCAATATCAAGAGCTACAGGCAGTGCAGACAGTAGGGAGAGTTTTAAAAAGGCAAATACAGGTGAATGGACAAAGGGTAGACAGAAACATATGCCCCAGAATAGAGAAAAACCCACCCTGTGGGGCTGACCAGGGTGACCCTGGGAACTAAAAAATACCTAACCCCACCCAAGTCCCCCAGGGCAGACCCGGGTGGGGGGGGGGGGGGAGTGAGAAAGATTGATTGTACATTGCTTAACGTCCCGACAGCAACAAGGCTTTGGGAGTGAGAAAGAAATGGAGGTGGGAGTGGTGTGAAAAATCGATGAACGTTAAGTCGAACCCTGACATGTCTGAACGGATATAAGAGCACATTTTAAAGCTGGAATCGGTGGAAGGCCCGCCAACATTGTGTACCGTGATTCTTCGCGACCACCCCCCCCCCCCCCTGCCCCCGGAATCAATGTGTCGCTTGCCAATGTTTGGATATAATGGTAGTTATCATTGACATTTCTGTAAACTCTTTCTGGCACAAAGGTAGCTGATGATAAGACCTTTATATGCATACTAATTTAGTCGACTCATCGCAATGGGCATGGGGTTTGAATGATGTGTGAGAAATGCTTACATATTGCGAAAAAATGGATTTTGCTGGTGCAGAAGGCAGCCCTTATTGTCACAAAAGTCACAGATATGTTGACTGGTCATATGTGAGCTATAAGTATAACAGCTTTGTCTTTTTTGTTTTGTTATGCTGTTTGTTCCGATGACTGACAGTTTTCAAGTAGAAAGCATGTTGCTCAAAGTCATGCACCATTCACAGCAGAATCACTCAATGAGGTGATAAAATGTCAAACTGCTGTCGCGTCACACAACTAGAAAACCTCGTATTCTCATATTTTATTGCTATTATGTTCTTGACTTGGATCAGTTACCTCATTGGGGGGGGGGGGGGGGGGTTGCAGCTTCATGTATTGGACCCACAACCTGACACAAAAGGCCTTGCGACACCAGACCTTGCGTGTGGGGGGGGGGGGGGGGCTGACAGATTGCACACTGGCACACACAGATCAAATGACACAAGCTGTATCCCCATACACGGCAAGTCTTGCAAAACAACTAACAAAAATAACAATAACAGCAAAGCCCTTGGCTTTAGGCTCATGTGCGTGACCAGTCCGCATAATTAATCTGATCTTTGAGATCTCTACCTTTCAAGTGTTCAAATTTTCTAAAATAAGTAAAGGGTTGGTTTTTGCATCTTCAAAGTCTCAGAATTTGTGCGTTTGCCGCACGTTTACTAATCACCCTTGACCATGTGAGTAGTGAAAAGTAGTATGTATACAAAAGTCCAATTACTGACCTTTGTGCCCATTTTGGTTGTAAACGTTTGAAATAAAAGGAAATATAACAGCTATCACTCTACAAAACACTTTTTTTAAACTTTCTGATCACTTGTGACCTTTGACAAATCAGAGACATCACCCAAAATAGCACGCATAAAAAAGGTGTTAATCATCAGGCATCTTGGTATCAAGTTTGTAAATAGTATTTTTGAAAACAGGTCCAAAATGGCTTTTTGTGACCTATGTCCTAATAAATTGACTTTTCAAGAGGTCATCACAAGGTCAGATATAACAAAAGCAGATATAGCAGCAATGTTTTAAAGGTCAAACCAGAAGTGGTTCAACGTAAACTACTTTGTTTATACTGGCGCTTATAACATGAGTTTACTGTACGTCTGGGTTTGATGTTGTGAATAGTATTTGAGAAAAACGAATGTTCTCAAAATACAGCTAATTGTACCTTATTTCCTCATCCCCTTTGACTTTCAGGTACGTCACTGAAAATGCCATGTTATGAAAGGTCTTGCCAAAAGGTATCCCTGTGGCTTCTCTGAGAAAGTGCCAAAGGGTAAAGTTACCATGGACAGACGACCACTTGCATATCCTACCTGAGCCAAAAATGGCAGAATTGTCCAAGTCGTATTTGACACTTTCAACAGAGACTGATTCTGTAGGTCTCTTCCGTCAGATGCACTATTTTTGCAGTCTGTTATGCTTTAGTGTAACTGGAAACAATTTGACATGCCATGAGGGGGCATGGCAGAGGTGCAATCACATAAATGCATTCATCTGGGTGGCTTGGCCATAGAGCGTTCGACTTTTGTCCAAAAGGTGGTGGGTTTGAAGCCAGATGGGGTAAAAATGTGTTCAAACCCTATCCAGTGTCTCATGTTTAAAATCACCTTGTAGAAGTTAAGCCCCAATTGTCATCAGAATAAAAATGATGTGAATATGCACGCAGCCACCAGTACTGTTCACAGTACTGGTGACCTCACAGTACTGGAGATTGCATGTACAGGGAGGCCAATCATATCAGTACATTCATATTCTACCTTAATTATTTACAGAACTTATGACGTTTCAATAAGACTGCACAACAAAATAAGAGGACTTTCTCTAAAGCAATTGACACATGGAGTCAAAAATTATGATCTACAGAATATTAACACAAGTTTTTATGTTTCTGTAACAACTGCACAACAGTAAAACATTAGCGTTTAGGGCTTAATGTCTTGTCCAGTCCACCATGAAGGTGATGTCAAAGATGAGGCACAGAATAAAAGCAACTGGATTTACTAAACGCGTAAAATGCGCAAGTGACAGAATGTACATGACATGTAATGTTCTGTGGCCCTAAACTTCCTGTGTGTTCCCATCACCAATGACAGTCCCATTTCAATTTACATTAGTTGTGCCAGGGGCGGGAGCATCCAAGTGTTTGACACTGTTGCGCCATAGTACAATGAACACCAATGCTTGATGACTCGGACATCTGCACACACACACAAATTCAATGTGCATTCAACTACAGGAATGATGCAACATTAAAAGAAACAAGAAAGGCAAAGCCCGTATGGCTCACATGTATGCACTAATGTATGACCCAGGCATGGGTATTGTCCTTGGATCCACGGAAAATAATTTCACATTCTTCGGGGGAAAAAGACAAATCCTCGCATTTTATTTCTGTTGCTGCCATCTATTAGTAAAGCAGACAAGACTTGGGCACGGGAATTGTCCGCGGCCCGCACTGGTCACTGTTGGAGTGTGCCGCACGCTGCGCAGTAAAGCTAGGCGGGCAGACGCATACTATGTTTGATTATTCTGCCGGAGCAAGGTGTCGAACCTACCCCCCCCCCCCCCCCCCCCCCCCGGAAGCAAGGCCTCCTTTTTTTTTTATCAGGCTCGAGGTCCTGGACCCCCTAGTTTCAGCTGATTATTGCTTGGGCAATTCCCATGCCTGATGACCTTTGTGACAATAAGTAAAGGGTTGGCTTCAGTGCCAGAAAAATCCATGTTTTCTCAAATTTTAAGCATTTATCACACATCTGTCAAACCCCTGTGACCCTTGACCTATATAATGAGTCAAATGAATTAGTATGCAAAGGAAGGTCTTATCATCAGCTACCTTTGTGCCCAAAACAGTTTGCAAAAATGTTGATAATAGCTACAATTTTATGCAAAATTGGCATTTTACACACATTTGCCAACCTCTTGTGACCCTTGACCTGTCCGAGGGATCATCAAAATTTGTATGCATATATAGATCTTATCTTTGTACGAAGTTTGCGTTTGAAATTGTGAATAGTATTTGAGAAAATAGAAATTTGTCAAAATATTGCTATTTTTCAAATGTTCCCTGATCTTTTGTTACCCTTGACCTTTGAGAGAGGTCACTCATATTGGTATGTTTAGAAAGGTCTTTCCATAAAGTATCCTTGGACACAGTTTAAAGACTGGCTTGATCAGTCTCCGAGAATATGCCCATGTTAAAGTTTACCACGGACGACATATGAATGACCACTGGCCCAGAACATAGACTCCTCACTTTTGCTAGACAAGTGAGCAAAAAAAAGGCGAAGTCCTTAAGGCTGAAGTGCACAACTGATCCACCGAATTATGTATAATCTGACCTTTGTGGCCTTGACCAGAAATGACAATGCACATGTTCACGTGTCCTAAAGAAGTAAAAAGCTGGCCTTTGTACATAGGTAACTCACGTTTCGCCAAAATTAACAAATTTTTTGCACATCTGTCAACGCCTCATGACCCTCATGTTTTACAAGCATCAACCAATTAGACAAGTCAACCAGTTGTAAATAATAATAAGAGGGGCAAAGCCCTTATGGCCCACATGTATCGACCGATCCACACCTGTCTGAAAGTTTCTTCTCAAATTATGGCTATTTGTTACCTATTTCCTGAGCTCTTGTGACCCTTGACCATTCCAAGAGGTCATCCAAATTAGTATGGATAGATAGATCTTACCATCAGATATATCTGTAGCAAGCTTTGGTTTAGAGTTGTGAATAGTAATTGAGAAAAAAATATTTTGTAAAAATATGGTCATTTTGGACCTATTTCTTGAGCTCTTCCGTCTTGTGACCCTTGACGTTCCAAGGGATCAACCAAATTAGTGTGCGTATAAAGGTTTTACGATCAGGTATCTTTGTACCCGGTTTATGTTTGAAGCTGTGAATAGTATTTTTGAAAAAAATAAATGATGTCCCACTATAGCTATTTTTGATATATTTCCTGATCTCCTGTGACCTTGACCTTTGTGCGAGGTCACTTAACTTGGTATGTTTATAAAGGTCTTGCCACAAAGTATACTTGGGCCAAGTTTGAAGACTGTAGCCTGAATAGTCTCCGAGAAAATGCCAACGTTCAAGTTTACTGTGGGTGGATGATGGACCACTGGCCCAGAACATACTCACGTTTGCTTCACACGTGCACCAAAAGTATCCATCCTTTGATGCAAACAACAGATCAAAACTCCAGACAAACGTACTAACTGCGCTTTTTTTGAGGGAAAGACTAAATTGCAATATCACATTTTTTGGGTGTCCAGGCTTATTAAATCCACTGTTAGCGTCTGAAGATGCATTTGTTCACCAACCTCTGATTTCCAGAAATCGTCTATTAGCATAACAAGAATGGCAAACCCTGTGACTTTGACCTTTGCAACAGGTCAATAAATAAGCAAGTGTTTAATGTTGTAACAGCAATACAGGGTTGGCTGTTGTACCTGTAAATTCTGTTTTCTTAAAATTTATGCATTTTTCATGCTTTTATCAACCTCCCATGACCCTTGGTTTTTGCAATTAGAGAACTAAATTACTATGCATAGAATTGGCTACCTTTTTGCAAAACTGGGTTGAAAAGCATTGCAGAAATTTGATTAAAACTAAAATTATAAAAACAAAAGTAATAACAAAGAACACTGTCAATCTCTTGTGAACCAAGGCCTTTCTCAGGGGTTGTCCAAATTAACATGCATCCCTGTACATAAGTTGGGATGGAAGGTGTAAACAGTATTTGTGAAAAAAACACTTTTTTTGGGTCAAACAATAACTGTGACACTATTTGCTGATCTCTACCTTTCCAACGGGTCATCAAAATCAGTGTGCAGTGAAAGATGGAATGTTCCACCAATGGAATGTTCACCTTATTTCAAGGAAAAAAAATTGACGGGGACAGAAAAATGGTGGAAAGCTGTCCATGACCAGGACGGACACATCCTAAGACAAGAATGGCAAAGCCCTTACGGATGACGTGTATCAACCGATCCAAACATTTCTGATAAAAAACGTTTCTTGTCAAAATATGGCTATTTTTTAAAAACTATTTCCTGAGCTCTTGTGACCCTTGACCCCTCCAAGGGGTCATCCAAATTAATATGCATGGATAGGTCTTACCATCAGGTATCTCTGTAGCAAGTTTGGGTTTGAAGTTGTGAATAGTTTGAGAAAAAAAAAATTTGTCCAAGAGATCAACCAAATTGGTGTGCATATACAGGTCTTACAATCAGGTATCTTTGTACCAGGTTTGGGTTTGAAGTTGTGAATAGTATGTTAGAAAAATTAACTTATGTCCCAAAATAGCCTCTTTTGATATATTTCCTGACCTCCAGTGACCTTGACCTTTGTGCGTGGTCACTGAAATTGATATGTTTAAAAATGTCTTGCCACTAAGTACCCTTGGGCCAAGTTTGAAGACTGTAGCTTGAATAGTCTCCGAGAAAATGCCAACGTTCAAGTTTACCACGGACGACATGTGAGCCCCAAAAAACTTATCCCTGCACCTTTCAAGTTCAAGTCCGCGATGGGCTGTAAAGCACCTGGGACAGATTTTTTGTTATGCTTTTCATCCTGATATGGACAGTTATAAATCCTGATGAAAAGCCTGAATGTCTTACCATCAGGTATCTTTGTACCAATTTGCGAATCAATGTGCGAATAGTATTTGAGAAAGACATTGTCAAAATAGGGTTTTTTTTTTACCCAGGTCCTGCTCCCCCGCGACCCTGACCTAAAAGACAGGGTACTCAAATTGGTATGTTTAGAAACTATTGCCCAAAAGTATCCTTGGGCTTAGTTGGGGTGGGGGTCCAATGGTCTTTGTTATTGTACCCAGTTAGGCCATCTCTTTTACATAACCGCCGACCTCTTGCGGCCTTTGACCTTTCCAAGCAGTCATCAAATTAATAAGTATAGTAGGTGCTAGTCACTTACCACGGGGGGGGGTGGGGGGGGGGGGGGGGGGGGGGGGGGGGGGGGATTCCAACCTTTTGTTTAGGACTTTCATTACATGACAAGAGTCCTCCGCAACACGAGACTGTCTTCCAGTGGTTGAAAAATCTACCGGGAAGGGGGGGGGGGGGGGGGGGGGGGGGATAACACCCCAAACAGGACAAGGACCAGTGGACCCCCACCTCCCCGGATAGGCAGATCTAACCATCAGGTATTTTGGTGTGAGGTTGACAATAGTTTTTCAGAATGTATCTACATACCGATTTTTGGACAAAGTTGCTGAAACTTGTACATTTTTGTTTACACAGGTCCTGCCACAAAGTATCGTTGGGTGAATTATGTCACAAAGTATTGTTGGGTCAATTATGAAGATTGTGGTTTCAGTAGTCTCGGAATAAATGTCAACATTACAGTTTACCACACAGAAAGTATGTGTGTGTGTGTGTGTGTGTGGGGGGGGGGGGGGTGTAAGAATTCGCTCACCCCACAAAAGACCTTCCAGTGTCTAAAAAATCTAACAGGAGGGGGGGGGGGGCGTTGTAACACCCCAAAAAGAGTCCTCCCCACACACCCCCGTCCGCCCCTGCATAGGAAGGTCTAACCATCAGGTATTTTGGATGTGAGGTTGACAATGTTTGCCACAATGTATCAAAATAAAGCCTTTTGAGAAATTCGCTGAAACTGGTACATGTTTATTTACACCATTGGACCCCCACCTCCCCGAATAGGCAGATCTAACTATCAGGTCTTTTGGTGTGAGGTTGACAATAGTTTTACAGAACTTGTACATTTTTGTTTACACTGGTCCTGTCACAAAGTATCGTTGGGTGAATTATGCCACAAAGTATTGTTGGGTCAATTATAAAGATTGTGGCTTGAGTAGTCTCAGAACAAAAGTTCAACATTACAGTTTACAATAGACAATGACAGCTTCTGGCCCAGCAAATAGACTCCCTTTTGCTATCACATGAGTCAACAACATTGGCCATCTGCATGTTTATAATATAACTTGACACAGTTAACTAATATAAACACACAGTTTAAAATAGTAGTAAAATACCATGACTCCACACTGATTTTAGGCTGAGCATGATGCCCCCTAGTCACAGGTGACAGCAGCTCCAGGGACCTGGCTATATAATCACCAATGCTCTGAAAGCAAACATACGCTGCTATGTATTGTTTTATAACTGATAATAATAATCCTATAATGAAGCATTAGCACACAATAAAATGTGACACAGGCCTCTAATATTTGGTTTCAACAGTGGATCACGCGATCCTTGCAACTGTGTTTCCCCTCTCTATTGCACTTTGCATCTATTGTTTACCGGGCTCTGTAAAAACAATAATGACAGATCTACCCTCTCATCCATTCATCACCCACCATCACCACCCTCCTCCCTCTTGCCAGTCAGTGTGTGTAAGCAGGGGTGGATCTAGGACAAAAAAAAAATATTTTAAATGCCACAACAAAATCCCTTTTGGGGGAGTTTTGGCCCCCCCCCCCCCCCCCCAAACCCAATCTATAGAAAAAATATTTGCAATGCTATAACAAATTCCCCTTTGTAGGAATTTAGACCACCACCTCCTCCCCCCCCCCCCCCCCCCCCCATGTTTGATAATTTGGTGAGTGGTGAGAGTCTTGACACACACATGCCTACACCCCCCCCCCCCACCACCACCACCACCACCACCACTCCCACCCCAAGTTGTTTTATTTTTTGGTCAATGGACTCAAGGTCTACCATGGACGAGGTCTTTTGTGTCAGGTTGAAGGTCCCAAACAAAAAGTTGACCCCCCCCCCCCCCCTCCAGACAAATGTCCAACAGCACATCAATACTGATGGGGGACTATTTACACTAATTACAGGCTCACCGTTTTTATTATTTTAGTGTTAGCAAACCCACAGACACTAGCTGCATACAAATACACCAACATGTATCATGCACAATCACTGGCCGCATTAAAATATATACCAAAGTTACGAACCGACTGCATTGTGGTGTGAGGAGCGTGCACCAACTCTGGTTTGTGGACTTGTGACTGCACATCTTTTCAATGGATTGTTTCACCAATTCGCTGCACCTGTGATCTAAATCCACTGCAGTGAACAAGGTTCTGAAATGAAACAAATAGGAGAATAACTCTGAGATAGCTTAACTGGTATCTATTCTGTAAAAAAAAAATGTCAGATGCTGTATTGCTGATACTTTTATGACTGAAATGAAAATTCCGACCCATCAGACCCTGGCAGAATTGTTCTTTTTAAAAAGGTTAGTTATTGGGGTTTAACGCTGAGCAGGCGACTAAGGCCATCTCACGGCAGTTTTTAAAAAGGGTGGGCTGGGGAGGGGGGAGGGGGGATAGAACCCCTAGGACCAACCCCACCCTGGATGCACCCCCGCATTGATGATTAAAACGCAATGTGTTGCTGGCCTTTGGATAAATAACTATTGGCTAAATCAGTAAATGAAGCTCCAGCCATCCAGTTAAAAAATGCAATGCAGTATGTGACCTCTGCATTATCACCTGTTGCACTGTCAGTCCTGAGTTTTAGTACAATATGTAGTAACATTGTCACACTTGTAGTTGTACTAAAACATACTGTAGTGCTCTACCTCCTGCATAATATTAATAACCACAGGCACGCCCTCTACGCATGCTTTAACACTTAAAGTACATTGAAAATTACATTTTACATTTTAACTGAATGACCATGCATTGTTAAACAAATCTGCAATATAAGCGTGTATTAAAATACAACAAATACCCAACAGCAGCAAACATAAGACATGATGGGAAACTATTCGTAGGTTCAGATTTGTTAAACTTCAACACTAACCCAGTGCATTGTGGTGTGGTGCATTGTGATGACCTCACCTGCAATTCAATCAGTTTCAAATTATTATACACAGGAATAAATCTGGTAGCTGGCAAAGAATATGCTGTACTCCACTTACTGTTTTATCACTAAAATGAAATTGACAGTATTTTTTAAACTACAACTTTGAAACCTACCAAACTGGTTATAACTAGATAATGTATTTAGAATAAGTATACAACAAAGCACATAACATACACTACAAAATAACCCAAAAATAACAAATAACAAAAAGGATGAGCAACTGTCTGTAGGTTCAACATTGTTATAACAGAGTAACTAATTAAAACACAGACTGCATGCATACCCTACATGAGTGTCTAAGAACAAACCAATTGACCGCGTTGTATAGGTATCCACATGGATTTGCAGTACAATTATAGCATGGGGATATGCATCATGTTGATCTGACATGCAGTGCAGTCATATTATCACAGGAAAACACATATGGTGTAGATGGCATAGAAAACTGGTATACATGCTGCATTGCTCCTACAAGTTTCCACTGAAATGCAAATTGCATCCTTCCTGAAACTAATACTAACAAACCTTACCATATCAGTTGTTGTTGGATTATGTGATCGTTTTGTTTTTGACACTAAACTATCAAAACTTACAGTACACAATTAATGTACCATGATCATGTATTTAGATCAGATTTTCATCAAGCATATCACATGAACAAAATAATACCCAAGAACATCAAACACACAACACAAAAAACGGTGGGGGGGGGGGGGGGGGATTGGGGGGGTGGTAGTTAAAAGCAGTGATAGATAGGCTAGTTTTGATACTCGATAATAATATGTTTTGTTATGCATTTGGTACGTGCAGGCGGACAGAGGATACATTTCAGATACTTGGCAAACACACAGTTGCTGTGGTGAATGTACTACATCAATCTGAAGCGTGCTTATCGTGAGAAATGTATACACATAAACGGAGTACATACTGAACACATTCTTCGATATTGTTTTGTCTATCATCCTCTGATTTGAAGTATCCAACGAACTAAGCGATTCAACCGTGCTCCTGACCAGTTCCGGATGTTTACGTACAAAAACGGCGGGCTTTTCTAGTCATGCGCAGAGATCTCTAACCGTCAAAATCGTCTGCTACTGTTTCCAATGTAAACATTCACTTTTACTCATTTACTTTCAACTGTTTAGCGAAATTACAAAATATATGTATCACATACCTTCACCGACTCGATGTTGTCTGTCTGTGCGGCGGTTCATTTTTCAGTCGAATACTTCTTGTTCTTCCCGTCGAATAGAACACCACCAGACGGCAACGGACAGCGACAGCTGAGAAGCACGTTTACAACACAATTCATTCGTATTTATTCTAAAGCAGACCAGCAAACACGTGCTATACAATTTGCAACTTATCTTGTCAGTGTAGACTAGGGCTGAGTCCGGTTTATATGCTGTAGAACTAATGATAACCGCAGTGGCGTATCGGTGATGTCAGTGCCGCACCAAGCAGGAACACCTTTTTTTAGAAATATTTACATCCTTAGCAAGCAGCTTGCGGACTCAGATAGTTGCTGCTGACTGCATTGTATGGACTCGTGAATAACAGCACGAACAGGCAAACATCGGTCAGCCATCTTTGGGGCCAATCACTGTGAAACTACCCGCTGAAGCATCGGGGGTCGAAATTAAAATGGCAGCGCCCACTGTAAGGGGCATTAAGCGATGTACCGTTTTGCCGGATGTGCAAGAAAGTTACGTCCCGTTGCAAGCTCAGCTGCATGTCAACGGATTTTTCTCCGCGTACAGGCCCCGCATCGTAATTTCGGCTTCACCAAAAAGACTTTTTAAGACATAACGGAAACAAAATTTTAATAATATTGGGCATAAAAATTTGACGTTAGTCACTCTTTAAAGCTGCACAGAAAATGGCTCGAGGTGGGACAGAACACAAAGTTCTTCGCACAAAAAAGTCTGAATGCTGCATGTTTTTTACTGTACCTGAATACCATCTCCAAGGTCTTTAAAGACACCACCACAATGACCAGTCAAAGCAAGAAGAAGTTCGTGCAGCATTGCAAAGTTAGTAGTAGTCCATTCCCTTGCCTACAAACATGTTTAGAAATGGCGGTCAATTCTAGGATGGGTCAACTCCCTTTCCCGGAAACAGAAGTTAGACGAGTAGACCAATTTCAATGGAGACTTGCCCTCAACTGTGGACGACTCGCCCACGGCTATGGACGACTCAACGCGGAACAACTCACTATGTAAAAGTGGGAGGGTCTACAACAGAGTCTGCACTGACCGGATACAAATTGCATGAGCAGGATAAGTTTCACAACAACATAAAACTGATGTGGCAATTCAAATAGTACATCCATCACCGGCAATGGACACTGAACCGGCAACGTGTTCTAAGTATACCCGAGAGTCGTGACAGACAATTAGAGGCACGCATATTATCCACAGGCAACACTCCTAATCCTACGGTCAACTCAGCCATGTGTGCCGCGACGGTATTGTGCTTTTCATGTTGCAGTACCGGCACACACCGTTGTGACACGCACGCACACTGCACACACGCTGAGAGAGAGAGAGAGAGACTGAGAGAGCGAGAGAGCTCACATGTATGGACGAATAACTTGCCAGTCCGCTGCACTTAAAACGATAGAGTTTTAAAGAAACCCTTCAAAGTACTACTAATGACAAAAAGATATGCCTCTTACCTTGATTGACTGATTCCTTATAACCGTTTCCACGCTTCAGTCCTTCAACAGAGATGTAAGGCACACACCGTTGGAAACCACTACTGAACACTTTGGGCCGCACGTGACTCTGCCTTGACTGACACCGGCCAAATAGTCTATTACTAGTATTAGACCTAAATCAAATTAGGCAAATGTCCAGTACAACATAAACATAAAGGGTATTTAGTCAAACTCCATCGAACACGAATGAAACAGTATATATAGGCCTACTTTCAAGTATCTGGAGTGACCACACTCTGAATGAAAAACATTTTCAGTGACTATCAGTGTCAAACAATGTCCGACGGAGCCGTTTGACCTTGTACAAAAGTGGGCTGATTTAGATTTGTTAACAATCTAACTTTTCCTGTACAGCAGTTCACATTGCCTTCTTTTCTCTATTTCGTTTGTCCGTCGCCATACGTGTGTCCCACAGAACTGGTGTTGCTAGCGCTTAATGTCAGAAAGGATAAATTTAATACTCTTCTAAGCACACAATCTGATACGACACGAGTGGAATATGTTTTACTGGGTAGCTACACACACTGATACATCTTTCCCTATCAGAGTCATGGTCTGAACTGACCTGCGCCAAATTCTGACCCAATAACGAATCCAACGTAAATACTACTCCCCCCCCCCCCCCCCCACCCCCCCCCCCCCCCCCCACTCCACCAACCCACCCTTACGACATTTTCCAGGACTGATGCAACCACTGGAGATTAGGAAGTGCCGAGGAGATGAAAACACGATGTATATTACACACTACGGATCGCTTTACGACCATCCACTCGAACAGGCTTTAACCCATATCATACTGAGGCTAAAATCTTCAGATTTGTATACTGCCATATGCAAGTTACATTATAGTACTTACATATAAGGATATAGACCAATGGCTTTAGTTCAAGGGTGGTGCCAGAATAGCTGGCTTGGCGCCAACAGGCGCCAAGCTTTTCTGGCACTACCCTTGAACTATTTTAGTCCAACTTATTTCACACACTGATGTATTCCAAATAAGGGTTAAGTAAAATTTAAGTTTCTGTGTAAATCCGGCCCTAATGTACATGGTTAAGCCGGCCTTCGTGCACTGAAACCAATTCACACACTTCTGCCGGCACCTTCAACAATTATCTTTTGTTCAAACTGCTCCTCACATGAGAAACACATGTGATCTGTGGTCCAGCCCAGTGTTATTCGGTGATATCACTTCAACTTCTCAATTTCAGGGACACAGATACAAATCGAAAATACACTTTTTCACAGACCAATGAGCTCCGTTCCTCTCTCTCTCTCTCTCTCTCTTAGGACAGCTTTTAAGAGAGGCGTTCGCATGCCTAAAACTTTATCCAGAATAAAAAGTTTCATCATCATCATCATCATCATCATCATCATCATCATCTCTCTCTCTCTCTCTCTCTCTCTGCCCTTTCAAAATAATGCTAATAGCTCAGAACTTTCGTTTCCACTTTCTGTATTCTGGTTTTACAATCCTTCTTATAATAATTATAACTCTAAGCGTGCACTCACAACTCGCGCACGCATGCGCACGCCGTCTAGACAACGACTCACGTACCACAAATAGTGAAAAAATACATTAGTGTGACGACAGTCAGCTTGGGGGCGGGGTGGGGGGGGGGTGGGGTGGGGTGATATAGTGCTAGAACTGTTGAAAGAAGTGAGTTTTGAGGGTGGACTGGAAGGAGGAGAGAGAGAGAGAGAGAGTGTTTCTGACGGTCAATTCATGTATTCCGGACGTCGCCTCTTGCACTCATTCGAGTCAAAGACAGTACATTATTGTCTTCGTACTCTCTTTCGTCGAGTGAAGCATTCTAGCACTCTCCCACACTCCACTCCCTTCTATCTTGATTAACCCTTTCAGCGCCAACACCCTACAGCAGGAGATTGATTGACCATGATAATTCAAGGGTAGTGCCAAATACGCTTGGCGCCTTCAGGCGCCAAGCGTATTTGGCACTACCCTTGAATTATCATGGTCAATCCACCTCCTGCAAGTAGTAAATAGTCGTTAAGTAACACTTCCAAAATTCAGGAAATGCGCCCATGGTGCTAAAAGGGTTAAACTACCCGACTCTATATGGTTTATCACATCTGACAGAGCACAGTAAACAGACCACTGCCCCCAGCTCTAGTCTAAAACTGATCACCAATAGAAAGACCAGGCTATTCCTCTTGAACGACTAAAACTACACAGGCACTCACGGCACATGTGTAAATGTAGGTAGCACGTGGTACAGTTCCCAATATGCCCTCGCTTCCTGCGCGAGCTAATTTGAATCTGTGCTTGCAACGCACTAAGCTGAGAGGGCACTGAGCAGTATGTTTTATTTTTGTTATTTTAGCGACAAACAGACAGAGATACATAATACTTACTTTACTTACGCCTGTCACCCCTCCCAGGGTATAGGCCGTCGACGAGAGACATCCAGCGACTCCTATCCCGTGCTTCTCCTTCGATTTTACTCCAGGTGGTTCCCAGTCTCTTGATGTTTGCTTGGAGGTCTCGACGCCAGGTGTTTCTCGGCCTGCCTCTTTTCCTCTTTCCCTAGGGGTTCCATGACAATGCCTGCCTAGTGATGCTGGAAACTGGCTTTCTCAGACTGTGACACATCCATCCCCATCTTCTTCGCCCAATTTCATTCTCTGCTGTTATCTGCTCTGTTCTCTCCCAGAGTCTGACGTTGCTGATCTTCTCTGGCCAGTGGATTTTCAAGATTCTTCTAAGGCAACTGTTTATGAAGATCTGTACTCTATTGATTGTGTTTTTTTGCCAGCCTCCAAGTCTCTGCTCCATATAGGAGAACTGCTTTTACGTTGGAGTTGAAAATCCGGACTTTGGTGTGTTGTGACAGCTCTCTGGAACTCCACACTTTTTTTCAACTGGAGAAAGGCTGCTCTTGCTTTACCGATTCGTGCTCTGTCATCTGCATCAGTGCCGCCTTTTTTGTCGATGATGCTCCCGAGACAGGTGAAGGACTCCACCTCCTCCAACGGGGTGCCAGCAATCGAGACTGTATTCTGCTTCTTCTCTGCTCAGTGGTCCTCTTCATGACCCAGTCTATGGCCAGTAGGAAGAGGAACGGAGACAGCAGACACCCCTGCCTGACGCCGGTTCTGACCTGGAGCTCCCTGGTGAACTGCCTTTCGTGGATCACGCGACATGTCAAGCCATTGTAGCTGCTCTTGATCAGGCAGACGAGCTTTGCGGGTACCCCGTAGTGTCGTAGGAGTTTCCACAAAGTCTCTCGGTCCACGCTGTCAAATGCTTTCTCGTAATCCACAAAGTTGACGTACAGCGGGGAGCTCCACTCCAGAGACTGTTCCACGATGATGTGGAGAGTGGCAATCTGGTCTGTACATGAACTTTTTTTTTCTGAATCCTGCTTGCTGGTCTCTCAGCTGGGGGTCGACGGAGTTCTTCATTTTCTCCAGGATGATCCTGTTGAAGACCTTTCCTGGTACTGACAGCAAGGTGATTCCTCTTTAGTTGGAACACTTGCCGAGGTCGCCTTTCTTGAGAAGCTTGATTAGGTACCCCTCCTTCCAGTCAGCCGGCATCACCTCCTCTTCCCAGATCTTTCCGAACAGTGGATACAGCAGCTCTACTGTTGTCTCTAGGTCTGCTTTCAGAGCCTCCGCTGGGATGCCATCTGTCCCTGCTGCTTTGCCGTTCCTTAAAAATGCCACTGCTCTTCTGATCTCTTCCCGGCTGGGTCTGTCACAGCTGATAGGTAGGTCAGTCTCTGCTGGCTGGATGTCTGGGGGGTCGGGTGGGGTGGGTCTGTTCAGTAACTCTTCAAAATACTCGGCCCATCTGTCGAGTTGGTCTGCTCTGTCTGCAATAGGCTTGCCTTCTTTGTCTTTTACTGGTCTTTATGTATGGCCATACTTGCCCGACAATCTTCTGGTAATGTCGTAGAGCTGTTTTATGTTGCCGCTGCCTGCTGCCTTTTCTGCCTCTGCTGCCAGGCTGTCTGTGTAGGCCCTCTTGTCTGACCTGATACTCCTCTTTACCTCGCGGTTGGCTTCCGAGTATTCCTCCTGTGCCCTTGCTTTGGCTGCTCTCGTGCGACTGTTGTTGACAACTGCTTTTTTCTGCTTCCTCACTTCTATCTTCTTCAAGGTCTGTGCCGACAGCCAGTCCTTGTGATGGTGTTTCCTGAACCCTACAGTTTGCAGGTTGAGTTCAGTGCCTCTCTAACTGCATGCCTTCCACTGCTGCTCTGTGGTGACCGCCCCCTCTTCGTTTACTAGCTCCTGTGAAACCGGTTGGACAGCACCAGTTTGAACTCTTCTCTCAAGCCAGTCTCTCTCAGGAGGCCTATATTATTGCGCTGTCTTCTTGTTGTCTCTGTGCGGCTTTTCTTTAACTTGAGCTTTATTCTTAAGATAAGCAGGTGGTGTTCTGAGGCGACATCTGCTCCCCTCCTCACTCGAACATCTTGAAGGGATCTCCTAAATTTCTTGCTAATGTAGATATGGTATATTTGGTTCTCTGTAGTATGGTCAGGTGAGACCCAAGTTGCTTTGTGTATTCTTCTGTGCGGGAAGATGCGGCCTCCAATGAAAGTCTGTTTAGAACACAAAAGTCTTCAAACCTCTCCCCGTTCTCACTCATCTCCTCTAGTCCCTGTCTCCCCATCACCTCTTCGTATCCGGTGTTGTCCTCCCCTATTTTGACATTATAATCGCCCATGACGTTGGTGATGTCTCGCTCCGCACAATTGTCCACAGCACTCCGGAGTCGGTCGTAGAAATCTTGTTTCTCTTCCTCGTCACTGTCAGTGGGCGCATAACACTGGATGACGTTGAGTTTAATCTTTTTCCTGGTTCTAAAGGCTGCTGTGATAATTCTTGGCCATAGAGGTTCCCAGCCCATCAGCGCTCTCTGTGCCACTGGCCGTGACAGCATGAATGCTACACCTTCTGTAGGGGGGGGGGGGGGGGGGTCTCCTGGCTTCATGACGAATACAGAATCATCTCTCCACTTAACAGCCATTTCTGCCCAGACTGCGTCCATCTGGCTTCATTGATACCTAGAGGGAAAGGTTGTACTTTTCCGCTGCTATCTGGGCGGCCTTGCCGCTGTGGTACATGGTCTTGACATTCCATGTGCCCATGATTGTGTCCCTGGATAGAGAGAGGCGGCTCGGTCCTGTTGCTTCCGAAGACTTCCGGCTTCCACCACACGACGTCATAAATCTTCTGGTAGAAGAACCTTCCTCATCCAGGAAAGGAATTGCTGTGTGTCTATTCGTCGGCGTTTCTGTAGCTATTTCCTTATTTGCAGGGTGGGGAAGCTACCCCCACGCCCAACCCCCTTACTAGGAGGACCAGGGGTTTTCTGTCGGGGTTTCCTTCCCTTAGACCATGTTGGTTCACGACACCTTATTTCATTCGGTGCACCCCTCTCGCGAGGGACCCCTTATCCATCACCCAGGGGACGCGCCTCAACGCCATATGGTCCCAGCGCGAGGAGATACATAATAATAATACACTATACTGCTACATAGCCGGTACCTTAGTTAGGTACTACCACTGAGAGTTCATAGCTGATTTATTTCCCATGGAGTGGGTAATACGACCTTCACAAACATACACCACAGGTGTCACTGGAAGCTGATCAAACCCCGGGTTACACGCTTGTAGCAAAATGCATACCGGACCTCAACTGAGTTGATCACCTCGATTGGCCTCCTCGTTTCGAGGGTCAGTGTTAGTGTGCGTGGGGCCAACTAAACACAAACCGTATGTTTTGATTCTCACGAGTCGAGTATAACAAAATTTTATGCGGGTCAAACGACTTTCTCCAAAGTGACCAGTATCATTTTCTCTGCAATGTGCACTCCAGTTACAATATCCTCGTTCGCTTTCTTCACGATTTTAGATTTACATCACTTGACATCAAGATGACATTATATTCTTGTATACTAATGGTCAAAACTTAAGGGCCACTTTTTTTTTTTTAAATCGCAGACGCACCGACAACACCACACAAATAATGTAACAGTACTTGGAGTCAGAACTTTGCTAATTTATTCAGTAACAATTTCATTTACGTTTTGAGTAAATCAAGCAATTGTAACAACATCAGTACGTTATAATGTTCACCCACCCCTCATTTGAAAAGTCACATAAGACTGGTCCAGTCAGTAGCGAGTGTACCCACCGTTTGCAGCCAAGCATTCAATGCAGCGTTGACGCATGGAGTTCATCAGGGTTCGCATATGGAGAACATGTCAATGTGGGATCGCTTCCCACTCTTGAACTGAGACAGCTGGGGGACGCCTTGAGGTTGGGGGTGGGGGGTGGGGGGGGGGGGTTGCTGACAGTACACGTTGTCCCAGCACGTCCCAGAGGTGCTCGATGGGAGCCAGAGCAGGTGAACTGACGAGTTGGCCACTGCATCCTCATCAGTGATGCCCCGTTGCTCAAGGTACTCATCCACCACACGGGCGGGATGAGGTCGAGCGTTGTCGTCCTGCAGAACAGCATTGTCGCCATTGGCTTGGAGAGCTGGCTGGATGAGGGGCTGCACAATCTCGTCCCGATAGCGCAGTCCAGTCAGGGTGCCTTGGATAACGTCATATGTGGAGGGGGGGTCCTGCCTTCCCTGCTTAAGCCTGCTCAGACCCTCCTCCGTAGCGATCTACCTCTTGGACGCATCCATCCGTGAATTGATCGCCCTGCCGTCTCCAGGCCCTCACCATGCCGTTGTTGAAGGACAATAATAATAATAATAATTACGGTATTTATAATGCGCTTATCTTATAATAATTATAACTCTAAGCGCGCACTCACAACTCGCGCACGCATGCGCACGCTTTAGACAACGACTCACGAACCACAAATAGTGAAATACATTACGACAGTCTGCTTAGGGTGGGGAGTGTGGTGGTATAGTGCTAGAACTGTTGAAAGAGGTGAGTTTTGAGGGCGGACTGGAAGGAGGAGAGAGAGTGTTTCTGACGGAGAGAGAGTGGGAGAGTGTTCCAATGGATGGACCGTATACTGAGAAGAAGCGGGGGCCGAAAGTGCTGAGTTTGGTGCGGGGGATGTGGAGGCGGAGAGGTTCGGAGGCGGAGCGGAGGGAGCGGGGAGGAGTGTAGGGGTGAAGTAAGTTTGAGAGATAGGCGGGAGCGCAGTTGTTCAGGGATTTGTAGCAGAGAGACAGAATCTTGTATTGGATGCGTTGGAGGATGGGAAGCCAGTGAAGGAGTTTGAGCAGGGGAGTGATGTTGTCGGATTTTTTCTTTCTGAGGACGAGGCGGGCAGCATTGTTCTGGATGCGCTGGAGAGTGAAAGTGGTGGAGTGAGGGAGGCCGGAAAGGAGAGAGTTGCAGTAGTCGATGCGAGATAGGATGAGAGAGACAGCAAGTTTGGTGGCAGCTTTGGTAGTGAGGTATTTTCTGATCTGACCGATGCGGCGGAGGTGGAAGTAGCATGCCTGGGCCGTGGCGGAAAAAAAGCTGGTCATGGAAAGAGAGGAATCGAGGATAACGCCGAGGTTTTTGGCCGAGTCAGAGAGGGAGATGGGGGTGCTGTCGAGTTGAAGGTGGAGGGAGGGAGGGAGCTGGGAAAGTTTCTGGCGAGTGCCTAGTTTAAGCTTGTTTGCTGTCATTCAGTTTTTCACGTCTTCATAGCAGTCAGCCGTGCGAGTCAGTAGTGACTGAGTGTTGCCGAGTTTGTCTTTGTCTAGTAGTTGTGAGTCGTCAACGTAGAGGTGGTGGTGTATGTGGTGAGACTGGATGATGTTGGACAGGGGACACAGTGAACCGTGACTCATCAATAAACAGAACGTACCTGAGTCCACTGGAGTCTGTTCCACCTCACATGTTGACAACACCAGGCAACCCGGGCTCTGCGATGAGCTGGAGTGAGGGGTATTCTCACTGCTGCTCTGCATGAAGCCAGGCCAATTTCGCGCAGACGTCGGCAGACTGTGCTTCTGCTGACGTTAATGTTTGCAGCTTGTTTCAGTTGACGTCGCAGAGTGGTTGACGTGACAGTTCGGTCGCGTAGAGGCACACAGAGGTATCTGTCCTCCCTTCTGCTGGTGCAGCGCGGGTGTCCCGAACAGGGTCGTCGTTCTGCCCTTACAGTTTCTGGGAATCGTGCCAGAAGCCTCTGGATCACTGAATGGGACACCCCAAGACGTCTCCCAACTTCTAGTCCGGACTGAAATTCCATACTGCAGCCATGCTAGCGCCCGGCCTTGATCTACTGGCGTTAGGCTTCGTCGTGGTGACACGGTTAGGAAAGTGACAATTATGCCCCTACTGTACCGGTATTTGTAGCGAAGCAGAAGTGCTCTTTGTTCACGACTGACACCTTTAGCACGTGCATCACGACTTTACCGAGTTTTTCCACCTGCCTGCCTTTGGTACGCTGACCAATATCGCACAGCTTTTCACAAAAACTGACAATGTTTCACGTGCATTTAACACGTTCGTGGAAATTGATGAATTGTTGTCTATTGTTCCCTGTTGAGTACGGGAGCTCCCCAAGGATGTGTTTTATCCCCATTGTTGTATTCTCTTTTTACACACGACTGTGTATCCCACTATGATAGCACACGCATAGTGAAATTTGCTGATGATACGACAGTCAAGGGTTTTGTACATAACAATAACGAGAGTGCATATCGGGATGAGGTAGACATGTTAGTGGGCTGGTGTTCTGACAATAACCTGGATTTGCATGTTGGTAAGACCAAGGAAATGATAATCGATTTCAGGAAAAAGAAAACTGACCCCTTCCCTTAACCATCCAAGGAAACGATATTGAAATAGTTGTTGAAACGTTCAAGTTCCTGGGTACTCTTATCTCGCACGATCTAAAGTGGGAGAAGAATATTGAACAGCTAGTAAAGAAAGCCCAGCAGCGCCTGTTTTTTCTTCGGCGGTTGAAGTCGTTTGGCGTCAGTCAGCAGATCATAGTGCAGTTTTACCGCGCCGCCATTGAGAGCATTCTTACCTTCATTCTCAATGACGGTGTGGTATGGCAGCGCAACCGACGAAGCCCGCAAGAAACTAAATAGGGTGATCAAAACAGCATCTCATATTGTTGGAAGCGATCTCCTCTCGGCTGGAATCTCTGTACCACGCACGCACCATCAAGAGAGCGAGCTCCATCATACATGACGAGCACCATCCTGCACATAGCCTGTTCGAGCCCTTGCCATCTGGCTTACGCTTTAGATCCATTAAGGCCAAAACCACTCGGATGTTCAGGCCCTGTCTAATGTGGCTGTGATATGATTTAACTCAGCAGATTGACTCAAAGTCCCTTTAGAATTACCTACAGCCCATCTTAGTTGTTTATAGTTCTTATATGTTCCATTAAACCTCTTCTTAAACAGGATATGCAGTTTTACAAATAGATATGAATTTAGCTAATCTGTTTTCGTTGCGGCTCACTTGGCGGTCTTTGTTGTCATATGTTTATTATGCTATAGATTTATTTTATTTCACTTACTTAGATGTGTGTGCACGCTTAGTAGAATGACTGCTATACATATGTGTGTTTTGTTATTTTAGAGTCTGCTTGATTGTGATGTATGTATGTTTTATGTGTTGATGTGTTGATGTTAATATGGACGCTCGTCAGTTATGCCGCAAAAAAATTCCTAATGTTTATGCATATGGCAATAAAGTTTTATCTTATCTTATCTTACAGTGGACTGTCTAAGGTCAACTTTTAACCCATTTGGATCGAAAGAACATTGTATTTTATTAGCGTACTTGCGACGATAAACAATGACACAAAAATGGGGTGGCCCTTAAGTTTTGACCATTAGTTAAATAGTTCATAATTTCTTTGACACCTCCTAGTCCAGTACAGATTATTTTTGAAAAAAATACTGTTCTCATTGAGGCTCTTTAGGGGAAGAAAAAGAAAAAGAAGTAAGTAATTTTGCACCACCAGCTAAATCTTTTTACCAAGGCACTCCGCTGAGGCGGAGATAAGTACATCAATCACGTGTTAAAAAATGGAGATATGTTTAGAAACGATTCACCCCAAGCAACGGATCAGCTCAGCGCGCCATTAGATCTAGAGGTCAATTTAGCCGTTCCACCGACGAGCCTAAGGCTCCAAAATAGTATAAGTACGTGTCACCACCAGATAATCCGTTAAGTTTATATGCGGCGGCCACCGATTTTGAATGTATGGATTCAGGGCCTCGGTTCTAGAGCCCCACGCCCCCTATAAAAAAGATTTAAAAAAAAAGAAAGAATAAAAAGAAAAAGACCAATGTCCGGCCGGGGCTTTCGAGTTGCCGCATGAGATGGTCAACTAGTCTTGGTCGACTTATGCTGTGGTCGGGTCATTTGTTGGTCGACTCGTCCGATGTTCCGGAAACCAAATTACACTTTTAAGAAATACCTAAAAGAAAATAACACCAAATATAATACACTTTTTAACGAGTACGGATGATGTTTCTTTTACAATATATTACACTGCTGTCCATTGCTGGGAAAATCCTTGCAAGGCTGCTCCTGAATCGGCTGGTACCTGCCATCGCTGAAGACCAACTCCCAGAGGGCCAGTGTGGCTTCAGAGCAAACAGGAGCACCACCGATATGGTCTTTGTGCTGAGACAGCTACAGGAGAAGTGCCGCGAGCAGAACAAAGGGCTGTACGTAACATTTGTCGACCTAACAAAAGCGTTCGACACTGTGAGCAGGCAAGGCATGTGGCAGATCCTGGAGCGACTTGGCTGTCCCCCAAAGTTCCTCAACATGATTGTCCAGCTACACGAGGACCAGCAAGGCCAGGTCAGACTCAACAATGACCTCTCAGAACCATTCCCTATTCTCAACGGCGTAAAGCAGGGCTGCGTGCTGGCACCGACCCTCTTCACCATCTTTTTTAGCATGATGCTGAAGCAGGCCACAGTGGACCTCGATGATGACGATGCAGTGTACATCAGGTATCGTCTCGATGGCAGCCTGTTCAACCTCAGACGACTGCAGGCCCACACGAAAACCCTAGACCAACTGATTCGTGAGCTGCTTTTTGCTGATGATGCTGCCCTCGTTGCACACACAGAGAGAGCCCTGCAGCGCATCACGTCTTGCTTCGCAGATGCTGCCCAGCTCTTTGGACTCGAGGTCAGTCTGAAAAAGACAGAGGTCCTCCATCAGCCGGCACCCAAGACAGTGTATCGCCCTCCTCACATCACCATTGGCGAGTCTGAACTAAAGTCAGTGCACCAGTTTACTTACCTTGGCTGCATTATCACGTCGGACGCCAAGCTGGACAAGGAGCTTGACAGCAGGCTGGCAAAAGCGAGCAGCGCTTTCGGGCGACTTTTCAAGCGGGTGTGGCACAATCAACAGCTGAAAACAGGCACCAAGATCAGCGTGTACAGAGCTGTGGTCCTCACCACCCTGCTGTATGGTTCCGAGTCCTGGGCCCTCTACCGCAGCCAACTACGACTCCTCGAACGCTTCCACCAGCGCTGCCTGCGTACCATCCTGGGCATTCACTGGAGTGACTATGTCACCAACGTCGAGGTCCTTGAACAGGCAGAAACTGTGAGCATCGAGGCTTTGCTGCTGCGGACACAGCTCCGCTGGGCGGGGCATGTCTCCAGGATGGAGGATCATCGCCTACCAAAGATCACCCTGTTCGGCGAGCTTGCTACTGGACACCGTGACAGAGGGGCACCAAAGAAGAGATACAAAGACTGTCTCAAGAAGTCACTTAGTGCCTGCCAAATCGACCACCACCAGTGGTCTTCGCTTGCTGCGGACCGTGACACCTGGCGCTCCACCATTTACAAGGCAGCTGTCTCCTTTGAGGACTCTCACAGAGCTAGCCTTAATGACAAGCGGCTCAGGAGAAAAAACAGAGATGCCGCAGCTCAGAACCCTGGCCATACCTTCCCCTGCAGCCACTGCGGTCGAACCTGCCTGTCTCGGATTGGCCTCCGCAGCCACGAACAAGCCTGCAGACGTCGTGGGCAACTCCTATAAAATCTTCGTTCGCGAAGTCAAGCCAAGATACGTCCGATGTTCCGGAAACCAAATTACACTTTTAAGAAATACCTAAAAGAAAATAACACCAAATATAATACACTTTTTAACGAGTACGGATGATGTTTCTTTTACAATATATTACAATATTTAATCGATGAATATTTTTTTGCATTTCTTATTTATTGGTGGTACTTACTATTCTCGTTTGAATGTGAACAATTATTACTACGCGCACATGCTCTGCACTTTCTTTTACGTCAAGACTGAAAACCGGCAAGGTGCCACATCAAAAATGGTCAGGAAAATGTTTGATTTGCGTGTTCCATAACGACATCTACTGATTGTTCCGTAGTTCAGATGGTAGTCTGAACAGCGGTTTAGGTCGTTTACAATTTGGTATAATAAATATTTATACCTAAATAGCTCTTTTGTGTTTAGTCTATAGAGCACATGTGTTCGTCCACATGGGCCCCCACGTAGAAGATGGCCGCGCCGCGTAGATGGCAACAAATGCAGCTGTCACTTCGTAAACTTTCCACAACCTTTTTTTTTAAAAAACGAACATACACATTTCCCCCTTTGAGTTGCACATGTGAGAACAGGATATAAGGAGGGAAGTTAATGTCAACAGAGGTTAATAGTAAAAATATAAAATAGTTTTTAATACTGATACTGTGATAATTGAAAACTTTTCAATGCGATGAGGGATTGGGGCAATACATCTATATTTTAATTATTATATCTATGTTACAGGCTGTCGCTTCAGCACGCCCGCTGATCAGTGTTTACAATGAGAAAGGAGAGGCCACTGAGAAGAACATCGCACTCCCAGCTGTGTTCAGGGCGCCCATTCGGCCTGACAATGTGAACTTTGTTCACTTTGAAATGCTGAAAAACACCCGTCGGCCGTACGCTGTGGCTGTCAAAGCAGGTATGTCATGATTAGTATTTACATTATCAAACAACCCTGGACAGAATTTTTAAAATGTAGCTGTTCTACAATTTGAAGATCTGTCATTAATAAAGCACTAAGCGACATTAATTTACATTGATTTTTGAAGGTTTCTCATTCATGATCGCATGATTTTTGCCTAAATGGCGTTTACATAAGCCTATAATTTCTCTTCTGTCGGGTATGATTAAGATAAAATCAGGGCTTCTGTTTTAGTGCGTCTGTGCGTCTATGATGCATTAAAACTTAAAATCACGTACTGAAAATGTAACTAAGGGGTAGTCAGATGCACTAAAATTCAGTGCATCTGCATCCGAGGCGCATTATCCTTGCGCCACCGTGTGTACCATAACAGAGGTCGGTGACGGTCGTTCTATTTTTAGCGATGAGTTCACTTAACCGCACACTCAGTCGCGGCTGCGTTCAGAATCGACCCGACTTCGGGGTCCGTGTGAGTGTAACTGGGCGGGCAAACTGTTAGTTTATGTGTGGTGTCAGCATGTTATTACAAAAGTGCGCGCTACATGTTGAACGCGTTACTTGCCGTGACGTCTCCATACACAGGCATGCCTACCCATACGGAATTTCCGTATTTTTTACGGAAATTAAAAAAATCGAGCTAGCGCTACGGAAAATACGGAGACTTGTTTTACGTTACGGAAACACCCAAAAAAAACAACAAAAAACAAAAACGCCAAACAAACTCGTTGGCCTGTGGTTGGCCGTGACAGGTTTCCGACAGGTTGTATAGCCATCGCACATTACGCAGCTCAGCTTTTATCTTTGATATTGAGATGTTGAATTATATGAGTTTTTCTCTGCATCAAAAATATGGTTGTTGTTAACATAATCCAAGTGTTTATTTTAGTTTAAAGCTGTGGGTGAAGTTGTACATTAAAAGATATTCTAATCTGACAAAAAATGCAATTATTTTGCATTTTGTTTTAAATTAGTACATAAAATAATAATTTATATGATTTTCTAATTTATCATTATCATTAGTTGCCTTTTAAATCTAGAAATAAAGTAATGTTGGAGTTAGTCAAATTAAAACAATAACAAAGGGAGTAAGCACACTAGGACGATTTGCTCGATTACGTCCCTTTATTTAAACCAGTCTGCTTTCCCTTGGTTGGACCTAAGTGCAATGATCAGAAAATTTCGCAATGTGCAAGCGCCCAACTATTATTTAACCCATTACAGAGATGTGCAAACTATATGTGTCCTGGTCAGTGATGTGTGTGCGTGTCATTTTTATTTTTGCGCTCGTGCTAATATAAAAAGCACAATATAAAAAACAGCGCAGAAATAATAGGTAGCAATAGTAATAGTATTACTGAAATTTTAATAGTATTACTGAAATTTCAAATGGCTAATACTGAAACTTCAAATTGAGGGTAGGCATGCCTGCATACATACTATTATGGGATACGGCATCGTGCGTTTTGCTTTCGATCTTGAACGATGTTGTAAATGGCGGAAAAATGAAAGCAAAGGAAGCTGGAATGCTTCGGATTCTTCAATCCAGCACCGTCTGATCTTGATAATCGCTAAGAAGAAAGTTGCACTTCGACACCGCCATCTCCAGCGACAGTACCAGATATGATACACCAGGGCCGTGTGTGGCACCGCCGCTGCGACGCAGTTTTCAGAGTTCATGGCTGCGCTGCGTGTATTTCCATGGCTAAAGCACGACAGCACACGAATGGCATGCGCAATGTGCACTGAGGCAAACTCGAAAAGCAAGTCCAGAAATTTTAACAAAAATAAGTTTGTACGTTTTTGTTTTTTTAATCGTTGTCGATCCCGCATCTTCTGGTAGTACACAGTTACTCATTAGGCAAAAATTAGAGAAACCCATCTTTCTGAGTGGTTAAATGGGTTGAAATAAACTTATGTACATCAGTTCACACACACACAGTAACACAGAGAGAGAAAGAGTTTAGACAAGTCACACTTTGGTTGTCAATCTGCCGCATTCAGCAGAAAACGCTATATTCTCCGTTATAATACATTATCAAACGATCATACAAATAAATAAATGGATATCTGTGTTTTTCTGTCTGTGAGAGAGAGAGTGAGGGAGACAGGATTTTGCGCGATAGCTCACCAGTTAAAGAATCGGTACCATGGAAAGGACACACACACTGTGACAGTGTCAAAACACATTTAGAGGAGAGAGCAAAATGAGTTAATTTATTTTAAGGAACATACAGATGATGCAGTTTTTCTTAAATCTGCGGACCCTCTATAATGCTCAGATGGGGGTCTGTGTACCCTCAAGAATTTATACCTGGGGGTCTAGAGACCCTTTAAACTGTTGTGAAAACGGAAGCTCTGTAAAATTGTGATTTTTGGCACCCCTTTTTCGTAGTTATTTTTAAAACAGCTAGCATAATTTTGATTTTTCTTTTATGGAAAAAAAAAATCTCATTAATACCCGCATGATTTTTTATAAACAGTGTTTGCATAAGCCTGCTGTTTGTCCCGGCTCTCAAGTAGGATTAGGTCAAATTCTGAAAATAAGTAAGAAAATTGCAATGTTTAAAACTCTAGTACGTAAAATGTTACTACGAACACAGCACCGTGGGACTAGTGCCATGACGTGAAGCTTGAAGTGACGTCATTTTGCTGCCCGTGCAATTATTCTTCAGAATAGCTGTCACTATGCCAGGCCACAGAGTTTATGAATGGTGGGAAGTGCCCATGTGTCCGTTATTATTTCTGTGTGCCAGTGTGTGTTGATCAGAGGGTGGGTTAGGGTAGAAGGAGATGGATCAGAAGGATTTATAAGCTTGAAAATGGGAACAACTTTGGGTTGGGGTCCCATTTTTTTTCTTTTTCTTTTATGTGTTGATTTGGGATGTTTTTAATGCTTTTTTTTTTAAAGTATTTATTTGGCATGTTTCTGAATCGGGTGCCAAGCTAATCTGGCACTACTCTTGAATTATGGTTCCATCTCCTGCCGTGTGTTTGAGGCGACAGGGGTAACAAGGGTTAAGTAATGCTGAACTTGCAGGTGGTGTCTCTCACATTCTTTTTGTTGACAGGTCACCAGACATCGGCCGAGTCGTGGGGAACTGGGCGTGCCGTTGCCCGTATCCCGCGTGTGCGTGGTGGTGGCACCCACCGTTCTGGACAGGGAGCGTTTGGCAACATGTGTCGCGGTGGCCGTATGTTTGCCCCCACCAAAACTTGGCGCCGCTGGCACCGCAAGATCAATGTCAACCAGCGTCGTTATGCCATCTGCTCTGCCATTGCTGCCACTGGTGTTCCAGCTCTCGTCATGTCCAAAGGTAATAGAAGTATGGTCAGATAAGAAACTACTTGTGAAAACGGTGCTTTAGTCTTGTTTTTGATCAGTAGGTTTCTTTGTTATTTACTTGTTTTGCTTTTGGTCAGGAGTTCAAAGGTGCATGTCAAATCATTTTACTTTACAAAAAACTGCTTGTTAAAAGACAAGGTTGCTTCTTGTGTTCAAATGAGAATGCCACTGTTATTAAAACCTTAATCATAATTAGGCTTGGGAGGTTGAGGATGTTAATTCAGAGGACTCTATGTTAATTTTGAGAAGGACTTCATTGGCCAGTCATTATTGTGGTGGGTTAAAAATGAAGAGGTTGACGTGATGAGTACATTGGTCCGTGTTGTTGACCACCTGTGAAAAAATACTTAACCACCTCTGATCAACTTCATTGAAAGAAATGGCTTCATTATTAACCCTCTTCTGCATAGAGCGCCCACCAGCGCCCGCTGAAAACACACAGCGTTTGTGCATAGAACGCCCGGTAACGCCCGCTGAACCACGTGTATACTGTGGAGGCTGCCATGTTTACTATGGTAATAGAAATCTCGCGAGACCACAAGCCTCATTTTCGAGATTCTTTCCACTTCCTGTCAATACACGCCATGTGCATTTTGGATGTTTCCTTACGGAGCAACAAATTTTTGAAGTTTCAAGTGTGAATCGAGTGTCAGTAAGAATGGCTGGCCTCGAACTGTGGTGATCATTGGTGGGGGAAAGCAGTGACTATGAAGATTTTGAGGGATTTACAGAGCAAGACTTGGTGGAAGAGGGGAAGAATATGACTTAGATTTGGAATGGGATGACTTGGGGATCGTTTTTTTTTAGTCAACATCATCGTCTGAGGATAAAGCTTGTGATCATCAACAACCGAGATTCACAGTATGTAAAACAGCAGTTCATTCAACTTTAGATTTTTCCCCTTTATTTCCTTACACATTTTACAGCTCCACAAATGTTTATTTTATATCTTTATTGATTTAACACTTTAGAAAAAATAATTGCTCTTTCTCAAGATTTGTCTAAATATTTTTTAACATTTTTTTTTTAAATGTCACCCATTCAAAATTACGGAGTTGATTCCCTTTGGTGATATTTTCAAGAGCCGCCTGGCATATGCACTTGCATGCAGAAGAGGGTTAACTGTATGTTGTGTGGGCTTTGTTTTGCTGTAGTCAGATAGCTTGTGCTGTTTAACCCTTTGAACCTGGCAAACCGCTGTAGCGGTTGGCGGCCTCGTATTCCGTTGAACCCGACAAACCGCTACAGCGGTGTCAGGTGTTTCATATCGCGCGCCCGGTGACGCGCGAGCCTCGCTGCGCGTGTGGTGACCTTGCCTTCGCACTGACACATCCAGCCTGACAGTAGTACGCACGGTCGTCTGTGGTATGCAGTCAGCTTTGCTGCGCTAGCGTGGGAAAAATGGTCGGAATGGCGAGTGGATGTCCAGATATTCAAAGTGATACAATTTTGTGTTTGGAGACATGGTTTCAATAGCAGATAGTTTTGATGTATTGGGACATGTGTGCCTACCAACCGCGCGGCAGCATAACCACGTGTTGGCAGTGTTAGCTGGAGCGATCGCCGTTTGAGGCACTGACAACGGCAATCAATTACAGCTTGATTCTAATGCTGAATTCGGAGGTTCTAATTGATATTCCGGTTTTTTTATGCCACACCTTGGTGCACCTGTACGTAACTCTGTGGACACCAACGACACACGCATTGGTCACATGTGTAGTACGTGTATAGTCTTTACAACACTGGTACTTCCATCCGATCGTGTACGAGACACAACACAGACACACTGATCATCATTCGATGCTGCTTATTACATGTTGTCTAGACCATGGATATACCTTATCAATGGCAGGTGTAAACATTGATATCTGGTGACAAGGTAGGGGTCTTGCATTGTATCGGCATGCTGGAAATGCATGGACACTTTATGTGTCACACTAACAGACACCCTATTTAGTGATGCATGTTAAGAACCAGCGATCTGTCTTCTTCTTTTCATTCGCAGTGGGCTATACGGTCAGTCCAGCACCGGCGATGAATGACGTTTTCTCCAGGTCTTCTCGACTGCCGTAGAGTTTGGTCTGCAGCGGAGTTGGCGACGGCCACACTTCTTTTCTTTCATCGTCCAGTAGGGGGCATCTCTGGAGAATATGTTCCGCTGTTTGGTCTTCCTGACCACAGGCGCAGGTTGGCGATGGCGCCAGCTTGAGCTTTCTGTTCATGTGAGCGTTCAGTCTGTTGTGGCCGGTACGCAGTCTGATCAGGACGACTTGCTGCTCTCTGGTCATTGTGTGGTAGTCCTCTCTGTTTGACCTCGGCCTCATCAATGCTTTGATGATTGTCTTTTGCTCACTATAGCTGATGCTGTTTTCTTGTTGATCTTTTGTGGCTCCTTCTTTCGCCAGCTCGTCTGCCCTTTCATTTCCTGGTACCCCACAGTGGGCTGGTATCCACTGGAGAACAACTCTGGTTTGTCTGACCTTCTGCAAAGCTCTGGTCAGCTGGGGGAGTTTGTCGTTCTCGAGGGCCTGGAGGACTGAAAGGGCATCGGAGAAGAAGAAAACTTGATAGCATGGGTCTGTAGAATTCTGAACCATGGAGGCGGCCTGCATAAGTGCTTCAGTTTCTGCTTTGTAGTTTGTGCAGTGTTTGCCGGTGGCTACACTGGATGTGGCTGTATGTCCCCTGGGAACTGGATCAGGATGCCAGCACCTCCATTGGAAATGGCATTTGTTGCTGATCCATCAGTGTAGATGTGGATCCATGCCTCCTTTGGATACTGTTCGTCGATCAGGGCTAGGGTGAGTGCCCGTCGAACGGTGTCATCCTGACTGTCTCCAGAGGCAGCATGTGGGACACTGGTGCAGATCTGGATGTCTGGTTTGTCCACTGCCCAAGGGTTTTCCACTTCTTTTGTGATCAGAGGTAGAGTGCTCTGTGGAAGGACTTCCCTGTACTGTCGAGAAAGTCGCATGCTCTCATGGACAAAGCTGCTTCTTTTGAGCCGGTTCTTGGTGAAGTTGCTTAGTCTGTGCTTCATGGGGTGGTCGGGCAAGCACCTGAGCTTCTCCGCCTGTACCATGGTTTTGGCTTCTCTCCTCTGGCTGAGAGGTTGGATTGTGGTCAGCTTCTCCATTTCCTTGATTGGTGTGGATTTCATCCAGCGACCTGTCATTCACGAAAGATTTTTTTTTCAAGTTTATTGTCACCTGTCACTATTTTTGTCACCAGGCATTACGACACACGTGACACAGTGTGGTCAAATGCATAAAACGGTAGTCCATCCAATGGCAAATCTGTACATATATACCTTTATGGGGATATCTGTTAAGTATTATTTACAAATATTTTACAGTACACACCCATTTTCAACATAAATTTCTCAAATAAAGTCAGGGCTGAAGGGTATATAGACTTCTTATTTACTCAGGGTTCAAAGGGTTGCATCATTTAGCCCAGACGCACTATAGAAGGAAATATGACAGTTTAAGGGTGGTGCCTGATGGCACCAGGCTGATATGGCACAACCCTTGAATTATCATTCAGTCCGATATCCTGATCAACTCCAAGAAGCTGCCCCCACCCGGGTCTGCCCTGGGGGACTTGGGTGGGGTTAGGTATTTTTTAGTTCCCAGGGTCACCCTGGTCAGCCCCACAGGGTGGGTTTTTCTCTCTATTCTGGGGCATGTGTTTCTGTCTACCCGAGGTCCATTCATCTGTATTTGCCTTTTTAAAACTCTCCCTACTGTCTGCACTGCCTGTAGCTCTTGATATTGGATGTGTGTTGCTAAATGGTCTTAGCTTTATTTATGCCCCATGTTGTAGGTTTATTTAATGTATTTGACCGGCTGGCGACATACATTCAATTTTCTGTTTAGTTTTTTTTTCACAAGCAGTGCAGGCACGTCCTGAGAAAGCCTTGTTGCTGTCGGGACGTTAAGCAATGTACAATCAATCCAAGAAGCTGTTATTTGTTAGTAATGTTACTCCTTATTGGTCCTAGTTGTCTTGGTACTTCAACACCACCACATCACATTAAAGCCACTCCGAAATTATCTCTTTTCAAGACAAATCTTTATAGATACCTGGCATCACTCAAATAATATCTAGTTATACGTAGACACACGAATGTATGTGCGTATTTTCTAACAATCGTGTGTGTGTGCACACGTTGTGCGTGCATGCGTGTTTGTTTTTAGTGGACTGTGTATTTTGATGTACTTTGATGTCCCTGTTTTATGTATATTTTGTACTTGGTCGTAGTTTTAGCAATGGCAGGGGTATGAAAAATGACATAGTCACTGACTGTGTTAATATCTTCGCCAAGCTAATCTGGCACTAACCTTGAAATATCATGGTCAATATATCTCCTGGTGTAGGGTGCTGGGGCTAAATGGGTTACTGCGTAAATCTTTTATGATCCCGCATATTTGCAGGGACTCACTGTGGTCTAAGCCTTTTGCTGGCTTTATTTCATGTCCACATACCTCGCGCAGTTAGGGCAGTGATTGTTCGATGGTTTTCAAGACATTTCTACTATTTAGTATTTACTGGCAGAGGAGGGGTTATTTGTCTGGTGCTGTAATGTAAACGGGAAAAGAGACGCATTTGTTACACACTTGTCTTTTGCTGTGTGTATGTGTTTTAGTGTGTGTGGGTGCAGTCTGTGTGTGTGAGGTTAGCTCCCTCATGCTTGCAGCCATTGGTACTGTAAACGGCAGCTGTGACTGCGTGCACAAGAGGGTTAATATGATGGGTTTTGTAGGTCACCGCATTGAGGAGATCCCTGAGGTTCCCCTGGTAGTGAGTGAAAAGGCAGAGGAGCTTAAGAGAACCAAGGAGGCTGTGGCTCTTCTCAAACGTCTGAAGGCTTGGAGGGATATTGAAAAGGTATTGAAAAGTGTTATCAATTGGTATAATTTAAACTGTCACAGCAGATGAATTCAGTGTTTAGAGTGGCCATGAGGGTAAATGAAATGCGTCTGAGAAGGTTTCATATTTTTTAAAATTTGTAACAGAAGTCTCTGTGAAGTGATGACTTCCCTGGAATATGGACATGTATGATTTTTCGTCTTTTTACGCCATTCAGTCACACATAAAACTATTTAGCATGCATTAAAATGCCTCTTCTATTCTTTGGGTTTTAAACTATCTCACTAACCACCCACAGTATGTCGGAAATAGTTGGAGCTAATCTCAGATGTACTTTTTACCAATATCGGTTTACCACAGGGGACTGTCCTGTTGCCTTTTTGGCTCAGTTGCGAAGCAAAAGTATGTTCTGGGCCATTGGTCGTTCGTCCGTGGTAAACTTTGACGTTGGCATTTTCTCAGAGACTATTCAAGCCACAATCTTCAAACTTGGCCCAAGGATACTTTGTGGCAAGACCTTTCTAAACATGCCAATTTCAGTGACCTCTCGTCAAGGTCACAGGGGATGAGGAAATGGGCCCAAAATAGCTATATTTTGACATAATTTATTTTTTCTCAAATACTACAGTGGAGTCCGGTTAACACGAATTTCTGGGGACATGGAAAATCACTTCGTGTTAAACGTATTTCGTGTTAACCAATATGGCCTCAAAATTGATCACGGCCCTCAAGGAGAAAGTGTGTAAGACGTGTGCGTGAATGAGTACGAGGTTAAAAGTGCACATTATCGTACTTTATGTGCATACCTTCAGCTCCCTAGGAAAACAAAAGGAAACGTGTACAGCTCGCGTATTTAATGTAAAATCCATCAGGTAAAAGCAACACAGGCTGAAGTACAATCCCGCATCGGTAAAATTGTTGTGTTGGTACACGAATGATACAACATGAATACAGTTCAGAAATGCTAGCCAATGAAAATACGGATTACAACAGCCGAAGGCTATTCAGCCAATCACAGACTAGAGTTCGCTCTGATCTGTCATTTGTACCGCCACAGCGTGAGAGCGACATGTGAATTGGTTTTCGGTGAATGGAATCTGTGTTCGTGTTAAACAGGTGAATAATAGTGAAATTGCCCTGGTTGGGAACTGAAACCAGCTTAGCGTAAAGCAAAATTTCGTGTTATCAGTGAAATTTTAATACAGAATAAGAAGGCTGTCGGCCGGGTGCAAAAACGGTTCGTGTTAACTGGAATTTCGTGTAAAGCGAGTTCGTGTTAACTGGACTCCACTG